>JAKTTZ010000027.1:0-176794 GCA_030556425.1 Ogataea ovalis
TAACGCAGATGTCAAATATGGACCGTAATCATCCCATACACACCAGCCACAATTCAAGCATTCATCAACATAGCTCATAAAGGTTATTTCTGTCCCTGAAGATAAGCATAGGCAATTAGTATCATATCCAAAGTCACTCAACCCGTCAGGGGAACACTTTCTGGCTTCTAAAATCATCAAGCCACAAGATACATGGCATCTGAATGAATCAGTAGGAGTTGGTATTGGTGGATTGAATGTTGATGAATTGTCTGTTCGATCACTAGATGAACTGCACAAACCTCTGCTAGTTGATGCTGAAGTGCTTGAATATTGACTTAGCGTCCAAGATCCACTATTCATCCTTGATGACGTACCTGATGACGAAATCAGGGAAGATGATGCGTCATTATTGTCGTGTGAAGACTCGCCTGATGAAGCACTACCCCCAGAGGCTCCTGTTGATTCTGAAGAGGTTGTGTCCAGTGGTGATGAGATCCTAGTAGAAGGTAAGAAACATTCTGTTCCTGTTGGTTCAGTGGGTAAGTTGCATGCGGCCAAAGCAGAAGTTAGTTGTGGTCCGTATCCATCCCAAAGGCACCAGCCACATTCCAAGCATTCATCGACATATCCCATGAAATTAGATCCTTTATCACATAGGCAGCTACGATCATATTTGGGACCGTTTTCTGTGTTAAGCGAGCAACTCTCAGCCGCTAAGATTAATAAGTAGCAAGTACCTCGACATTTGTCGGATGCAGTTTGAGTTGGCATTGGCTTAGTTGATATTGATGTAAACAGCGAGTTAGCTGTTGTCGAGGAGGTTGAAGAAGGTATTCTTGTAGCTGTAGGAGCACATTCGGTTCCTGTTGGTTCGGTAGGTAAGTTGCATGCGGCCAAAGCAGAGGTTAAATATGTGCTGTAATCATCCCACAAACACCAGCCACACTCCAAACAGTCGTCTGTAAATTTCAAGAAGTCAGATCCTTCGTTGCATAAGCAATCGATATCATAGTTTGAATAGCTTGCATGGTCTGGAGAGCACTCTCTGGCCGCTATGATAGTCAAATAAAAAGCAGCATAACAAACGCCAGCAGGCTCTTCAGTTTCAATTGATTTTGGGGAAGGGATTAGCAATGGGCTGATTGTTGCACTAGATGCATATTGAATACCTGTTGGTTCAGTGGGTAAGTCGCAAGCTACCAATGCAGAACTTAAATAAGGGGCATAGTCACCCCATAAACACCAACCGCAATTTAAACATTTGTTAGAGTTTTTTTTGAAGTTAGAATCTTCAGAGCATAAGCAATTATTTTCGTAGTCTGCATCGCTGTTCTGGTCAAGAGAGCAAGTTTTAAAAGCTAGCATCATTGATAGACAGGATGAAAAGCACTCATTGGATACCGGTGGAGGTTCTAGCATAGGTAGCGGATTTAAATCGGAAAATGCTTGTGAGATTCCATAGGCTATTGGTGAACCCAAAGATAGGTTTAAAATAACCAAAACCAGGAATACAGCCTCAAAGTAAAGCCTCATACTGATCTAACGTGACCTTCCTGAAAGATAGTATAAGCAAAATAGTGCTTTTTGTTTTAAGAATCAGTAAAGGTTCAAAACTGAAGAATGAAAGGTGGTATATTAATCGTACAAAGTTATCAAGAAAAAAAATTAGATAATATGAGAATTAAAATCCTTCAATACTGTAGAAGTCATCACTTAAAACACAAATTTGAAAGAGTTGAACTTGCAGGTTTGGCCAGGTGGGTCAATGAATAATATTAACAATGCGTTGAGGCTCAAAACGGCTAATTTTCTTAAAAATTCTTCAATTTCTCAAAAATAAGATGGAAAAAAAAGTAGACTGATCTACCTACGGCAGCTGTGGTACCTTGTGATAATCAATGTACGAGTTAGATTTTTGGCACTTTATGATAATAATTGTAAAGCTGGAGCAGGCTGAGAAACAATTGAGTAAGAGTAGGTACTTTGAAAGAGCAATCTAGCAATGGCCAAACAAGAATAGTTATTATGGCTCATCACGATACCACAGATGGATAGATACTTATGCGAGCAGATTATTATATTCCCCAGCTACAAGCAATTGTCAATTGATGGAATCATTAAATGACCTTTGAATCTCAATCGAAGATTTACAACTGTTTCCGATTCGAGATGCTGAACAAAAAGGGCCAATCAGAGAGTAAAAATTGGGCAATCAGCTGAAATGCCTTATAGAATAAAAAGTAAAACTGATTCGAGTCATTGAAATCTACCCTTGCTATTTTAATTATCTGGGTTTCGATAATTATTAAAATGAAAGATATTACTATCAAAAAAAAGAACCGCTTCGCGTTTAAAGGCACATTCTCAAATAATATATTGGAGTTTACCTATAACTTAGAAGAGTCGTCGCCAGTGCATGTATACTATGGAATGGCTTTAGATCTTTTTTTTCTGCTCTTAGATAAAAATAACCCGGAAATATAGAAAGTGGGAAGAGTGGGTTTAGGAAGATGATGTTAGACATAAGTAGTGCCGGCGACCCTAAAGAACCTTGTTTCTTCCTGGTACCACACATATTATTCATCATTTGAGAAATAGAGATTTAAGAGTAGGTGTTACAAACCACTGGTTAAATTTGTCTTCCAAATTCTAAACCGCTTAAGTGCTTTGGTAATTTATATATAGGTATCTCTTAGGTTAGCAAACAGAAGAGAATGTATTGTGCAGTGAAAATGTTATGTATATTTGGCTTGCCGATTCAAAAAAAGCCTATAGAGATATATTCTACAATTTAAGCTTTTGTTTTTCACCACTTAAGCTTTTGCTTTTCACCACAGAATGATACAAATATATTAATTAAACGTAACTTATATATAAAGACCAGTTCTGTTTTTTAAAGCTATATCGCTGAGCAGGCATTGTAAATTGTAATAGGTTAAAAAGGCGAATAGTGATAGCTTCAAATTTCACTCAGCTTCGACTCAATGAGAAACAAGTTAATGTGCACAGCCTTGGGGGAAACTATAAGAAAATCTTCCCAAACCAGCTTCCAGAAGACGAAACAAAAGAAACTATTTGTTGGGAAAGTTGGAATCTTTGGTCAATTAACTTCTATTTATTTATTGTTGTCGGTACAATCGAATAATTCCAAAAAACTCAAAAACGTAGTACGGATATTGTAGCGAATATGCCATATATATATCTAATATAGGGGTTTTTTTAATAATCTGCTTCATGGAAGTATTGTATGAAATTATAATTCATAGTAATTTAAGAAATTGTGTTTTGCAAAAATAAAAATTCATATTTATGCTATAAAGTAACAACTTGCAACTTACAATTTACATTCAGACTATTCGGATTATTCGCAGCGGTGGTCTGGTGATGTTAGAATTGCGTAACTTATGAGTTTTAGCACTTGTGCTTATAAATGGTCTGGGTTACATCTTCTGGAAAGAAACGATATATTTCATAACCTTGTTTTTAAGTTAGCTAGTATTTTGAAAACTCAATTCATAACCAACGGCAATATGCATAATTGTAGTGGTCATATATTTCTAGTAAGTAGATGCAGATATCAGATCCACTTGTCCCATTAATTACTAATTAGACCTGTACGTTGAAAACTAGTCGAGTTTCCGGTGTGCTATAGAATTAATGTAATATATATTAGATAGACTATGGAATATATTCGGATCATAATGCTAAAGTTGGAACGTTTAAAACACTTAAAGCACAGCTAGCGTGTCATTTTATTAATTAGTTATGGGCTGCCGCAGAAAAAAGCCACGCGTCAAAAGAAATCTAAAAAAGTGATTAATTGATCATATATAATACAATATACATACTACAACTTTCGAGTTAAGGGGCTGCCAAGTTCTGAATCCTGATTCCTGACTCCTGACATATAACCGCCATGGCCGAAGCAGTTGTTTCGGCCGTACCATACATGGCAGATCAATCAACTATACAGCATGCGTGCGCTTTGGAATATGGTTGATATATACAACCTTTAATAGCCTCAGTGCACACAGCTCACCTTAGGAATATATTTCTCAACGTTGACGACAGCCGACGGCCTGCTAACATTTTGCCCTGGGAGTACGTTGAAAGAACAAGACATGATTCTATAGACTGTAGCTGGTGACGTGCGGTCCCTTATTGATTTTTGCAACTTGGCAAGTTGCCTGGTCTGTTACTCAGGACTCACCAATAGTTTTCCTATGGTCGGCCTGTATAGGCTCTACCTGTGAGTGTCCATTGAACGACTGAACAGTGACTACATAAATTTCTGTACTCAGAGGGTTCAGCCCGCCTGAACCGCGACGTTTGAGCAAGCTAACCAGTATCGGCTAGTAGACTGTAGGAGGCGGGGGTTTATTCTATGTATGATGTAAGTACAATTCATATATATAGCCTCTTTTGCAGCATATATAGATATACATAGGAAAGAGAGTTTAGTTGATACTTAAAACTACCCAATCAGATTATAAGAGAGGTACCATATATAAGATGTAACTGTCTTAGGGCCTGGGTCTCGATCCAAACTCTATTATACTATGGCTTATTTTGAAATGGAATGACAAACCACATTAGAAGTAAAGCGTATGAGCTTCGACGTAAACCCTGAATGCAACGTGGAAATCGAACTCACGATTCCCCTTCCCTAGCGTATATGTATATATAGTTACAGTACGTCGACATATGTGCTACACCGCCGGTCGTGTAATAATGCACATTCTAAATTAACGCTCATTAGATATATATTTCATGGTTCATCTACGCATGGATACTTAGAAATTATTGGTGTTTTATCGATTTGTAAGTGCATCGATAATATCTTGGATTTTAAATATTATAATAATTGTTCGCTCACGTTGTATGTTAGCCAAGAGCTGAATATCGAACGGACTGTCTTTCTAACAGGGAGTTGGTTTCGACTATTTGTCGTGTATCTGCTAATCAGGAGTGTAGTTATCTCTAAAGAAGATTGAGCCAACTATATTATGGATATATAAAAATTAGTTAGGTATTTTGTTACCATACATAGTTAAATAATTCCTCATAAGTTACAACTTATAAGAATGAGGTAACGTGAGTGTTGGAGGAGTAACTCTAGAAAGGGTGAGTGTGGTTGAGTCTGAGTCTGAGTATGCGGCTTGAGCCAGCTGCCTGAGCCGCCAGGCAGTCAGAAGTGGCTTTTTTGGGCGGTGAGCAGTGAGCGCTGGCGACTTGGCACTCGCCCTATCAAAACGGCTAGCTTAGAACTAGCCCTTAGAACTTAGGACTGGACAGTGGACCCCGCAAATGGCAACTTGCAACTTGCAAGCCAAAGACTCAAGACTCAAGAGGCGCTTGCAGTCTGCATTCTACGTGACTTTTCATCTTTCCTTCTTCTAAAGAATTTGATAAAGAATAGAAAAAAAACTGTAAAGTTATGTATAACTTTATGCCTGAGTTCCACTTGTGATTTCGGAAATCATCCAATTCTCCACATGTTGTAGTAAGGTTCTAATAGTATTTTGTTTTTTAAAGGAATTTCTTATTGTAGGGTCAAGCTCGACTACCACTGCGAAAGTCAGGGAGCCAGCTGCCAAACTCGAGTCCAGCGCCTAGGCTCCAGCGCCAGGAACACAGCTGGGACGAGATGGTCGATCGACTCTTGACTTTTGAGTTTTGAATAATACTTGGCAGTTGGAGATTTCTTCTGGGTTGATGAGTATATAAAAAAAGTAAAAGCAGATTAAGCAAACAGTTAACATGTGAAAGATATCCAAATGCTACACACATTTTCAGTATCTTAGAACAAGAGTTTTCCACCCTTTATCTATCACATTTAATATTGTGTATTTATTATGTATATTTAGTTTATGTATGCATTCTCACCTATCTCTACCCGAAGCGAATAATGCATCCATAAGCAAACGAATATAATAAGTTTAAGACATAATTATTGACTTATATAAGAACTCTTGAAGAATTGCTTATTTAAATGCATTTTGACAATTTAAAAAAAATAAGAATATTTTTACTGGAATAATTAAAACAGTGATTACTTGGAAAGTCACTAGCACTTCAAAAAACAGATGTTTAACCTGAATCAGAGCTCTCAATAGAAAGGCAATTCTTGTAGTTCTTATAGGGAATAGTCAATAACAACCAAGTAACTATATTTGTATGTGGTTAATTGAGCTGTTCCTAAAGAGCTGTCAGTTATATTCACAATTGAGTAGTCAATTTCTATTTTCGGCGATCACTGTGACCTGTCACACTTACGACTGATATTTATCACTTGGTCACTGATGAAAATGACTGATATCAGTACCGTGCTACATCGATAAACAGAAGCAAAGAGGATAAACATATAGAACCAAACTTAATCTGAGATAAACCTTTTATTCGTTTCAGAGCTAGATCTTTTTTTTTTTACTGAATAATCAGTGTCTTCCTCATCCACGAGTTATCCCTTGTAAGATAGGAATCAGCTATTATTCAAAACTTGCGTTCTCATTCCAACGGACACTTCAGCTACACTTTAAGAAAGATAAATTTCGTCGAAATTCAATACAAAATTAATTTTGCAAGTATACTGTCATTATCCCAACTTGCGGCTCTGTGTTATTAGTATCCCGGATATGTAACATTCAGCTCAAGTCTCTGTAAACTTAAAAACCCTTCAGCAGTTATGTACTTGACGCAGGTCTTTTTGACTAGGTAAGTAATAAAGCAACTGTTTCTATGATATGATATGTGTGTACACTCTTTGTTTACAGGGAAGGGATATTTTGGAGTTTGTTTATGGAGAGAAGTGGGATGAGCTTTATTATCTAAAACGGTAGAATACCAATACATGATATATAATGTTGAACTGTCAGTTTCCAAGTACAAAAAATTGCTTTCGAGCTCTCTTGCAATCTGAACTTTCTTATGCACGGGCGGTAAAACATCAATACGCTTCAACATAAAAACACAATTCTATCAGATCCTAATACAACTATAGATAAGGTAATTCTGGCCAAGATGATTTTTTAAAGTTTTACTTGTTTAACTCTTGTTGCAGATAATTTAAGGAAATCTAAAAAAGAAGGCATTGATATCATTATATGTAGCCAATCAGAAATGATAACACAGTATCTTAAATAATTAACATATAAACCATATAAAACAACATAAGAAAAAAAATTGTAACATAATATAAAAGAAAAGAGGTGAAAACACTAAACATGAAGGTATTAAAATCACATCAACAAAGCAACGAATGCGAACAAACCAGCAATTGAAGTACCCAACTTAATAGCATTACCTTCATAAGTAGAAACGCCAGCAGCAGTTGATTCAGAAGCAGCAGTTGAAGAAGCAACAGTTGAGGTAGCAGCACTACAAGCAGTACATTCAACTGTAGCAGTGGTTGTAGAACCTTCAGAGACATAAACGGTGGTTGTGTAACTCTTCGTTAAGTCAGATGATGCGACGGTAGCAGATGAACATGATCCACTACATTGAACAGTAACAGTAGTAGTTTCTCCGGCAACACTCGTGACAACAGTTGTGTATGAAGTAGTAGTCTCAGCAGCAGTTGAAGTTGTACATGGCTCAGTAACAGTAACAGTAGTTCCGCTAATAACAGTAGTGTATGTAGTGTATGAAGTAGAAGTATCACTTGAAGTTGTACATGGTTCGGTAACAGTAACAGTAGTTCCGCTAATAACAGTAGTGTATGTAGTGTATGAAGTAGCAGCACTTGAAGTGGTACATGGTTCAGTGACGGTAACAGTAACACCGCTAATAACAGTAGTGTATGTGGTGTATGAAGTAGCAGCACTTGAAGTGGTACATGGTTCAGTGACGGTAACAGTAACACCGCTAATAACAGTAGTGTATGTAGTGTATGAACCACTTTCAGAGGTAGAGGAACATGAACCATTACATGGAACTGTAATAGTTGAGGTAATACCTGAGTAAGTAGTGATGATGGTGGTGTATTCAGAAGCTCCAGATGATGCAGATGAAGTGACGGAAGCGGCAGATGATGATGAAGAACCTGAAGTGACTGGAGCGGCAGATGATGATGAAGCACCCACAGTAACGGTAGCAACTAAGGTGTAGGTTGTGTCGGCTCTCTTAACTTTAGCAGCAGCGGAGACAGCAGAAACGTAGAAAGTACCTTCAAATACTGAGTGACTTGCTGCAGTAGAAGCACCAATAACAACATCAACAGTTGCAGTACCAGCTAAGGATGTTGTGAAATCGACAGAAACATAGCTTTGGGAGATTTGTGAACTGTAGTAAGAAGCTGGAGCAGCTGTACCATCAACGAGGACCTCAAATTCAGATTCGACATATTCATAATATTGTGCACCTGCATCATGAATACCAAATTCACCGAATTCAGAAGGAACTGAAATCTTGAAGTATAAGGAGTCATCATAATAACCAGTAATTGATGGAGTAGCAGTTGAGGAACTTGATGATGCTAATGATGAACCAGAAACATATGTTGAACCATAAGCTGATGATGAAGTTGATGATGTTGTTCCAGAAGCATATGAAGATCCAGAAGCATATGAAGTGGCTGAGGAAGATGAAGAAGCAGAAGAAGCGGCACTTGTAGTACTTGAAGCACAATCTGTACCAGTTGGTTCAGTAGATAATGAACAATCAGCTAAAGCAGATGTTAAGTATGAACCATAGTATTGCCATAGACACCAACCACAATCTAGACAGCCATCAACGTAACTCAAGAAGTCAGAACCTTCGGTACACAAACAGCTGACATCGTAATCAGAGTCACTGCTTCCATCTGGAGAACAAGCTCTAGCAGCTAAAATCAAGTAACCACAGGAAGCATGGCATTCGTATGAAGCACCAGAGGATGATGATGAGGTAGTAGTAGCGGCAGCTGCGGAGGAGCTAGATGATGATGAGACGGCTTCTGAAGAGGATGATGATGATGCTGAGCTTGCTGTAGAAGAGGCGGCACTTGTGGTACTTGAAGCACAATCTGTACCAGTTGGTTCAGTAGATAATGAACAATCAGCTAAAGCAGATGTTAAGTATGAACCATAGTATTGCCATAGACACCAACCACAATCTAGACAGCCATCAACGTAACTCAAGAAGTCAGAACCTTCGGTACACAAACAGCTGACATCGTAATCAGAGTCACTGCTTCCATCTGGAGAACAAGCTCTAGCAGCTAAAATCAAGTAACCACAGGAAGCATGGCATTCGTATGAAGCACCAGAGGATGATGATGAGGTAGTAGTAGCGGCAGCTGCGGAGGAGCTAGATGATGATGAGACGGCTTCTGAAGAGGATGATGATGATGCTGAGCTTGCTGTAGAAGAGGCGGCACTTGTGGTACTTGAAGCACACTCTGTACCAGTTGGATCAGTAGATAATGAACAATCAGCTAAAGCAGATGTTAAGTATGAACCATAGTATTGCCATAGACACCAACCACATTCTAGACAATCATCAACGTAACTCAAGAAGTCAGAACCTTCGGTACACAAACAGCTGACATCGTAATCAGAGTCACTGCTTCCATCTGGAGAACAAGCTCTAGCAGCTAAGATCAAATAACCACAGGAAGCATGACAATCGGTAGAGGCACTGGAAGATGATGAAGTAGTAGTTGCAGCTTCGGATGAAGAGCTTGTAGTGGAAGAAGATGAAGCTTCGGATGAAGAGCTTGTAGTGGAAGAAGATGAAGCCTCTGTTGTTGAAGACGAGGTAGCAACAGCAGATGATGATGAAGTAGACGAAGAACTGCTGGCAGTAGAACTAGAGACACAATCAGTACCAGTTGGTTCAGTAGATAATGAACAATCAGCTAAAGCAGATGTTAAGTATGAACCATAGTATTGCCATAGACACCAACCACAATCTAGACAGCCATCAACGTAACTCAAGAAGTCAGAACCTTCGGTACACAAACAGCTGACATCGTAATCAGAGTCACTGCTTCCATCTGAAGAACAAGCTCTAGCAGCTAAAATCAGATAACCACATGAAGCATGACATTCATATGAAGCGGCACCTTCTGGGGATGGTAAAGCATTGGCAGCTGCGAAAGCCCGTGGGTTAGCAACAGGCGATGATGCAACTTGGCTTGTTAGACCTAGGGCCAAGGTCAACAATTGAACTGGACTAAATCTCATTCTTTGAAAATATAAGCGAATGTATATAGTTTTTGCAAACTAATTAAAGAGATCCTTAAAAAGAACGAAAGAAGAGAAAAAAGATACCTAAAAGAGAGGAAGAAAAAAAGAGGGGAGATAAATTGACGATCCACGCTCCAAAAATTACAAGATATTTGATAACATATTTATACAAGAATTAATTTTTGAAACCCAAGAAATAAAACTGCAGTTTTCAATAAAATATTGAAATTGAATTGGAGTGTTAGACTGCAAAAAATCAAAAATAATAACAACAATAATTAGTAAACAGTTGTAAATTGTAATAATATAGAATTATTATTTATTAGCGGAAAAAGACTGCTTCCAAAGCCTATGCATTTGAATTTTATATATGCAACTGCCCTATTCGAAAGAGAATATATAGGAAAACTCCAGGCTTACCACGTCGGCCTCTATTCTTATCCTGATTCCTGGTAGCGCCGGTGACTGCAAAATCTAAAAAAGAGTGATACAACCGTGTAGATCCCAGCTGATAATGCATTCAGAATAGACATATTAACTCACTGTACAATAGCTTAAGACGACTTAATGCATCGATCGAATCTGATAATTTTGTTATAATAGCCATCTAGCCGTTCAATCGCGGTTCTACCGGAGTTTCCAACTATTTTGAAAATCGCGTTGCTGGGATTTCTGAAAACAGGCCTTTTTTCTCGAGAAGTCATGCAGTAAGTATTTTCTGTCGAAGGGGCTTGCGGCCACTCGACCCTCGAGGGAGGCAGATTTGCGGACCAGGAAGCCTAGCGACACTCCCCTCAAGGACCCTGAGGCTGCCTGCGGGTAGTAGTGTTTCCTTGACGCGATTGGCTATGGCAAAGGTGCTTCGCGCGGGAGACACAGTGGTCAATGGGGAGGGGGATGGGCATTGGGTAATAGGGAACCTGAAAGTTGAGACTGGGCAGTGGGGGGCCGGGGCTTGAATCGAGAGTTGGAGCTTGGAATGCAAAGTTCAACCTTGCAAAGACGATCGATAGACCACGATTCCCGTGTAGTCGTGGAGAACCCAGATGGAGAGTTTTCGGTGTTTGGGTGGATCGCGTGTACAAACAGCAATGTAGTGTTTTGTGCTAGGCGGCTGCATGGTTATGTTTGTTTGTGTTCTTTGTTTACTTGTTTATTTTCTGTCACATGTATGGTGGGAACACGGTGCTGGTGTATTCCGTATCTTGTCATACAGAACAGCACCAAGTGCCCGTATAATACCCGTATGCATATATATATATATATATATATATACATAGATATTTTACGTTAAAAATGATATTGGAAGAAAGAGAATACTAATTCAATTGCCTATACGCATGGCAGCTAAATCAGCTGTTCATGCAGTTGAAACTTGGAACTTTGAACTTTGAACTCGATGCTTGGCATTGAACCAGATACAGCCACCGTCAAGATTCAACACTGCTCAATGCTCGTCAACTGATATGATATTAACAGATTAACGATCGGGCTCCCAGTGCACACTCAATTTTCAAAAAAGTGCTCACTGTAAAGTCATCGAAGGTTGCAGATGCAGATCGAGTACAAACCAGCAGCGTAGGTTGATTTCTTGTGTTGCGTGAGAAGCAGCTAAGTTACCGGGAAGAGGATGGCAAAGCTGGGTCAGACAAAAACACCTTAAAGATCTCAATTGAAAGTCACAGATTCACAATAAAAAGACTATAGAAATGTCTGTGATTATACATATTAAATAGAACTAATAAATTATAAATTAAATTATAAATTAAATTATAGTAGTTATATATATTATTAATATATAAAGTAAAATATAAATCATGATTTTTCCTAGCCCTATGACGTCCTTTTTTATTTCCTCGTGCTTTTTTTGCACTTTGCGCTTTTTCTCTTCTTTCCCTGCGTTTTTCGCTCCCGCTGTTTCAGACCCAGGGTTGTTCGCTTGGTCGAGGGTCGTCGACTCGAAAAGCCTGCTTCGAGAGCTCGTTTTAGTTAACTTGTAATTGTTAAAAGTTGTAAACAACTCTTGAGCTTTGAGTCTCCAGTCTCCAGTCTCCAGTCTCCAATAATGTCTATATAAGGGTTTTAGTCTCTGGCAAATTGATCCAGGATTCTCTCAGGACTCAATTGCAGTACTACTAGCCAGTTAGGAAAACAGGAAAACTGTTTGTGTAGTCGGGACCCGGGGAAAGTCTCAAAGATCAAATTTTTGGTTCTAACTAACCCGTTGTAAGAAAACTGAATATATCATCTCGATTAGTATTCAGTCTCAACGGTGACCTTTTTTACTCTAGTCTAAAGTTGTCTGTGAGCCGCGCGAGCATTGACAGAAACTGCTGTCTAGGGATCGGATATATATATGTATATATATATAGTTACTAAACATGGTAAACTAACTAGCCGCGTGTATAGGCTCAAAAAGTTTAAGGCTATGAATTTGGAAAGCCTAAAGTGAAAAGCTTAAGAAAAAAGAAATTATAATTATAAATAAATAAAGGTGAACTAAAAACCAGGGAAAAAGTATCCATATAAATAATTGAATATATATATATTTGGTATCATATCCTTTAAAACACACATGAACTAAATTAGACTTAAACTAAACACAATTGTCAAGCGTGAAGAACTTCACAACTTCTGCGAATCTTTTAATGGAATTCTACAAACTTTGTTCATGTACGCATTATAAGTAATTTTAATAATTTCCTCTTGAGGGAAATTAATAAAGGGTATATCCGTACAAGAACTAGCCATTAAATAACCGTAAAATACTCTAATAATTGTTTCATCTGCAATAATTAAAACATCATTTCTCATTCTCTCAATTTCCATAATCAAAGGCTCCAATTTTAATGCTATATCATGATAGGAATCAGCTCGAGGATATCTATGATGATATGGATCCAATTTATGGTTTGCGTAATCAGTTGGAAATTTGTATTGTAATTCCTCATCGCTCAGTCCTTCTGAATCACCGGGATTTAATTGAGTCATCTCTGGTCGATTTCTCACTCTTAAACCTTCATTTTCAAAAACTTTAGCTAATTGGGTGGTTCTTAATCTCGCTGAAGTCCAAACAATCATATTTCCCGGTAAGGAATCTTGTCCCATGTCTTTGAAGTGGTCTAATAGTGTAACTAATAAATCCTTTGCGTATTTTTTGCCCTTTTCATCAATAGGTGGATCGCTCTTATATCTCAATTTGTTATTTGAACATCTAGCGAAATAAATTGAACCTGATTTGATCTTACTATTCATCAAATATGAAATAATTTTTGTAGTTAGGAAATCATGCTTCGATTTATTGATGAATAGTCTTTCACCAAAATTAATAAATTTAATATAAGTTAATTGATCCTCACTCATTTCCTCGTATGAGCGACTCACGAGCTCAATTCTCTTTTTATAATCTGCAATGGCTTCACTCTTATCCCAGTTCAAATAATCAGGACTCTTAGCGGCATCAGCTATATTTCTCTCTAATAATTCTTGATCGTCTATTAAACTCTCAATGAATACAACTCGAATCTGTCTATCATTCAAAGTTTTAGCCAATGCAAGTCTTTGAGCACTCACCCCATTGACTGCATCATAAATGGCAATTTGACCCATGTCATCTTGAAAAAACGAAACCATATCATTAACAACAAGATCAGTCAATTCCTGTCTTGCTTTAGCAGCAGCTTCACTCTCTGTTTTAGGATCAAAAAATTCATGAGGCAATCCATTTGTTTTTTCCCTTCTATAATCACCCATATGAAATAAATTTGCACGGACACCTAACCATCTCAAATAACGACACAAACTAATAGATAAATTAGTTTTCCCCCTTGCTGGCTGTCCAACTAATACGAGACAGATAGATCCAGCGTGGTATAGTTTACCTGAGTCAGTTGAATACAACTGAGCAGGTGAAACATGAAACTTGGAGATTCTACTATGAATCTCGTCGACGTCCTCATGGTGATGCTTTTGAGATGAAGGTCCTAAACCTTGAATTTTGAAGCTCAGTTGTGGGGACGTAGGAGCTATTAATAGCTCTTGCGATGCAGTCATATCGTCATCCAATCTTTTAAGATCAATTGCAGTCGGTGCTGGTATCCATCTATTTTGTTTTCTAGCTGAATAGTTACCTGGTATCTTTGGCTCTTCAATTTCAGCAATGTCATTCACTGCTTTGGCGGCCATTTTTTATCTGTACTATCTTATGTTTCTTCGTTTTTCTTTTGTTTGTGTATTTCAAATTATTGTATGTATATATCTTAACTGAACACTTCGAATGGTATATCCTTTTGATGATTTATGATTCTTCCAATATATATTCACGGTCGAAATAAAGTTAGGCCCCCTGGATAGTAGTGTGAAACAACATCAACATTACTCTCAATTTGTCTCAAGACTACTTAGTTCTTCTCAATCACAATTTTTGCCAACCTCCCCGTAGCCTCCCGCGAACAGTCTCCGCGAACGGCCAATGGGAACGCTCCCCCGCAATCTGCCATGCAAAACCCCGGGTTCTCTCCACATTTCCGGTTGCCTTATAAGCTTTTGTGGGGGAAGAGTGGAGCAGTTGCAAAGGGGTATAAATAAGTTATAACATCATAATGTGCCTACGGAAATATATAGCTTACACATTTGCTGTCTGCTTTTTCTTTTACTATTTGTTTTTTTTTTTAGTTAAATTATTTAACAATTTGCCTGCTTGGTATATATAAAATAGAATTTGACTTATTACCTACAACCGAATCTGTGTATCCATACCAGATCCATGGAACAAAACTTCCATCTCAAATTCACCCAATTTCAAACCTAAAACGGCTTGTGAATCAATTGATAATCCACCATCAAGCAGTCCACCCTTCAAAATATCACTTGCAATACCTGTCTTCACAAAACTGACTGGAATTCGAGGAGTCTTATAAACTCCCGGAGGAATCGTAATTTTAACCTCTTTGGAGATATATGCAAGTGTAGTTCCCTCGTAAGCCGCTTTTCCCTCAATTATATTGACGATAACTTCATGGTTATCAATCGGATTGTATACCGTCAACTCAATCTCGGATGACATTATATGCATAGTTGAATCAATCAAAAAAATTGACTTGGAAGGCTTATCTTTTCCTTTCTTAGCGCCGGTAGCGTTACTGTCATCCTCATTTGAAAATTGAGGTACGTTGATTTCTAGTTCTATGTTTCTCATAACGTTACTCAATTCTGTAGATTCCATGATTGAATCTGACCGTCCCCCAATTATAACTGGTGGAGAGTTACCGGATACATAACTGCCAAACATTTCCTCCAGTCTGGTCTTCTCGGTTTCAGAATTAACTTGTAACGTTATTAGACAGGAAATGTTTGAATATTTCTTGCCTAATAGATCAAACCGATATACTTCTGCATTTCCAATGTTTGATCCATTAAATCCAACATCAACTTTTATTGACTTTAAACTATTATCCACATCAAATCCAAAAGGATTAAATATAGAAATATCAGTTGCAAGCCGCACAAATTTTGAATCTGAACCAATAAAACTTATTGAATTTAAATGAATCTTGATTAGATCCATCATCTCTTTTAGATGCTTTCTATTAAGAGACTTCAGTAAGTAATCAAATTTGAAATCAATATTACTTAACGTTGTATTGACGAAAGATGATTCCACTGCAGCGTCAATATCAAAGTTCAATCCGAATGTAATATCCTGTCCATTCAATATTCTCATTATTATTGTACTTAAAGTTTTATCATCTTTTATATTGAGAATAGAATCCTGTACATTCATTTGATATAAAAATTTCTTCGAGTTAAATGATGAATATTGCCATTGTTCCATATCAACTTGGCAAGCTTCAATCTCATCATAATTCAAGGTAATGTTTCCCTTTATTGCATCAACATTGAAATTATGCAAGTTCGAAATTTCATTTGGCAATCTCACATTTGCTTGGAAATTAGTTGATATCAATGGTTTTCCATCAATCACTTCAATTCCAAATGACGCAATTTTCAACTTTTTAATTGGATCTTGAATAGGGTTTAATTGAACAGTAGAAGGTAATAATCCTATTTTAAACCGTGATTTACGTATAAAATCGTCAAACCAGCTGTTGTTTACCCTGTATCCATTATCATCTGTATCCACTCCGGTGATAATCACAATTATTTCCTCATCATCGATGAACTTATTTAGAATCGAATCTATAGCACTTACTCCATCTGGACAAGTAGTTATCAACCTGTCAGATAGTTTAGGAATGGAGAAATTCAATGGAATTTGAGTAAAGATGCCACCTTTGAAATCGACTTTATCATTTTCAACTTCAGCAACATAAATATAAGAGTCATTATTTTTGCAATCAGGTAAACTAACCTTCCATTTGAAAGAATCAATTTCAACTCTTAACCATGTGAAAGCTTTGACCAGCATAAGGGCACTTCCAAAGAATTCATCACCAGATTCGGATCCAATTATGTTCAAGTCTTGAATTTTAAGCATATCAGGATCAACTAGATCTCCAATTATATCATTCAAATCAATTCCTTCCATTTCCTGTTCAACAGTGAGATCTACAACATTCCCGCTTGAAGTTGACTTGCCAAAAACAACTTTTGCCCTCATCAAAGTACGGATCTTGAAATTCACCAGCTTTCCATCAGTAAAGGCGACGGACAATATATTTATCATATCAGCCAACTTTTTACCGTCTTTGACTTTTATCAACCCATTTAGCGTTAAGTGGCTATTTGATTTATCTTTCAAATTCAAAAAAAAGAATTCATTTTCACCATCGGCATCAATAGTCATATCCATAATGTACCCATTCGTATCATCAACACTTAAATACAAAGGTAAATCTTCAATTATTTTGATCCCAATAGTATCAGAAAATGAATTAAATGCTTTAAAGATGGTTTTATGATACTTTCTTGTTTTATTGTAGTCAATTTGTAAATTCAAACTAGTGTTAAAGGCCATTTCATCACTGGTTAAATTCTTCAAATCAAATTCGTCAAATTTAATAAAAACTGCCTTTGTAAGTTCCTTTTGAAATGTTTTATAAAAGTAAATCAAATTTACAGTAACAACCAAAAACAAAGATACTCCAAGTATTATCAACGAAGTGCAAAGCTGTCTAGCAAGACTCCTCTTCAGAAGCTTCTTATCATTGGATATATTAGTTAAGGGTAATAACAAATGTGCAGTTGTACTTATTTGTTCTTCCTGTGAAATTAATGGTTGACTCTCGTCTACACCACATTCTGATATTATGTTTTTCCCCAGTCTTGGATTTCCATAAGTGGGCGTCGCCAATTGGTGTAAACTTGGTGCAGATTTAGATCTAACGTTGTTCCGTTTTACTTGCTGCATTGTTATATAAAATAAATAATTATAACAATCAAAAGAAAAGAAAAAAACTTCCAAGTATCAAGAAAGTAAGGAGCCTAGGAAAATGAAGGAATGTGTAATGCTATTATAACCACCGGATTCTGTAATATCTAGCTAATTGTGGGGAAACTATAAAGCGCCTTCCTTTTTCGTCTCGTTATCTGCCAGCAGAAATACAGGAGTTTCTCCAATCGCAACTCAATATTTCTTATATATCACAGTTTCAATTTATGTATATGGTGAGGATTATTATCCAATAGGTGAGATGTGTTCACAAAACAGAAACAAACAAAAAGGTTAAAAAAGAAAGCACAATTAAAAAACTCTTTCCGCTTATCCTGTATCCAATTTTGGCCACGATAAGAAGTTTAAATCAAATTTTTTTAGGCGAGCACTTGCTTTGCCTGACAGCAACCTGTTTGCCGCACGCCATTTGTTCCGTTCTTTTGCCGGAGTCGTTATCGGACTATTTCACTACAGTGTTCTCTTTTTATATTATATACATCAATTTTAAACTTATCTACTTTATTCATTTACTTCTTTATGTATAAGTGCTCATATTTAAATAAAGTGCATGCTTTTCATCCAAGATGATATGCATATCTATATTCTATAAGTAACAGCAAAGATAATTAGAGCTTTGATTCAAAAATTAAATCATCATCCAAGTACTCCTTTAAAATCTTGGCAGTTGGTGCTGTTGTCAATGGTATCTCACACTTCCATTCACCAATTTGTTCAATAACAATCTCTTTACCCAATTCATCACTAACAATAGTGCTGTAATCCTTTGATAACTCTGATAGCACGTATGAAACTAGTTCATCAGAATATTTGAAATTAGGAATATTCTTTTGGAATTTCTCGTCATTGATGATACTCAATAATAATTTTTTGTCAATAGCAATATCTTCATCTTCAGAATTATATTTAGATTCAATAATAGATTCTAATTCAACGGAGTTCACTTCAAGATCGTCAAATTCAGCATAATCATACATAAAATTGCTCAAGGAATGGGTCAATATAGCTTTTTGAGATTGTTTAGGAACAGCCTGACTTTCTAAGTGAACAGTTAAATTACCATGGTTGTCAGGCTTTAAAATTTTATCGTTATAAAATGTAATTAATTCCTCCAATTTCAAAGATCTTAAAGTATTGACATCAATCTCACGTCTATCAAAATCATACAAACCGGTAGCAATACGATGCCAGAATCTTGATCTTTCTTCCTTCAAATTTTTAACTTGTTGTAATTTTTTTGAAACAACAGCTTCAACTTGTTTATTGAATTCCAAATCTGTCATTGTATCAATTTTATGTTTGGTCTTAATTAAAAACTTATCAATTCTACTGGATAAATACTTGGTCGTTCTCTCACTTTGAATTAACAATCTTAAACCAAAAGTGGTTCTTGTTTCCCTTAAACCGGAAAACACAATGTAACCTAACTGTTCTCTAGTTCTTAATCTATTGAAGAACGGTTCATGTAAAATCTGTGCTGTCAACTCAGCTAACACCCTATCTCTCTCTTGAGAAATCTCACCTAGTTGTAAAAAGACCTCAATACAAGAATTGATATTTTTAGGATCATCGTTTAATTTCTTGAAATGGAATTTCTTACCGTTTGGCAAATTTAGAGATCTTCCTCTGGTAAATTGAGAATCTGTTAAAGCTATTGACTTCTCCAATTTGGATTCAATTAATTCAGTCAATTGGATAGCCTGCGACTTAGTATAATTACCAACAAACAATGATTCCACAAAGCAAGAGTTGAACAGGTTAGAAACAAAACTGTGCAACGATCTAAAAGTAACAGCATCAAAACAAGCAATTTGATCATCTGTTAACCAGGAGCCTTCATTAATTAAACCAGAAATAATTGGACCAACCTGGTTATATGGAACAGAATAGCCAAAATTTTTCAAATTTCTGAGCATTTTTTCCACTATGACATTAAATCTTTGTTCTCTAGTCTCATCCCAATAAGAATCATCAGTCGAGAATTGTATCATAGTGCCAACCAATCTATCCAATAAGACTTCCAATTTGTGAGAGAAACCATTGATCTCCAAACTCATTCCTTCTCTGGCAACGTTAAAACTGTGTCTTAATCCAGCCATGGATGCCAAATATGAAACACTATTCAATTCGTCATCTAATAATTCAATGAATAAAGCTAGTAATACAGAATTCAATGGAGTTGATGTTGAGCCAGGTAGGTTGAACTTCAGAGTGACTGCAGATCTTGGTCCCCCCAATTTGGTGTTAACCTTAAACCAAACTTTAGAATTTTTGTTTGTCTTAATTAAACGAGGATAAACGATTTTAACAGATTCATCCCTCGGTTTTTCAACTAATGAAAAATCAGTTGCCAAAAAGTCATTCTTTTCGGGTAACTTATAATTTTGATCTAATAGTTCTGAAGATTTAAATATCTCTTTCAATTCATTCATTAAGTCGCCCTCAAGTTGACCAATTGTATATTCAGTACCATACCATCTTTCATTCAATATATCTGTGCAATTTTCAAATGGTTCTTTTGCCACCAACATAACCCTAAAATTGGAAGGGTTAACATAGGATAAAAATTTATTGATGTCATCGGGTTTATAATCTCTAACTATCGTAACACTCAACAAGTTTTCTGGTGGAATTGTTAGCAATGATGGTTTCTTTTCAACATTCGCTAGAGGGTTAATTTCTTTTGTGTCATAATATTTAAGTATGTGTAAACTACCAGCTAAATTGGAAGCAGTACTGCTAGCACTATTCTTTTGTCTAAATTTGAAACTGGATACAGTCTCTTTATGAATCTCACCAAATATCCATTCTTGTGGACCTTCAATTTGTAGCATTTTAGCGTATTTGAAAACATCAACAATTATCTCTTGATAATGCTCCAAACCCTTTGGGGTTAACTCAATTTCAATAACAAATTGAGAAAATCCGCTTGAAACATTGATACTACCACAACTTAGTCCATTAGCCCAACCCTTTATTTTAAAATCAAACAACAAAGATCCTTTTGATTCATGACCAAACAAATGAGATAAATACGATGAAGGTGCCGATTCCCAATGAGGAGAATTGTCAGGCATTGGGAAGACCAATTGTAACGATCTGGTTTCCATAATTGGCTTGGCCCTAATTAGTTTCCCGGTGTAATCTTCGGCATTAAATGGTGTTTGATTATAAAAAGGTATCGGCAAGTTTTTATCAGTTACATTTGAAAACTTCTCTACAGCCCAATCTTGTAAAACGTCCAAATTTTCATTAGATATGATGACCAATTTCATTAGATTAGAAGAATAGTATTGATCATGGAACTTCAACAATTCTGATCTGACATCTAAACCTTTCTTTAAAGGTTCATCACCCAATGTTTCTTTATTTCCAGTTGAAAATCCATTGTAAGGATGCGTATCATTAGTTAAAGACTTTGATAGTTGATATAATCTCCAAGTGTCACTTTGTAAATTTTTCTTGTTTTCAGAATCAACAGCATTGATTTCTCTATCTTTACAACTTGGATCAAACAAGGGACTTATAAAAAACTGAGAAAATCTATCCAATGCACCCTCCATAGCATCATTTTTGACCTCAAAATAGTAGTTGGTATGTTGAGCAGAAGTGAATGCATTACTGAACCCAGAATTCTTGGATAAATAAGAGCTATATTCATTTTCAGAAGGATATTTTTCAGTACCCATAAACAACAAATGTTCACAAAAATGAGCCAATCCAGGAAGATCCTTAGGATCGTGGAATGCACCAACGTTAACATCCAACGCAGCGGCAGATTTGTCGGTTGAAGGATCAGATATTAAGAGAGCTGTCAAATCATTGGACAATTGAATTAATTTGTAATCACGATTATCAATATCTGGCTTCTGAATATTGTCAGAGATCAATTTAAAAGATGCGGGGGAGTTTAAAGGCATTGTTGAGTTATATCTATTGATAAGTGACTTCGGCAAAAATTGGAAAGAACCTAAGAGAAAACAGATGATTCAATAAAGCAAGTTAGTATATGTTCTCATACAAATGAGTTAAATCCGTATATATATATATATTATATATATATGACGGTGTTTATGTCTCGGAGTACTATATGAAAAAAAAAAGGATATCGAAGAGGTAACCCCAGCCTATCAGGTAACCTGAATATGCAAGAGGATAAATGTAATCAAAGCACCGGAGAATATGAAAGCATGCACATACCGTTTTGCAATGGGGGAAAAATGGAGACTAGTCTTTGAGCCTTATAGCGGGGCAGCAAAGAGTACATATAAATATAGACACAGAACGAAAATGTAACGTTAATCAGACACTTATATATCTTAACTCAAACATCAAATTGGTCTGCTCATCTTGCAGCTTGCTCCTCCAAAAGAAGAAGAATCGACCCAGAATCCAGATTCCAGCTCCTGAGCACGTCCTACCCAAACCAACAACCCCAGCGGTCAAACCCCCAAGTGGAGGTGGTCAGGTTCCAAGCTCCAGGCAACCCTAGAGAGAACCCACCCAGGCGCAACCGTGCAAGTTGCACTGCTCACTACTCACTGCTCAGTGCTCTGTGGCAAGTACTCTCGTGCACTCCAGTGAGAGTCCTCAGTACAGTCTCCGGTCCTCTCCATCTCCGGGTGACCTTCAACTTAGTCTCGGGAGTCGGAGCAAAACCGGATCGCCCCGCGAGACGCAGACTCGCGGACTCGCGGTTCACTTTGAAGCTGAACTTGGGTCAGGCTCGGTTTGCCAAATTGCCAGATCACGATTCACGATGCAGACCTGCGCATGCGCGCAGGGAGATCGAAACTCTAACAGTTTTATTCAAAGAAATGGTCAGTTTTATCTTTTCGTCTTATTATTAATAGCCTATAGGTCGATCGACTCTGTTAGTGCGAAGCTTTAAAAATTAAGTGCTTTCAGTTTTAGATTATTTCTTCGCTCTACCCCGCGGAAAACTACAGCCGCATACTAAAAAAAGGGATCCCCCACAAATAGATCTGTATTCAAAGACGTATATATCTCTACAATTGTCTGCATTCGGGTATGTAAGGGTAATCAGACACCAAATATCTGTTAAATTATGATATCACATGTCATGTTCTTAACTTTAGACAGGGAATTTATCTTTTTTTTTCTTCATTTTCGTTCGCAGGAAATATAAATAAATATACACTAGGTTTCAATTTCCAATCAGAGTTAAGTCAATTCATCACAAATAGTACTATGGGAAGAAATTATTTTCAGTATAAATTGGATAATATCTGTTTTCTTCAGAATTGTAGTAGCAGGTGAAGCAGAGACTTCTAGACTCGGGAATAAACAAAAAAATAAAAACTCCGCTAATACCAGATTAAAAGAAGTAATAAAAAATCGATGCATTTGATGTAAGTGAAAAGAAAAAAAGAAAGCACTGAAAAGCAAAAGATAAAAGAAAACATACTCACACTTTATCATCATCAAATACCCACTTGGAATTCAACGGGTTTGAAGGTGCAGTTGCACAGTAAGCTTGATCGCCTTCTGGTCTTGCATTTACCACATTACCCGAAAGCATACTTTGAATGCTCAAAGCCACAGTATGTAAAGTGTTAGCAGGCGTCCAACCATCATATAAAATATTTAGACAAATATGACCATTTGAGTAAACATGAGGGTGCATTGGAATTTTAAACTTTTCCTTTGAGTATTTATCTGTGGATATAAATTGAACTTGAGGTGGTTTAAACGGATATTCAGAGTCGATTATAAATCGTAACCTATATGTATCACTGGGTGGGTATATTTCTTCGTTGGATTCTACTTTTAAATCAATGTATAATAATTCCAATGAATCAGTTGGCTGAACCAGTTTAATAGTTGGAGTGGATTGGAACTTCAACAGTTCTTTCGAAATCCTATTCGTTGAAATGGGAGCCATCGAAGAGCACTGGTTGATCTGTGTTTTTTATATTATTATTATTATTTGTTGAAAGTAGAAGAGTTAATTTGATGTATAGAATGACTTTATCTGGTAACTCTCAGTTGGTGTTCAACTTTGACAAATGATATGAAAATTTTAATGGAGTATCTCGGAAATGAAAAACGAAAAAAACAAGTAGAAAAGATCGAAAAAAGGTGAAATGAAAAATGAAAGTAAACGAATACAGAAAAAAAGAGCACAAACAAACAAACAAAAAATGCTAAAAAGATTAAATTATACAATTGCAGCAATTGAACAATATATATGAACAATACAAGATGGAAATCTCAAGAATAAATGGAAAGGTATAACGTTACTACTGATAAAAGAGATTTAAAACCGAAACTAAAAATAAAATATGTAAGCCTGCAAAAGAACGTATGCCCTTTCAAAGGCCGCGTCGATCGATCGATAGCTGAATTGCAACTTGCAAACTGCAGCTAATACAGAGAAATTGAGAATCGTGATTCAGTACTATATATTTACTAGTTAGCACTTGCAACTGCAAGGTAAATTCTAATACTTAAAGATTAGATAGACGGGTCGTTTGGTCGATCATCCCATTATTGTTGGTGTTGAATCGTAAAACTTTCAGTTCTAACTTCTTCTACAGTTCTTCTACAGTCCTACTGCCCACAGTTCATTGTCCCATCGGGCCATCACGTACTAATAAATTACAATTTATCGCGAACGTTTCCTATTCCTCACCCAGTGCCAGCCAGGTGGTCTCAGGACCCAGTTCTCTTTGCTTCCTGGAGATCTTGTGGTGGCGTGCTGCCCTGCGGCCTACCCTCAGGAGTCTGTGCCCTGTAGGCTGTGTAGGACGTTTGGAAGCGAGAGAGCGGTGGCAGTGGGCACTGTTGCCACTGACTCCCTGACTCCGACTGAGCGGAGACAGAAGTTGGAACCCTGGGAACTCTTTTTATACTATTGTCATAATTTTTCTACGGGCAGATCAATAAAGATTACAACTATTTTTATAATACGTCTTAAAACATGACAGAGTTTTTTATCTTTTTTTGAGTTGGGTTAGATATAACTTTGTAAATCATGTGCAGCTCCTGTTTTAATCTATTCAGACCTATGTTCGCAAACAATGCATCTGCTGGTTCACATCTGTACGTTCTGATTTCGTTTTGAAACTCCTATCTGGTGGTCCCACTTTTTTCCTATCTATCTAGTTATTTTCGCTCCCTAATTTTATATCATAATGGGAAGCTAATGTAATGTCACGGTCATACCTTATACATAGGGCTGTATGTTTTTGTAGGTCATTGAGATCTCTTTCACATGACCAACATGATAACTGTTGGAGTGCTACCACTTTTACTTTAACTTACCCCTTCCCTTTTTCTTCTTCTAAACTTTTTCAAGTATGACTAATGAAATCTATATCTAATAAATTTGGTTACAATACTAGATGATATTGGGCTCGTTTTTATGTAAAAATTTACTTATCATAATTTTAACGTTTTTAGGAATTATCAATCTTTTTTTTGATTTCATAAAATTCATGAGGTGACTGTCAAAGAGAAACCCATTTCGAGAATTATTCAAGTATTGCCCCAAAAACACTATTATATAGTAAGTTTCTAATGTAAAATTTACTTATCAAGGTTTCAATACTCTAAAAATAACATAGAAGTGAACGTTATGTAAAAAATTAATCAAGAAAGATCAGAAATGCTAAATCCTTGCTACTACTTGCCTGCAACGAATCTCATGTCATATAAGCCGCACGAAAAACTGCAGTGAGACTGAGGTAATATTAGCCGACCTTCAAATGATCATTAGTAGTTATAGAGTTAACCACATGAGATACAAATATCACTGTTACTTACAACCTAAAGTCAATGAACGTTTATCAGACAACGAAGATTCCACGATTGTAATTGATAGAACCTTCCTTTACAAAGGCTATTTTAAGAAAAGAATCACTCTTGAGCATACTTGTAAGTTATATGCAACATCATCAACCTGACTAGAATACCCCACAATGAGCTGTAAAGTGTGAAACATCAGCTGTATAAATTAGAGTAGAAATAATAAATTTAGGTTATACACTTGGATAACATATATTACTATTCAATGGAGAAAGCTTATTATTCCAACCCAAGTTTTGTTAGCTATAGGTACAACAAGCAAATACTCAGATCTGAAATACTAAGCATTGGGCATTAGTTTTCTTTGAAAAAACATATTATTCTTAATCTCATTTTTAAAATATTTCTATACTGGGAGAATCAAAGCAGATCAAAGGGATATTTTCAGAGTTGAATCTACATTCTGCGAGGAAAGATCTAGATCTGAAAATGGTTTAAATGACACCACGAGTGCTACTTTTTAGCAACAGCTTCAATTTCCCAGTAGTTTAATTAATTTAATTCCAAACGATCTCATCACTGAACTTGAAAAAGGGGAAAAGGCTTGTTTAATCCTAACTACCCAGTATCAGTTCTTGCTAAGAAACCGAGTATTTTGAGTTGAATTAATATACTATAAACAGTTGAATGCCATTGGATCTACTATTAATAAGATAAATTGATCCAGTTTTTTTTCTGAGGTGGGATTAGCTGAAATCATGTTACAGGGAATGAAAGGGGTTGTTATGTTTCCATTGAAATGTTTCACTGTAAAGATTAAAAAGTAATAGATCACTGCTAGTATATTTATTGAAGATATCAGTATTAAATAAAAGTTAATTACATTCCGATTTATCATCCCTTTATAAATATCCATCTAGCTGCGTCTATACCCCAGAACTACATAATTGAAACTCTTAAAATTGATGATTGTACCTTTAGATTCAGCTATTGTGAGTGTATATCTATCTATCTTCATGATTTGAAAACATTGGAAAAGAAAAGAAAACAATAGCGACACCGAGTCTGTGATGATTAGAATAACCCGGCCTGTTCGAGCAGCCTAAAAGCAAACAAACAGTGCTAACCTCTAAGCAGCTACTATAAATAGCCACCCAGTCACCGACCAATCAAAGCCCACACACATTGAGCCGCACACCACCTCAAAGCACAGGAAACAGCGAAAAAACCCCCCGGCAAAAGTAAACAAACAATTTGCGTGCCATTTTTGGTTTCCAAACAGTTCTGCCCTTCGCTTGGTGCCTCCTTGGCTGTTATTCTTTTCTCTTTTGCTTTTTTTTTTACTCATCTATTATATTATATTAAATCAGCTTTTTTTACCTTTTGTTTTTTAAATAAATCTTTATTTAGTTTCACATTCGTTTACTCAAGTTTTTGCTAAATCTATTAAAACATCAATTCAAAATGAGATCATTCACTTTTACTTTAGCTTTGATTGTTTCGTCCTTCGTTGCTCCAACTTTGGCTACACCACCTGCATGTTTACTTGCTTGTGCTTCATCTGTCGTTAAATCATCTTCTGAATGTTCAGCTTTGAACGAAATTGCTTGTGTTTGTGAAAACGAGGCTGACTCTATGAAAACTTGTTTAGAAAAGACTTGTCCAAATGATTTGAGTGACACTGCTTACTCTTACTTTGAAGATATTTGTAGTTCCGTTGGTGCTGAAGTCGCATCATCAACAGCTGCCTCCTCCTCATCATCAACTGTTTCATCATCATCATCATCAGCTGTTTCATCATCATCATCATCATCAGTTGCTTCTTCATCAGCATCATCTTCCTCATCTTCCTGTTCATCATCAACAGCTGCCACTTCATCATCATCCGAAGTTGCATCATCATCAGAAGCTGCGCCATCAACTTCATCATCAGCTTCTGCTACTTCTTCAACCGAAGTTTCTTCCGTTGAATTGACTTCTTCTACATCTACTACTTCATCGAAATCAGCTGCTTCATCTTCTACTTCTTCGTCTTCAACTCACGAAGTTGTTTCAACAGTTACAGGTGGTGCTGCTAACTTAATTGCTAACGGTGCCGGTGCATTGGGTGCAGGTGCTCTATTATTCGGTTTATTCTAAGTTAAATAGACTTATTTTGGTTTTGTGATATTTAATGTTTTTTTTTGTCTTTGAATCGTCGGGTCTTTCCTCTTTTTTTCTTCTACATTGATTAGAATTTCTCTTCTCTGTACTTTCCATTTTCTCATTTTCATTTTTTTACCCTTTTACTACCATTCATATCCCCATTTATAGGTATCTCACTACTCATTTTTAATTTAATATACAAGTTGGTCATCTGAAGAAAGTAATCCAATTACTCTAGTAAATAATCTTAAAAGAATCATGAAAGAATACCAGACAGCTTAGTAACTACTTGGTACCGACGCTAGAACCGGAGAGCGCAACTTGAAAAACAAAGCTAAGCACGGCTGGGAAATAAAAACTAATATAGAAAATGTTAAGTAGATCGACGCCGGACGGCAGAATACTAAAAATTAGAAAAACACGAAGAGCAGATCGTTTTTATCACGTCGATCGACCTTACTTTTCATGTGTTTACGTTTACGTTTTTAGATTGTTCCAATCTGAGCGTGTTTTTCTTTAGTCTTCTAACGCTTCGTTCTTCAGCTTTGTGTTTGATCTGTAATATTGATTGGCAAAGGAATACGGTTATTAGTTAAAAATAGTGCAATTATTATTTGTTATTATTTGGATTCATTAGAATTTTGCGAATATTCGATTTGTTTATGGAGAAATGCTGGATACATTACCGATCAATCAATATAAGCTGAACTTTCAGGCAATGACTAAAGGTGAACCAATACCATTTAGTAATATGAAAGGTAAAGTCTTAAAATCTGATGAGTATTTGAAAGAGTATCAAGATTTTGATTTGATTTTAAGAGAACATGTCCCTTTAAAATATAGAAAGTTTTTTCACGAACCACTAACGAAAAATAAAGAACATTTATCATCGTCTAAGAATCAAAAAGTTTATTTTGAAGATGATTTTGAAGATGATAAAGATGATTTATCTATTGAAATTGGAAGGTCATATAATTTAAGTCCCATTAAAACGGAAAGAAATCCATCTTTTGGTCAAAAAGATTCTGAAAAGATCCTTACTAATGATTTGTTTGAGCAGGATAAAGTAAGATTTTTAAAGAAAAATCATATATCCAACTTTAACAACATTATTGATGAAGAAGTTGACGATGAAGATCTCACAAAGGGAATCTTTGAACAAACATACAAAATAGTAAATTCCAATATACACGAATCTAAACAGGGCAATAGATTAAATAGATTGATTGATACGATATCCAAGGACTATAATAGGTTACAAAAAGAAAATGATAGATTGAAAAAAGAGCTTATAAGTAAGAAAACCAATCAAAAAGAACTTAAAAGTTTGGAAGATGAATTAAATTGTTATAAGATAACATCCGAACGCTTTCAAAATAAATTAAAACAATACAAGGAAGAAAACTTAAAATTAAAGAATGACTTGAATAACTTGACAGCTATTAAAGATACCGAACAACAGAAATCGAAATCAGATATATATAATGTTAATACTAATGATGAATACAAAGTATTGCTAAAAGAGATTGACGATCAAATTGAGGGTTTAAAATTGAAAAGGGAATCCATAAAAGAGATTCAGAAAAGACAAGAGTCATCGAATAACACACAATTTGTCATTAATCCAAATAGTAAGCCTGTTACTTTGAACTTCAATATACTGGAGAAAAATGGAGATGTGCTTAATAACAATTTAATTTCTAAATTGATTGAAACATTAAGCTCAGCAAAATCACCAGAAAACGATACCCAGGAAGCACAGGTAATTAACTCACCACAAGATTCAGACAGGCAAACAAAGGAGAAATTGAATAATCAGAATGAGACATGCAATTCTGATGAAGAATTACCGATAAACTCGCGAACTAGTTGTCCTGTTTGCACTTTGAAACCAAATAAATTAAATAAACCAACAAAATCAACAAAATCAATGGTTCTCAGCGCATCCAAAACCAGGAACATCTTTCCTGAAGTGGAAGAATCTGAGACAGAAATGATTTACAAATTCTTTCATCCATCTTCATTGTCGCCATCAGATGGAGGTTCAACCAATCCTGATATGGATAAAGAAAATGATTTTTCAATATTGAGTAACTTGGTTAGATTAAGCCAAAGACTAAATATTGTTGATCAGCTGAACAAGAACGCTTAAAGATTTTTAAAAATTTACATACTATTTATTTGTCAAACTATCTTTTGTAAAATAGAAACCTTAAATTGTGGACTTGTTTAATATATTACATTTTTATTGAAGAAAAAAAATAGAATCATAAAAAAAAGAGAAAAAAAAGTAATAAACAAGTAACATATATATATGGTTGTGAAGATAAATCAATTTCTATTAGACTTCAACGCTTCTTACTCTTCTTCTTATTTTTATTCTTCTTTTTACTTGCTTCTCCCTGTTGTGCATTAGAATTGTCAGCAGCATTACTATTTGATGAAACTGAGCTTGGTTCTGGTGTTCCACTAGCAGCCTGCACTTGTGAATCAGTAATTGAAGGTGCAACATATTCAACATTACTCATTATAGATGACAATCCATCCAATTGAACAATTATTTTTTCAGCTTCTGTAGTACTTTCATTAGGGGTGAGTGCATTACTTATAGATGATGGAGTTGCAGTTGTAGTTATCGAGCAACCTTTTGGACCTATTGAATTTAAAAGTCTAGATAATTCCTTTGATTTAATTGTTTTAAAAGTTAAAGATATACCAGATGAAGGTTGATAGGTCTTAAATTTAATTTGACTCTTTTTTTCAATTTTCGAATTAGGTTGTGAGGTAGTTGACTTTGATTTTGACTTTGATTTTGATTTAGAATGAGTGTAAGTTATGGAAATTGTCGTTTTCGATGGGTCTGATTTTAATAGCGAAAGTGACGAAGTTATGTACTTGTCTATCTGATCAATCTTGGTCATTTTGATTTTATATTCTTTTTAATTATTGATACACTTTAGTTTAATTCAAATACATAAAGACAACAATAGTCATGTACGTTCTTGTATCTATAAACTACAAGCTCATATCAGATTCCAGTCTCGAAAATCTTGCCGAGTCGAAAACTTTTTGGACGACTACAAGCCTACAATCTGGTTTTCTCGCGGGGACAATCGTCGCACGCTCGCGACTGTTTCTCCAGGTTCAATCTCCATGCGTTAGATGTTTGTGGAACTCTATCATTTGCATCTTTTATTGACGAATTGTTTGCTAAAGATCCTGTTGGTTCTTTTACGCTTCAGAGACACTTTGATTATGATTGCATCCACAAGTCGACAGGAAGTTTGACTTCCTGACCTCGGCCTAAGTTTATCAAAATAGCTACTGCTACCTTTTGAATTTCCTGATGCTATTCTAATGGAGCTATTTAGTGTTCACCGTAGTAACTGTTCCTACATATAATTTACACACGCTAATTAGACTTTAGAAATTCGTTTTTTAAACATAGATTAAGAAAAAGTTATTAAACAGAATCATTAAGAAGAAAAGAAGTCAAAAAATAGAGAAAAAGGGTTCATAAGAATAGAACATGATTCCATGCAATTGTTTCAAAAAACAGATAGATGAGTAGAAAAGAGGGCATATATAAGTATGAAATCGCACTTTAAAAAGTTGTGGTATTTTTTTTGGTTCTCTTTTTACCCTTCTTCTTTCCCTTTGATCTTGAACTGTTTCTTGTGCTTGTGCGGTTACCAGAAACCTTGTTATTATTATTCTTTGTATTAATATTATTGTTATTATTATTATTAGCGGCGGTGGCAGCAATTGTAGTCGTATCAGAACTTGAGCCAGCTATGATGCCAGCTTCGCCACCAGTCCTAGTGGCAAAAACAGAATCCAAATTTCCTAATAATGGAGTTCCAGAACTGGATCGAACACCATTGATACGTCCTTCATATTCACCAGAATCAACGGTGACTGAATCTCTGGTCGAGCGATTTTCTTCTTCGTCAATATCTTCAGGAGTAGAATCTCTGCTGTCTGTCTTTTCTGATTCCGAATGATATGAGGGAGGATTGGAGTCGGGAGTTAGACTCTTTTTGGATTTCCGTTCCTCTTCCTCTTGGCTATCAACTTCGTTATCATCAGCAGCATCAACTTCAGCATTTTGCCTCTCATCTTCCTCTTCCTCCTCATCATCATCGTCATCGTCATCGTCATCACCATTATCGTCATCAATTTTCAACGCTTGTCTACTATTTCCGACGTGAGCCAATTTAGAGCTCTTTTCAACAAGAGACTTTGGACCAAAGAACGTATCTTCATCAGATGGATATTCAGGTGGTAATCTTTCTCCTTGGTCCAACAAAATGTCATTTTTAATCACTTTAGTTGAATAAAATGGAGGTGCACCAATAATGCCTTCATTCTGATTCTCACAAAATCCTAATTTTTTGACGTTTGCTTCAATGAATACAAAGCCTAATTGACCTATGTTGACACTAACTTTACATGGTCCACCTTTAGATCCAATACATGGGTACAATTCAGTTTTAAAATTCTTAACTATTTCCAAAATCTTTTTACCGTTATGAGTGACATAGATCGATCCATTGGTTGATTTATAACCAAATCCAATCACGTCACCTTCAATAATCTGAGGTAAAATAACTGGTAAGTCAGTATCATTAATAAATGGCTTATTGTTCAAACGTAGACACCCATCGGATTGTAACGCAACGGAGTATGGGTTTAAACCAGGTAGTTGAAAATTAGGGTATGGCTTTGTGGTTAGACCAATTGATAGTAAAGTTGTTTTATGATCAAAGTCAAACAGCTTTGTCTCAAAATAAACAGTATCATTCTTTCTGTTCTTCAAAGGTAATGGTAAATTCAATATAGCACTTGAAGTCTCAGCTGTTGAAAAAATAACATCAGTTAGATCTTCAATAAAAAAAGGATCTTGTTCCAATTTCAATGTTTGGTAATTAAGTTTCTTTTGTGCTGAAAGAGTTGGTGATTTCTTCATAGAAGTTGGTAATAAAGATGTACGTTCATTCGGTTCTGACATCTGCTGTAACTGTGATTGTGATTGTTGTTGCTGATGCTTCATCGCTTCTTCATCTTCAACATTTTGAATCAATTCAGACAGTTGATCCTGATAATTTTCAAAGTAAAAACAACTTATGCCTCTATCACGAATTAACAAATAGGTAGTATCGATTTCATCAGACGAATTGCTAAATTGTAAAACTGGTGGATTCTGTTGGTAGAATTTTCTACTTAGTTCAAATCTTAGTTTCTCAGTCTGATTTAAACCCATGTAAAGCTTATCATCGCTGTAATCAGAACTATTATATCTTAATATTTCAGGAATCGAATGATTCTCATTGTCAAGTCCTTCTAAAATGGCATCTTTGAAAAATAAATAGTAAATCAGGAAAACAATAGCTATCAATAAAAAAATTGTTATTAACGACGAAAACAACACCAGATAGGTAAGTGCAACCTCACTTAGTGTCAAGACCCTAAACTCCATGACAACTAACTCGACTCTATAAAACAGGAGTAAAATATGTGGCGGGTCAAAAATGAACCAAATAGGTAATTAAAAAAAAACGGAGTAAAAAGAAGGAAAGGGTTTACAGATCATGGAGATGTTCTCTTTTCTCTCGTGCTCTGCTATGCTCCTTTCTAGTATTAACTTTTGGCCTGCACAAAAAACAAAGAGTTTTTTCTTTTCTAAAAAAAATCAAATGACAAAATGGAATGTGTGGAAAAGGCGCTGTGGCTCATGCTTATTTTTTAGTTTTTTTTCTAATTAGAAAACGTCGTGCACCGCTTACTGTTTTTTTGATCAGAATAAGGCAAACATGTATATTTCATCTATACGAAAACTACTTACTAAAACTACTAATACTTAATTCAACGAGTAAAAACATTTTTAAGGGGTCAAACAAAGTAAATAATACATCAAAATGTTTGAATAAAAAGATAGCTGGAAGAGAGAAAATATTTTTCGTCATTGTATTACAAAAGCATTTCTAATGGGTTTTCAATGATAGTCTTCAAAGCTTTGATATATTCACCACCAACAGCACCATCAACCGTTCTGTGATCGAAAGTACCTGTAATATTCAAGACATCATCAAAGACAAATCCATTTGGATTAGCTTTATCTGGAACAGCCTTCTTGTCAACTGTACCAATAGCAATAATTGCTGATTGTGGTGGATTCAAGATTGATGTGAATAAAGTAACAGCTGGGTTCATACCTAAGTTAGAGATTGTGATGGTACCACCTTGGAATTCTTCAGGTTGTAATTTGTTTTCCTTGGCTCTTTTACCTAAATCTTTGATTTCTTTTGAAATGGTCTCTAAACCTTTAGAGTGAGCATCCTTCACAATTGGGGTAATTAAACCTGTTGGTGTTGCAACAGCAACTGAAACGTCAACATTTGAGAATTGTCTAATAACACCTTCAGATTCTAAGTAGTAAGCGTTGACATCTGGGACTCTCTGACAAGCTTTAGCAATGGATTTAATCAATAGATCATTGACAGATAACTTGAAGCGACCATTGGCTTGAGAATTTAATGATTGTCTCAATTTTAACAGTTTAGAGACAGAGATTGTAGAGGAAACAATATAATCTGGTGATGATTGTTTTGAAGCTAATAATCTCTTTGAAATAACTTTTCTCATGTTAGTCAATGGAATATCAGTTGAAGTTGGTGCAGCAGCTGAAGTTGAAGCAGCGGATGGAGCTGCGGATTTAGGAGCTTCAGCTTTGATGGCTTCAACATCTTTAGCTGTAATTCTACCGTTTGGACCAGTACCCTTAACACCCTTTAATGAGACACCTTTTTCTAAAGCGATGGTCTTAGCTAAAGGAGAGGCAAAGATTCTTCCAGTTGGAGAAGCAGTCTTTGAAGCCGAAGAAGGAGCAGGAGTGGATGTTGTAGCAGCTGCTGGCTCTTCTTTCTTTGGTTCCTCCTCTTTTGGAGCTTCTGCAGATGAAGAAGAAGATGATCCACCTGCATCTGCACTTGTGAAATCAGCAAATGCAGAAACGTCATCTTGACCTTCAACATAAACGGCAACAGGAGTACCAACTAAGATGTCATTAGTACCATCACCAACCAAGATCTTAGCTAAATAACCATCATCTTGGAATTCAAAGTCCATGGAAGCCTTATCAGTTTCAACTTCGGCGATGGACTCACCAGGTGCCAAAACATCACCAACAGCCTTGTGCCATTTGATTATGTTACCTTGAGTCATTGTTGGTGACAATGCTGGCATGGTGATGACGGTATGTGGTGGGAACTTTGAAGAATAAAATCTAGAAGCATTGATGTAGTTGAAAGTAGTCGCTCTAGATAATCTTAAGATGGAAGGTCTGGAGACCAATCTAAGTGTAGCAATTGCAGACATCGTAATCAAATATTAAAAAAAGATTAAGTACCAATTGGATTGGATTATAAATCGACAGTTTTTCCAATCTTCAGCTACTAATTGGATCGGGCAACAAAAAGGCACAGCAGAACGGAGTGTGCAAATAACCTGACGGAGCAGAGAGACAACAAACACCCACAACCATCCATTCTCCTTGCACTCCACCCACTCGATTCTGCTGCCAATTCAGTCGCACGGCCCTCTGCCGCCAGCAACGGGAATCAGAGATCCATCCACCGGGCTCGCTGGCTTTCAGAGCGGGGGGTACTTGCTCCATTTTTGTAAGATATGAGGTAATAAGATGCAAGGGTTTGTTGTTCTATTGCTATATAATACATTACATAAAATCTAACTTTCACGTCGATAGACGTTATAGTTTTGAGCTTCTGAAAATCTGAAGATTAAAGAAGCCGATAGGTAGCTGCCATTTTAAATGTACGTGCCTCTAGCCTATATCTCATCAATTCGTCAGAATTTTCAGCAATTGAATCTCGAATAAAAACCGGAGAGCTCTTCACTTAAATGGGTTAGAATTTACCAAATTACTGTTATTAGCGACAACCACACTAACGTAACTAACATCATGGCCGGCTTAAATTTATCTGAAGAATCAAAGGAAAGAATTGTGACTGTTATCGATACTTCAAAGACTTTCGTTCACTACGCTTGGTTACCATTAATCCTATACTTAGGATGGCAATCAACTTCAAATAAACCAAGTTTGATTAACTTATTATCTCCATTACCAACTGCTTAATTCGGCTAACTAGGTGGCTGCTGGTTTACTATATTTTATAATGAGTGGGCACAAAATAATTCATTTCTGCCAAATATACGTGATAAAAAAAAAATGAAAAAAAATGTTTCTAGGAAGTTTGGAAATTGAAAGGAATATATTTATTGTATATAGTTAATAATATTATTGAATGACTTTCAACATCAAAACAAAAAAAATAACGACATGATGACTCACTTTTGTACCTGCTTTAGTTCCTGAAAAAATGAACTACATTTCTACGTTTAAACCCTCACAAATAGATTTAAAAGTTGACCTGTACGGCAATCCGACAACATTATAAAAATCGCCATTGATACCATGCATCATCAAAGCACCGTAACCTTGAACCTTCATACCACCTGCAACTTGTAACCCTTCACCGCATAAACTGTATTGCTTCATGAAGAAATCACTCACTGTAGGATCTATTAAAATCTCTGTAGTCTCAACAAACGTAATTAGTTTGTAACCTTCAGGTTCAGTTGTAGCTGTACTTTGATCTTTAATCAATATAACAACACCAGATATAACGTTAGTTGGCTTTTTTGAATCACGAAACTTCTTCATTGCTTCAAAATTCGCCTCAGATGTAACAGGTTTTTCATATATTATACCTTCATTTTCAACTATAGTATCGGTTGATAACATGATCAGTTTTTCAGGCACTTCTGATTTGCTGTTCAATTCTTTCCAGACATCCATTATTTTACCCATGGAGGTATCAAGTGCATAACCAGAGCAATTATCTAAATAGTTACTCTTGCTCAAGTTTTCTTCAAAATTAGATGGTTTCACAATTGGATTGAATCCCATCATATTTAAGATCTCCGCTCTACGCGGAGAGGTTGAACATAAGTAGAATTTATATTCACTGACTTTTGAATATATTGGATGTCTTAATTCAGATGGCATTTTGATACTAATGACAAGAGAAACAAGATAAGGATTACTGATTTAACTTTAAATCGCAAGTGATAAAAACATAGGATCCAGCGCGTCATATTAAGTTTTTTTTTCACCCCTAATTTCGAGATCTATAACGAAAGCTATACTCTACATACACAGAAAAATGAATTCAAATAAACGTAAATATTAAATATATATAGATAAAGTCTAAAACTTTTAAGATAATGCATTTAAATTATAACTAATTCCTTTATCTGCCAATTTTTGAATTTTCTTCTTCTGTTTTAATTCATGCTTCTTTTGTAGCTGCTTTAATTTATGTTCACTCTTTGATTGATCATTTCTAACCTGACTAATCTTTCCCCAAGGAACAGGCTTAAATTTAATATTAGATCCATTAAACAATTCATCATGCACTTTTTCTTCTGGTAAAATAGAGCATTTTAACAAGTGATTGAAGATTAAATAGTTGTTCATTGTTTCAACAGCAATCTTAGCAACTTCATATTCGTTAAATTCTATAAAACCATAATGCTTGGATTTACCTGTCTTTTTATTACGTGACAAACGTAGTCTAGTAATTTCACCGAATTGTTTGAAATATTTTCTTAATTCTTCTTCATAGAAACCATGTGGAATTCTACCAACATATATGACAGTTTTCTTAGATTTTTCATTCCCATTTGATGAGTTCTTAGTTTGCTTAGTCACAGGTTTCGTTATTGAGTGAACATTTTGCTTTAATGTAACGGTCAATTCAGATTTCTTTTGTTTTGTAGATTTATCGGTAGTCTTCTCTTCATCTTGTTCTTCTTCAAAACCTTTTATTTCATCCTCATCTTCATCATCATCGTCATCATTCTCATCATTTTCAACGTCATCTGAATCATCTGAATCACTAGGCAACTCTATTTTTTCTTCATCGACTTCAACCTCAGCTTTAGCTTCAACTTCTTTTGCTTTAGTTTTAGTTTCAGCTTCAAATTTAGGTTGAACTTTAGTTCTAGTTCTTGTTTGAATCGGAGATCTAGTTGGCAGTTTTTTGCTGACTGGAGTGCTTGGTTCTCTAGATTTTTTTGGTGAAATGTTTGATTTCTTAGATTTTGCCGATTGTGCCATATTATGAAGATATTTTAGTTATGATATATAATAGATTATATTATATGGCTAATGCAAAATAATCAAGAAATTATCCCATAATTAAAAAACCCATCTGAAAATTTTGTAACAAAAAAAAAAATAAAAAAAAATATTTTTTCTGGATTGACACATAAGAATTAAATGGCAGACTAGGAAATAAAAAATGTTACATAACAAATAACGTAAGCCATTTATAACTGTCAAGCGATAGCGCTATGCCTATCTATATATATAAAGACAGTTATAACTTATAGGCTCTGTTTAGCTTGCTTACAATTTATAGGTTATAATAGAGCCCCACGTAGTTTGTGTGCTGACCATGCTGCACCATTCATTTTCATATCGTTTATAGAGAGTAAAATCTATGTAGTCAAAAATAAATCGATCGAGTCGGCGAGAAAAGGTGTGAATCGGGAGACAAAGCAGATTGGATCAGCATCCAATTAAGGCAGACCGCTAGTGGTATGAAGATCAACGGGTTAAACTTTTCCAGGCCACTAATGACATGGATCGTTTGCAAGTAACGAGGACAAAGAAAAGAAGGTGGTTTACGAGGAAACAAGAGTTGGCTAAAGGAATTAGCCATACAACGGTCGGACTCGGAGTGCTCACTGCTCACTGCTCACTGTTCACATAAAAACAGAGCACCGTGCAAGTAAGCAAAAAGTGATCTGCTATATATACCTATTACATATGAATTCTTCAAAAAGCTACCCCTCCCCTTTACCCTTCGATCTAAAAACACACAGGACACATAGGGCAACAACTATTGCCCATCAACCGGCAAATGAAGTGGAAGTAACAACCGCAGAGGAATTGTATAAATTGCACAAACCAACACCAACTTATCTGCCAAAATTCCATATGAAGCAACAGGAAGGAGTGCAAATAAATACCGAATCCAGCAAAAATTCACAACGATTCCGAAATCCTTTCCAAATTCGCCTGTTCGCGCACGCAGTTTTTTTCGTTTTGAATTTTATATTTGATCTTTTGTCGTTGGTTGGTGGCACTTTTCAATAATTCTGTGGTTTCTTTAAAGATTTGTATTTCAATTACTTTGATTTATATATTTGTAATCTGGCGTAGTTTAGTCATCTTTGAATTGTTAACTTGTTTCACTTAGGTTTTTTTTGACCTTCAGATTATTGTTGATTATTTATATATTATACTGTTGTCGTATTCGTATACATATAAAATTTTATCGTTTAACATTTTTTATCATCCCATTTGTTTATTTATTTATTAATTAATATCTTACCACTAATTCATTTCAACTCATTTAATTTTCATCATTAAATTAAACGATAATATTTCATTATTTATCATTCATTTTTTAACATTATACATACAATAATTTTCATATAATATCATTACCATGTCTCAAGTTTTTACAGCTGAAGAAATCGCAGAACATAACACACGTGACGATCTATACATAATTTACAATGGTAAAGTTTACGATTGTTCCGAATATCTAGATGAACACCCAGGTGGTGAAGAAGTTATTCTGGATTGTGCTGGTATTGATGCTACAGAACCATTTGATGATATTGGACATTCTGAAGATGCAAGAGAAATTTTAGACGGTTTACTGGTTGGTGAATTAAAAGGTGGTTTACAACCAAAAGTTTCCAACACAAGAGTTGCTGGAAGTAGTTCAGGTGGTGGTAATACCATGGTTATTGCAGCTGGTGCTGCTGTTGCAGTTGCCATCGTTGCTTTCTTATTAATCAGAAAATGATAAAATAGAACGTTGTTAAATAAATTAATACATAAAGAAAGATATCAGTTTTGTTTGTATATAATTAGTTTTTTCATTAACAATCTGTTTTACCTTTAATTAACCCTATTTATCTGCTTTTTTAATAATTATTTTGATTTTTGAATTTTGAATTTTGAATTTTGAATTTTTTTTGTTATTTTATTTATTTGAAAGGAAGGGGGAACAAAAAGTTGAAGAGCTATATATTTCATTGAATCCAATCTGTATTTGAAATATCGAAAAACGGACTCTTAATAAAGCAATTATCTTTTTGTTCTAACTTCTGCATTGATCAGTTACATGCCTTCTACATTTTATTTCAAGTTTTCAACTTACTTGAGTCTTTAATAGAGAATATTTTTAAATCGCTTTGTTAAACCGCAGACAATTATACTTTTCTGCTATTAATTTACAGCCTGAGACCCCCCAAGACTAATTATCTCGAGGTTCTTAACAAATTTAAAGAGTTTTAAAATCATTTAAGAGTGTACTTATCTTCTAGTTTTAATTTGGAATCCTCGTTTTCCCTATATTCCAACTAGAACATCGTCTGACAAATGATAAATGACAAATCTGCGCGATATCATTTGCTATGAGTAGGCCAGTTTTGTTGGGTTAAAACAGTTTCCAAGAAGTATTTCAGTCGGCAAACGCGCGCGAATCCGCCGTTGTTTTTGTGTCGTAGAGATTCTTGATTCCTCAGCATTGTAAAGGCGACGCGACCGACGCCAAATAGACAAAAAAACCAATCGACGATTTGAGCTTTCTTGAATCATGAATCATTACCTACAATCTTGCATAAGACAAAAAAACGACGTGATTACATAATATATGTTATAATGGATCAATTATTTTGGTAAGATTTTAGCAAAATCTGACGTGCTGCATTTAATTGCCTGGAATTGCGGTGAGAAATAAACAAATGTGCTTTTACTACCTAGACAAGAGAGTTATTGTCTATTTTATTTTTCTGTTCCAGTTTATTTTTAATTTTTGAATTAATTCAATCATTTCTAATTTATAACATATTCTCTTATATTTGTTGTTCGGTATGGTCTTGCGCCATACTTTTTCTCACTTACTGCCTCAAGTTTTTTTAAAATTGCTATATTTGCCCTTCACTTTTCTTTGTCTATCTTAAGTCTTGGCCTTTTTCCATATTTTGGGGACATGACTTTTGGCTGTGAAATTTGATTTTTAAGATTTGCCAGTGAGGCTTATCTAGTCCGTGAGTGGAATACGTGAAATGGATTTACCTTACTGGTTGATCCAGTCTCTGTTGTAGAGGATTTGCTAAGATCGACGTAGAATATATAATAATCTAACTCCGTTTATTGTTGTTGAGGTAGTCGGTGCGTATGTGATTGAATGATTCAAATGATAGAGCGGAAGAATTAATAAATCACATGGTTACATCTTACAACTTTGAGAGTGTTGTGGGGAAAGCACAAGGGAAGGGAGGGAGGCCCTTCTGAGAAGGGCGGGCAGCAATAAGTAGGCAGTAGGAGAGATTGGAATACCGTGATGCTATAAATAGAAGGGGTGCGTACTTTAGTACTAGCGGCGTGGCTGCCAGAGCCTGCCTGGCAAAGGGCACTGAAGCCTGGAGCCATAGCAGCCTGAAGAGTGACTGCGCTGGCGGGCGGGAAGGGAAAAAAAAGGTCGAGACCTTAAAGGCAGCGTGCCAGTTAATTGTCACTCAGGCGCCAGACAGCTGAAGGATACAGCTATTGTTGTTAAAACGATGCCGCCTGTACGTTTTGCGTGCGAGCGGGAGGGAATATTTTACTGGGGTTGCTGTTGTTTGTTTTGCTGCCGCCTCAGCGTGTGATGATATCTAGCGACCGGGTGATTCACAGCAGGAGCCTGGACTCTGGAGTCTGGAGGGGAGGAAAACAGCAGGTAGGTGGAATCTTGCGGCGATGATCACTACGCAGCCTACTGCGGCAGACACTGCCTGCGTATGTGTGCCATATGCCGAATTTATATATATTTTTATTTTTTTTTTGTTTTTTTTTATTATTTTTAGGTGCGTGCTGTTGGAATCTTCATGATTGACGGTTGACTTATTATATATTTGGGCTTTATTGCTACTAGGGTATTTATTTGCTCTATTTGCTCTATTTGCTCTATTTGCTTTGTTTGTTTATTTATTTAAATACATTTATTGATTTATTTGTTTATTTGTTTTTTAATTTTTTTTCTCCTTATCAAGGCTGTCAATTAGGTCTTTACCCTCTTCAAGAAGTTCACCCCTCAACGTTTCATATTTAAAGTTTCTCAGCAGTTGCATCAGTTGTCAACTAATACTTGCTTTATTTCATTTGCAAATCATTCATTCTTACACATTCCCTTAACTTCTTCTGCTTTCTTTATATAATTATTTTTTTTTTTAATTTTTCGTACGTCGGTTATCTAATTTGACTGATTTAATCACTTAATTCACATCCTAGCATTGCTCAGTTAAAACTGTAATCATTATTACTACTGTGTGCTCTTAATAATTTTGTCACCTATTTATCCACTTTGTTCCATTCGCAATATATTTTCTTTTTTCCACAATCATGAAATTCACATGCTTCAAATTAGCAATTTTTATAACATTCTTAATAACTCCAATCATTGCACTTGAAGATCGTCATGAATTGGAGCCCCACAAAACTTTTCAAACTTGTGCATACGTTGCCGAATATGAAAAATCTCTTTTATATTTTGTTAGCGAGCACCTCCGACCATCTATAAGTATTAGATTCCCTGATTTTGATGGTATATTACCAGATGAAGTTCAATTGGATATGCTAATTATGGCAAGTCAAGACTTATCAAAAGTGAAATTAGATCCTGCTCCAATTATTAAAGTTTGTGATGAAAGTGCTATAAATGCTAAAATGTGTACTTATCCCTCTTATGAAGAAGAAGATGAGGAAGATGAAATTCCTACAGATAAACCAAAAAGATTCAAGAAATTATTTGAGAAAAGATCTGCAGCAGAGAAAAAATTAAAGGACACAAGAGTTTCATTGTCAACTTTAATTGACAAGTCACTTTTTGAGATTGGATTCGATAACATCAATTTAAACAGTAAAACAATGGCTGAGCATGAGAATATTTATTCATTTGATGTTGTAAAGACAGCAATTTATTGTATAATATTCACATTAAATGATGCCCAAATTGAAAATGAAAAGGGAGAATTAGAAGAATTGAAAAAATTATCAGTTATAGTTGACTGGAAACAATCTTTTGGTAAATTATTAGTTAGTGATTACTATTATCTTTATTTAGATATGCTAATGTGTTTATTATATTTCGGATTATTCTCAATTTTTTCTTACTATTTATACAAGAAAAAGATTCAAGGAGATGTTACAAATGGAATATTAATGAATAGCGTTAAATATAGAAATTATTCGATCCAATTGAAAATAATTACGTATATTTTTGGAACACTGCTAAACTACCTTATGACTGCAATTTATTATATAATGTTAAATAAAGCTGGTTATTTCCACAACAGTATTTCTATTTCATTTATCTATTTGATATCTTTATCACTGGGGACTATTTTCACAATATGGGCCATTTACAACTTTATGCTACTCAGTACAGGAATGTTTTTCTTTGCAAATTTTAAAGATTATAAAAAAGCTTATTTCATTAAAATGATTTCAATAATAATCCTAGTTCAATTTTTAATCTTTGATTTAGAAGAAAGTACCGTTTATAGAGTTTTAAACAATAAACCTGGAAGTGTATTAGGAACGTTAATTTATATCGAATTTTGCTTAATATTTGGAATGTGCTTTTATTGGATCATTAATTCTTTTAAACAACTTAAAAACAGACAAATTAAGTTCAGATTAATGGTCACTTTGCTATTAGTTTCAATTGCTTTCATATTTGAGTTTATCTCCAGATTTGAAGTGTTAAAAGATTATAGATCTGAAAAATTCCAAGCTATCGTGAACCAAACTAGTTATTCGTACAGTTTGAATTTTATTGTTACCACAATTGTTGCATACTTATGGAAAGATAGCTACTTAGATAGTGGTGATTTAGCCATAAAATAATTGATTTGCTTACCTTCTTTTGCTTTCTAATATTTTATATTTATGTTGAGTTTATATGGAATGAAAAAAAAATAATATATGTATAAAAATTTATGTTCTGACTTGAAAACAAAAAGGATCGAAGCTGAAAGATAGCGCACGTGACATACGTTTGTAATTTAAGTTTCCAGTCTAAAGAATCAAGATCGACTTCACTGTTCAGCCTTATCGTTCTGTCGCTGAATCCCGAATCTGGATCGACCTAATCTACGGCTATGGTTATGAAGCACCGATGTTTACAAAAAAAAAATTTTAGTAAAAAAGAATCCTACCGAGGTCGATCGGTCGGTCCTCGTTTGGTTGTTTCGTTCATTTCGTTTAGTTCGTTTAAAAAATGTTTCTATATTTCTGTTTTGGTCTCTCATCTCGCTTTTCAACCTGTGTTTAGTCTGCGCACAGGAGAAGGATTGATAAAATCACCCAATCAACATACCATCTTTCTTAAGAATTGTTTTCATTCTTCTTTCTTGCCTGTATTATTTGCTTTTTTTTTATTTTTTTCTTTTAAGCTTTATTTTAAATTCGTTTATCCTTGTTTATCACTCGTTTTTTTGTGCTTTTGGATAACCATTTTTTCAATCATGAACGTCGATACCATGCAAAATATTCCAGTACCTTCATCCGGTCCATCAAATGTAACAGCTATACCTGCTTTAACGGAGAGTTTATTGAACCTAGACTTTGAATCTACAATTGCTAACTTACAGTTGATTTGGTCTTCCATCACTTGGTTCCAATTAATTGTTACTTTGACTATAATTACATTAACTTATGATCAAGTTGCATACCAAATTAGAAAGGGTTCAATTGCCGGTCCGAAATACAAGATTTGGCCTATCATCGGACCCTTCATGGCTTCTTTGGATCCAAAATTCGAAGGTTATGCAGCACAATGGGCAAGTGGTCCTTTATCTTGCGTTTCTATCTTCCATAAATTCGTTGTTATCGCTTCAACTAGAGATTTAGCTAGAAAGATTTTACAATCTCCAAGTTATGTTAAGCCATGTGTTGTTGATGTTGCAGTTAAGATTTTAAGACCAACTAATTGGGTTTTCTTAGATGGAAAAGCTCATGTTGATTACAGAAAAGGTTTAAATGGTTTATTCACCAAACAAGCCTTAGAGACTTATATTCCAGAACAAGAAAAGATCATTGATAAATATCTTGCTAAATTCGTTGAACTGAGTGAAAAGGAACCAGTTATCTTTTTCCATGAATTTAGAGAAATTATGTGTGCCTTATCTTTAAAAGCATTCTGTGGTGATTATATCACGGATGAACAAATTAAAGATGTTGCTGATAAATATTATATGGTTACTGCTGCTTTAGAGCTAGTTAATTTCCCAATCATTATTCCATACACAAAGACTTGGTACGGTAAAGTTACAGCTGATCAAACTATGAAGATCTTTGAAAAATGTGCACAAATGGCAAAAGATCATATTAATGCCGGTGGTAAGCCAACTTGTGTTATGGATGCCTGGGTTAATTTAATGAAAGAAGCTAGAGAACATAAGACTGATAATCCAGACGCAAAATTATTAATCAGAGAATTTTCAAATAGAGAAATTAGTGAAGCTATCTTTACATTTTTATTTGCATCACAAGATGCTTCGTCTTCTTTATGTTGTTGGTTATTCCAAATAGTTGCTGATAGACCAGATGTTTTCGCTAAGATCAGAGAAGAACAAATCAGAGTTCGTGATGGTGATCCATATAAGCCATTGAATGGTCAAATGATCGACAAAATGACTTATACTAACATGGTGGTTAGAGAAACTTTACGTTATAGACCTCCTGTGCTTATGGTTCCTTATGTTGTTAAGAAATCATATCCCGTTTCTGATACTTATACTGCTCCAAAGGGATCTATGGTGATTCCAACTCTATATCCCGCATTACATGACCCTGAAGCTTACCATGACCCAGATGAATTTATTCCTGAAAGATGGGAAGAAGGTGCCCCTGCATGGGATGCCAAAAAGAACTGGCTTGTTTTTGGTACTGGTACCCACGTTTGTTTAGGTCAAACTTATGTTTTAATGACATTTGCTGCCCTAATTGGTAAAGCTGCTATGTTCACTGATATCAAACACACAGTTACTGATTTGAGTGAAAAAATTAAAGTGTTCGCCACAATCTTCCCTGAGGACGATGTCATTTTAAGATTTACTAAAAGAGATCCACTGCAGGACGTCAACAATACCGTTGTTGATGCTTAGATCCTTTAAGTGTGACTAATTAGGATTTTTTTTATTTATATCTTTATTTATATTTGGTTTTGTATTTGTTTTTCCTTTTTCTACTATCTTTGTATTGATTGTTTTGTAACTGCCTTTTGTTTTTGAACTGTTTCTCCTTTTTTGAATTTTCTAAATCTTTTAATCTTAGTATAATCTTTGATACTTTATGTTTCAAAGCTTATATTCATAATACATTGTTTTCATATTTCATTTTAGCTGAACATTTACTTATACATACATATATATTGTTTTTTTCGTACCTTACACCTCCAAAATTTCTCATTATTTTTCTTTTCCTAAGATGGAGTGGAAGTGTTTTTGCGGTTGATTGAAGACTCTAAGAAACACACATAACACAGCCTTGTAGATTGACATATACGTTTGTTTATCTATCGATTTCACCCGCCCGTCCATCGAACCACTCACCCACCCACCAACTGTAATTGTAATAATTGTTGTGACAACTAAATTGCTTGTAGGCTACGATGCCAAATGTGTGGTTCTCACGGACTTTGCACCAAAAGATTCTCGTTTGCTCACGTGACTTTCCATCACTTTGGTCTCGGAGACTGTATTATCGCATTAGCCACGTTTTTTCCGTCGGCCTGCGGTGAACGCCCGGTAAGCAGGTGCAGTTGCGGGCACTCTTTGGCGAATAGCCAATCGCTCACCACTGTTTTCCAATCACACCGCCACTTGGTGGTGCGAGTTCTCACTAGCCACCGGGATACGCTTAGTTGTGTGGGGAGGATAAACATCTGTACACGAGGAAAAATCCTGATTGTGGCTCCCCTTTTTTAGACCCCTATAAATATTTTGGGGTTTGTCAATTTTTTCACTTATGATGGGCTGGATAGCTTTTTTCTGTTTCACTTTTATGGGGTAAAGAAGACTTTTATAGATTCATTAAATAGTTTAATTTATTAATTAGAATGAGTGTCTCACAAAATCTTGCAAGTAAGTTCATTCAAGAAGCTACCCTTTTCCTTTCTCTTATTTTTTAACAAGGAGATTACTAACACAGTTTTTTAATAGTTTCCCAAATTGCCTCGATTTTAAGCGAAAGTTCAAAATCAAAGCTTTATACGTTGGGTGATTCACCATTATCTAATATCGAAAGTTTATCTAAGAATGATACATTATCATTTGTTGATGATGACTTTGCTACGATATTGAATCTTGATTCAAAGCAGCTTTTGAAGAATCTACCAACCTTAATAACGTCTAATCAAAAATTCATTATTTCATCAAATTTGGTCAATGATGACTACTCTACCATAACAGCCTGTAAAGATCTAGGTTTCACAATATTGATTTCATCTACTTTGAAAGAATCTTTGGATTTCACTTTATTAGCATTTTTGATCTCAAAGTTCTCTGACAAATCAATCTTACACTTCTATCAACCATCTAATGAGACAATAGAAGTTTACGATTCCGATAAGGTTGTCTCATTTTACCAATCATTTGAAGGTCAAGACTTAGAATCTGCATTCCAATCATTACAATCATTGACTTCTAAATTATATGCTGAGTTTGAATTATTGAATTCTTCTTGGTTCCATAGATTAGAGCAATACTTTGTTTTATTAGGTAATCAGGCTGCACTTTTGTCAAAGCTACCATCTAACATTGGCTTAATCTCAATAAAGGTTTACAGACCTTTCAATTCAGCAAAATTATTACAATTGATCCCAACTGGATCTATTGTTCAACTTTTGGAACAATCTTCAATTAATCTACAATTCCAATCTTTATTCTTAGATTTAATTGAATCATTGCAACAATTCTCAAAAGTTATTGCTTCTCAAATATTGAAAGTTGATGAAAAGAACGTGGAAGATATCGTTACTACTTTGGTTTCTAACTCAGAGCTACCAAAGCCAATTCAAAATCTAATCCTAGGTTCTTCATTCAAAACAGAAACCTCAGTTGTTGAAAACAAATTATCAGATGATGTTTATGTCAAGATTATCAAACAAGTTTTACCAAACTCACACATTTTGAATAATGCAGAATTTTTAATTAATCCAACCCCAGAATATGCTTACGGTAAATATTTGTTTGATGAAGAACAAAGAATCAAACTAATAAACTTGATTGAATCCAACCTATCCTTTTTCACTGGTTCTTTAAGTGATTTATTAACTTCATGGTTAATTAATGCTAAATCATCCAAACCATTCGATGCTACAGAGTTAATTGCACAACTAGAAAGTTCATCAAATGATGAGATTACAAAATCAATTTTATCTTTAAAATCATATTTAAATATCAAAACTCAGTGGTTAGTTGGTTCTGATAAATGGTGCTATGATCAAGGTTTATCTACTTTACATTTGGCTTTACAAAACAGACATAACGTGAAGTTATTAATCATTGATTCTGATTCCACAATTAATGCCAAACAAGGTAAAAAGAATGTTGGTTTGTACTGTATGAACTATGGTAATTGTTACGTTTCATCTGTGGCTCTATATTCATCATATACCCAAACTTTATCTGCTATCTTAGAAGCTGATGCCTTTGAAGATGGTGTTGCTGTTGTGCTTGCTTATCTACCACACTACGAAAACCACCTAGATATTTTGAAGGAAACCAAAAAACAAGTCGATACCGGTTATTGGCCTTTATATAGATTCAACCCACTATTAGAAAAACAAGAAGACCAATTCAAATTGGATTCAAGTTTCATTAGAAATGAATTGCAATCATTTTTAGACAGAGAAAACAAGCTAACGCTGTTGGCTCAAAAGAGTGCCAAGTTGGATTATAACTTAAGATCTTTCAATAACAAAGTTTCTAAACAAATTCATCAAGAATCTAAAAATGCATTCCAAAACCTTTTGGATAACTTATCAGGTGAACCATTAACCATCGCATTTGCGTCTGATGGTGGTAATGCTGAAAACTTGTCAAAGAAATTGGGAAGAAGAGCCACTAACAAAGGTTTGAAGGTGAAGATCTTGGCTATGGACGATTTGTCTTTAGATGACTTACAATTGGAACAAAACATCGTTTTCATATCTTCCACTTCAGGTCAGGGTGAATTCCCAACAAATGGTAAACAATTCTGGGATGCTATCAAATCATCAACTATCGATTTAGCTACTGTTCACGTTTCTTGCTTTGGTTTAGGTGATTCTAAATATTGGCCGAGAGCTGAAGATAAACACTACTATAACAAACCATGTCAAGACTTGTTCAACAAGTTTAAGAATTTGGGTGCTGCCATTCTATGTGATTTAGGATTAGGTGATGATCAGGATGCTGATGGTTACAACACTGGTTACAATGCATGGGAACCAAAACTATGGGAAGCTTTAGGCGTTTCTTTAGAAAATGCAGATGAACCAGCTCCAATCACTAACGAAGACATCAAGATTGAATCCAACTTTTTGAGAGGTACCATTGCGGAAGGTTTGGTTGATCCAAGTACTGGTGCTATTTCTGCATCTGATCAACAATTGACCAAGTTCCATGGTATTTATATGCAAGATGACAGAGACTTAAGAGATGAACGTAAGAAGCAAGGTTTAGAACCAGCTTACTCCTTCATGGCTAGAGTTAGACTACCAGGTGGTTGTGCCACTCCAGAACAATGGTTGAAAATGGACGAATTAGCTGATACTAGAGGTAATCACACTTTCAAGATCACTACCAGAGCTACTTTCCAATTACACGGTATTGTGAAATTTGATTTGAAGGAAGCTATCAAGGGTATTAACGTTGCATTGATGGATACTCTTGCTGCATGTGGTGATGTTTGTAGAAATGTTATGTGTTCAGCTTTACCAATGAACCAACACTTACACAAACAATTAGTTGAATCATCCAAGATCATTTCTGAACATTTGCTACCATCTACAACTGCTTACCATGAATTGTGGTTAAATGATTTGGCTGATATTGAAAGAGAAGGCGGTCCAAAAAAAATCAAAGTCGGTGGTGATGCATTAGTTGACTCCGAACCATTGTACGGTCCAACGTATTTACCAAGAAAGTATAAGATTGTCATCACTATGCCACCTTATAATGATGTTGATGTTTGGGCTCACGATGTTGGTTTGATTGCTATTGTTGAAGACAACAATGTCATCGGTTACAACATGTTGGTTGGTGGTGGTATGGGTACCACCCATAATAACACCAAGACTTACCCAAGAGCTGGTTCCATGTTTGGTTTCGTTCCTATTGATCAAGTTCATTTAGTTTGTGAGAAGGTCATGTTGGTTCAAAGAGATTTCGGTGATCGTAAGAACAGAAAGCACGCCAGATTAAAGTATACTATTGATGATCTGGGTGTCGATGTTTACAAATCTAAGGTTGAAGAGTTATGGGGTCATCAATTTGGTGAACCTAAACCATTTAAGATTGATTCTAACATTGATTACTTTGGTTGGACTAAGGATGAATTGGATTTGAACCACTTCACTTGTTTCATTGAAAATGGTAGAATTGAAGATACTGCCGAAAAACCACAAAAATTAGGATTAAACAAGATTGCTCACTACTTGAAGGAGCATAACGTTGGTGAATTCAGATTGACTGGTAACCAACATATCTTGATCTCTGACATTCCAGATGATCATCTAGCTGAACTTAAATCTTTATTAAAACAATATAACTTGGATAATACTGATTTTTCATCTTTACGTCTGTCTTCTTCATCATGTGTTGCCTTCCCAACCTGTGGTTTGGCAATGGCTGAAGCTGAAAGATACTTGCCTGTTTTAATTGACAAGTTAGAATTAGAACTTGAAAAGATTGGTTTGAGAAATGATTCAATTGTGATGAGAATGACTGGTTGTCCAAACGGTTGTGCCAGACCTTGGATGGCAGAAATTGCATTAGTTGGTAAGTCTTACGGCTACTACAATCTGATGCTTGGTGGTGGTTACAAGGGTGATAGAATCAATAAATTATTCAAGAGTAATGTTAATGAAGAAGAAATAATGAAGATTCTCGTGCCTATGTTCAGAAGATGGGCATCTGAAAGATTAGAAGGAGAGCACTTCGGTGACTTCGTCATCAGAGTTGGTATCATCAAACCTACTTTGGAAGGTAAGAAGTTCTGGGATGACTTAAACGATGATATTTAATTGCCATTTCTTGTCATATAAGTTTTTTTTTCATGCGTATATTTTTTTACTGTATTCTTTTCTGTTTTTTAATTTTTATTGTAACTATTTTACATTTTTTAATTACTATTATTTATATTATAGAATTTGTGAGTTTTGCTTTCGTTTATTTAATCATTAAAACTTATTTTTAACATATTGTAATCTATCTAGATAAATAGGAGACCTTGAATTGAAATCGTCTCCATTTGATTGAACGTGATACTGAAGTTACATCAGCTGCGATGTCCATTTCTGATTTGCCTAGCGTAGAGCATTAGCTGTACGTAATGCACGTCATTACCCATTTAAGATGCTGCTTACTAACCTTTCCCCAAATTCTGATAAATTGACGGTCTAGTTTTCCTTGTCCGGATCGGTATTACCACTATTGAGTGCTTGCAAAGTTTTCAAAACCGAGACCAAATTAACTTTATCTATTGAATTCTCTCTTTCGTATTCTAAGATATCCCGTATTTTACAGTCCCAAAACTTTCTCAAAATCTTATTGAGCCTATTTTTTAATTTCAGATTAACGTCTTGTGCCTGATTTTCTGATAATTCTTTAAATTTTTGTTCTCTGAGTTCAAATTGTTGAGTAAATCTATCCACTAGCTTCTGCCTCTGCTCCCTTGTGTATCTTTTAACAGGCTTGCGAATTGATTGTGAAGAAGGCGATTTAGAGGATTTTGTTAGAACAACATCATGTTTAATTGCTACCATCACTGTTAACTATTGATTTAAGCGTTGGATTCCCAGTAAAAGATACAAAAAGAGTTAGCATTGAGGAGGGACACCATCAGCTTGTAGCCGAAAACAAAAACAAAACAAAGATGCACACGAAATAACCAGGGCTGTGCTATACTTAAAAAAAGATGCTGATGTAATATTTGACATCATCCTAGTTTCCCGAACAGGGAGCGAGCGAGAGAATCAGATTGTCAGGCTCCATTGACTGCAGCTTCTAGTGGCAAAAAGAGTATTCAGATCATTTGGCTGATACTTGTATACACAGCTATACAGCTGTATACAACAAATCCATAGCAAATATAGATAGATTCAATTCAACGCAAGATGGTGCTTGAAGCTACTATGATTGTCCTTGACAATTCAGAGTACATGAGAAATGGTGATTATTTACTTTCAAGATATCAGGCTCAGCTCGACACAGTTGAATTAATTTTCAGAAGAAAAACAAATGCAAACCCTGAAAATACGGTTGGTGTGCTCTCAATGTCTGGTGATTCTCCAAGAGTGCTCAGCAATTTGACGACCGATTACGGCAAGATGCTACATGGAGTTTACGAAGCTAAAATTAATGGAAAATCAAGTGTCATGAACGGTATTCAGGTTGCTTGTCTTGCTTTGAAGAATAGACAAAATAAGACCCAAAGACAACGAGTCATTGTTTTTATTGGATCACCAATTACAGAAGACGAATCATCATTAGATAAGTTGGCCAAAAGATTAAAGAAGAACAACGTTTCAATCGATTTTATTAACTTTGGTGAACAACAGATAAACACAGCAAAACTTGAGAAATTTGTATCCCTTGTGAACAATAACGATTCCTCACATCTAGTTACTATACCACCTGGACCAACATTACTACATGAATCTGTGGATAGATCGACTTTATTCCATGAGGAAGGTGCCCTTGACTCGGGCATGGGAGGATTTGGAGGTCCTGGTGGAGCTGATAGCTTTGGATTTGATGATCCTAACATGGACCCAGAATTGGCGTTGGCTATTAGATTATCATTAGAAGAGGAAAGAGCAAGACAAGAGAGAGAAACCGCACCGGCTGCTCAGGAAAGCAATCTGGAAACTGTCCACGAAGAAGATAAAAAAGATGGTGATTCAGCGATGGAAGATGTCAAATAACAGAATAATAGATAACGAGTACTTATTTTTTTTTCATCGTCATTGGTCACTTCTACCCCTTTTGTTTTATGTATGCTTTTAATATCATTTTTGTTTAGAATCTTTTCTTCGTAACATCTCTTGTCTGAGACTCTGTATTCTAAAATATGGATCCAGCTGACATAAGCCAGCGCTAGTAGGAAAAACGAAAACAGTGTGGAGTCTCCTTTATTCTCTTACCCACTTTAAAGCAATGCCTCTGTTTAGGAACTATTCACCGGTTATAACCTCCATCTTTTTCTTGGCAGTCTGCCGACTTTGCTTATATGAATAGTTTTTCCTAGGCTACCAAAATGATAGATATAGGAAATATTACTAGTCTTGATGCGGAGGGGAGATTGAACCCAAACAGGCAGTGAGTATCTACTATCCTGAAGAGTTTTTGATGGACCAATGTGTGAATACTAATATGAGGATTATTTAATTGAACCACGAAAGATACCCCTTGAACTGCTCTCAAGGTAGTGCAATAGAAGCACCACTATCACAGGCAATTATAACCTCAGCTTTAATCACTCATCCACAAGAACGACAGCTGCAGAAAACGCAACAGAAGGTAGATCAGAATCAATGTTATGAGGCTATTCCTTTGATATCCATGCACAATAAGACTTTGACAACTGTCCCATTAACAAAGCCAATGTTCTTGGAGACGTATAGTAAGGGAAAATGGAATCTTTCTATTGTTCCACGTCCATCACGATTCTGTGAAACTTCTTTGCTGAAACCACCCGAAGCATATAATGAAGCAAGAAGACTAAAGGCGGTTGAAGCCTACGCAGATCTACCTCATTGGGATAACCATGTACGATTCAATAACTTGCTTGCAAATACAATGAAAATGTTTGAATGCAATGGTGCTTCTATCAGCTTAATAGATACTAGAAATCAAATTGTTAAATATCAATTTAGATTAGGGTTTAGAAAATGTGATAGAACTATTTCCATTGATGCCCATGCAATTCTATCAGCGGGATTCTTTGCACTTTCAGATGCTTCAAAAGACTGGAGAACTGAGGGAAATCCTCTGGTCAAAGGTAATCCTGGTATTAAATACTATGTGGCAGCTCCATTACTATCACCTTCCAAGGACCCTATTGGCGTTTTTGCAATTTTTGATTTTAATCCAAGAGATAAAATCGAAGAAAACACGATTTCTGTTTTACAACAGATTTCAAGCGAAATAATGGAATACCTGGATGATGCTTATTGTAGTCCTCCCTTTAATCATTCTAAAAATGACCCAAGCTCAGAAAAAAATGTTTGCTCCATTACTCCAAGTAGCTTACTGAAGGAATATGGGCGTGCCACTTCGAGTGATAGTTCTTCAAATGTTTTTGAAAAAGACGGATCAGGGAGTCGTTATCAGCAAGACGGTTACATAAGATTCAGTAAATACAGTCCTCCTTACGGTGATTTGATTGATTTAAAAGTTTGGAAAATCTTACTGAGTTGCATGAATGCTAAAGCTGCTTCTAAAGTTCTATCTCAAATTTTAATGGATAAACTGGGGTTTCACTGTGCTTATATCATGAATATCAGAATCACCGAGCTATCTAGAATCAGAAGTGAATTGTTTCCGAGGGAGAATGAAATTGATATAGAATCCTACAAATTTCAGTCTAGCTTGGAAAAGTCAGGAGAAGAGAATATTAATTTAAAGCTCTTGGGCATTGAAGGGTACCCAGAGAGCACAAATCTATCGAACTTTCAGCCTAACTTCCATTATAAGGCTTTCAAAACCGATTTTGGGGTTTTGTACAGTTCTAGGGATCCTAAAGTAAAGTTTCACTCTGGTATCTGCATGCCCTTTTGGAGAAGACCATCAAAGCTAGTTAGAAAGAGGAGAATTAGAAGAATCCCATTCCCAGGAGCAGAAAATACAAAACCAAATAAAAACGAAACCATTGAACTATATCATAGATCGGGAGGATATTTAGTAACTTGCCTCAACATTGGTGAAAGGCAGCTGAATGACAAAGAGATTGGTTATATATATAGTTGTGCTTCCATTTTGCGTAGATTATATTTTATGTCTTGATTCATCCTTTGAAAGCTTCTCTTATCTGAATACTATATTTTTTAGTAGATTTACAATACTTTTCAATCAATTGTTTACTTCCCCACTTTTTTTTTTTACTTTACTAGACTGTGTAAATATCTCAATGTTGTCGTTTCAGCATTGAGTAATATTAAGCAATAGTTGACTTATTGTTTTGTAACTGCCAAAATTTACTTTGTATTAAAACTATAAATTCATTGAGAAGTCCCTTAGTCTTATTCTATTCCACCTTTTTGGATCAACAATAACAATATTATTTAAAATTAAGTATCGTATTAAAGGATCATCAGTATGATCCACTTCTAAGTATTTGACCACATCATCATGACTCATAGTTATTGAATTATTCAACAAGATTTCCAAGAGTTTTAAAAATTTGACTTTTTTCTGTTCTATTTCCTCTTCATCATAAAAAATTTGGAATTCATTCTTTAAAATGTAGTTTGAGATTAGCTTCTTCGACAATTCAATCAATTTCTTAGATCTTTCTGATAACTTCTGAAGTTTTATATCTTGTAAATCGTTCATCGCCTTATTAGGATTGTAATTGAGTAAGTCATCACGTTTTTTTCGTTCAATTTGAATTCTATCCTTGATTATGGCTTCAAACTCGTCGTAAACTTTCGAACCTTGTTGTAAAGCTTTTATACTATCTTCTAGATTCTCGTTTAAATCACTGAATGAATTTAAAGATTCAGATATATCATCAAGCTGCGAGACTAAATTCAATTCGGCCAATGAGACTCCTATCAAGTCATTTCTAGGGGGTTGATAAGGCAACTTATTTAATGTTTCGTATAACGATACAGTGTCTAATTTGGTTGATTCAGACGATGAAATTTCTTTATTTGCAGCATCTAGCTTTTCAATTTGCAATTTAGCTGCTTTCAACAGTTTTTTTTTAAATTGTATTTGCTCTTTTAGGTTTTTAGTGTATGCTGATTCTCTCAATAGGGTGTCAGTCTCAGATTTTGATACCGTGTCAGTAGTATCATCATTGCTTTCAGTATTATTGTGCTCTCCATGTATCTCCAGTGAATTAATCAATTCTACATTCATTGAACTACTCATATTGGTTTATAATTTTCAGGAACATATTAGCTTAAGACCGATATATACACTTGATCTATCTTTTTGTAGACTTGTTGATCACTTATCACTGATAAACAAAAACAAAACGACGCGTCAAATCTTAAAAGACCTAAAAGATATAAATTCGACGCACGTCTGAATTAGAATTGCTAAGAGTTCTTCACGACGCGTCGATTATTTTACAAAAGTTTTATTCCTGGTAATTTATACTTGACTTCATGAGCCATCAACTTCTTGTTCTTTTATACGTCAGGTTGGCTATGCTTAATCAGATACATTTCGAAAAGACCTATACATAATGTCATATACGGAAACAGTCACGCATGCGACGTCTCAGGATACTACTTTGTATTTGGGTAACCTAGACATACAAGTGACGGAGATCTTGTTATATGAACTATTTTTGCAGTTTGCACCAGTTAAGAATATTAAACTGCCCAAGGACAGAATCTTGAAGAGACACCAAGGTTTTGGTTTTGCAGAATTTTACAACATCAAGGATTCCGAGTACACTTTTAATCTATTGAATGGATTAAAGATTTATAACAAACCACTGAAGATCAGAAAATTCCAGTCAAACATTTCAAATAATGATGAGACATTTAGTGGATTTGCTGATGACTTGGGACCTGTTTTGTATGTTGGGAACCTGCATAAATTAGTTGACATTGAAACACTAACAGAAACATTTACTAATTTTGGAAAGCTTCGAAGACTTCCAAGAATTGTGTCGGATGAATCAAGTGATCACAACCATGGATTTTTATATTTTCAAGACTTCCAGGCGAGCGACGCTGCAATCAAAGAAATGAAGGGAAAGATGATTTTGAATGAACCGATTAAAATTGATTACGCCTACAAAAAGGATTCTAAGGAGAAACATGGCGATGCTGTAGAAAGATTACTATATGAGAAAGCAAAACTAAATAACTTTTACAAACAAACAGAACTTGCCCTCCCAAAACCTATCACCTCGGAGCCGCAATCACAATCCGAATCTCACAAAAATGATCATCAATTGCAGTTACAACAAGCTTCCCAACATCAAAACTATCACACCAATAATCAAAACAAAAGACCCGACCAATACCAAAATAATAATTATAGAAATTTCAATAATGGAGGGCAGTATAATAGATCACAATACCAACAAAAATGGGGTAACCAATACGAATCTCAAGACCAAAACAAGAATCAGAATAATTTCAGCCGTGGAGGATATCGTGGTGGCAGAGGACGGGGAAGAGGTGGATCTACAGGACTCATCCGTCACAACAACAATAACGCCTATGGAAGTTATCCTAGAAATGGAGGCTACAATGGTGGTGAAAATAATAGAAATGGAGGCCAAAATATGGGTCAAAGAGGAGGTGGACAAGGAAGATGGTGAATTATCTGTACATCTGTACAACTGTCATTGTAATAGGACATATTATCAGAATGAGACTGGTTAGAGATATGAAGTTTATTATTCTGACTACTACTAGTCAATTGAAGAAATAATTGATTAAGTAAAGCCCCAACTGCAGAAGTTGAGGCATTGAGTGATGAAGTTATTTTTAAAGAAACCTTGCTCACTTTGTGTGGCTACTCCAGACTTGCTATTGAAAATTACGGACTTGTGGGATCTAAATCAAGAGAACTTGATACTTTAGAGACAGAATAATTTCTAGGTGTTTGGACAAGAGACTTCCCTTTTGAATAAACCTTAACTCCCAAGTAATAATTGTAAGATTCAAATTGGGCCTAGAATGGCTACCACTATATAGTTTCTTATTATTCAAATATTAGTCATTAAATTATGAAAAATCCTTAGAGTTTCTTTCAACGATAGTTATAATCAACCATAATTGTTTTAAATTTAATAGCTTTAATAATTGAGAAGTTCCACACGTATTATCCTCCTTTTACGTGGAATCGACCGATACGGATCTTCTTTCTCAACTTGAGAATCGGTATGTCGCACCTCTGCACGGCAAAGACCGACTCTCAAAAATTTTCCACTCTCCAGCCTTCAAAGCTCTGAGACTCCAGAGATCTTTTCACTTTTTACGGAGCTTTAGACAGGGCTATGACTTAGGATCCTTCTTCTCTTGTTTCCTATTTACATTCAAGCAATAATTATTAATATGAGTGAATTAGACCAACAACTGCTATCTCAACTAGATGAAGCTTCTAAACAAGAAGTTGTTGCCTTTATCAATCAGGAAACTTCAAAGGCTAAAGTTCAAAACTCTGTTACCCAGTTTACCGACATGTGCTTCAAAAAATGTGTTACTGCCATCGATAACGATCAATTGAGTCAGAATGAAACTACGTGTACTACTGATTGTTTGAATAGATTTTTAGATACCAATATCAAGATCGTGCAAATGTAAGTATTGTTTTTCACACCGATTTTAACAGAAAAGAATCACATACTAACTTTCCCTGAACCCCAAACTTATGGGTTTCTGTATTAATTAGGCTACAAGGATTACAAAATTAAATATCTAATATGCTGAATCATGAATTATTGTTTTTCAAGTGAACAAAATTAAAAAAAAAGAGGAGTTTTCAACGATGCGATATGGGGAACCAGGCTACTGCCGGACAACTACCGGACCACTACTGAACCAGCTATCTCACATCTATTACATACTTTCAATGACATACTATCTTGTAAATATATATATGTACACGTTTATAGCCCACCAAACTAATGAAATGTGCCCCCATTAACTACTAAAAGAGTAAACAACCAAACAAGTAGAACAGGTAATCCGATCAACCGCAGCTGAAGATTCGTCGATCGACTCAAGTAATGACACCTCAAATAACGTCGATGATCATTGAAGAGGCCTGCAAAACTGCCTGTGAATTGTGATTCTGCGATGCTGCGGCGACTCAAATCAGTATAACAGTCAAGACACCCTCTTGTTTTTATGATACCCCCATTATTGGTCTATATAATTACCTAAATAACACTGATAGAGTTTATTATTTATAATATTGATGGGTAAGTGTGACCAATCATTGCTCTCAACGTTGTTGTTGTTTTTTTTTGCTTGCTTACATAGTTAACAACGATTATATGCTAACAACCGAACTTTTATATAGACAAATCAATCAAACGTGGTTTAAACGATCGTATCTACGATAAACGTAAGGCAGCAGCCCTAGAGTTGGAACGAGTTGTCAGAGATTGCTTAAATAACGGGGAAGATGACAAAATAGTCTCTATTATCAAACAATTGCGTAATGAATATGCATATGCCGTCCATCAACCAAATGCAAGATATGGTGGTTTAATTGGTCTTGCTGCTGTTGCCATTGCACTAGGACAGAATGAAGTTCCAAAATACCTAGAAAGTATTATGCATCCCGTTTTAGCCTGTTTTGGTGATCAAGATTCAATGGTTAGATATTTTGCTTGTGAAGCATTGTATAACATAGCAAAAGTGTCAAAGGGTGAAATATTGATCTACTTTAATGAAACGTTTGATGTATTGTGTAAGTTGGTGGCAGACGTAGATATCAGTGTTAAAAATGCTGCCGATATCTTGGATCGTTTAATTAAAGATATTACAAGTGAAAAGGCGGCTACGTATATTTCAATTTTGTCAAAACCAGTTGAACCAAGCAGCGCCAAGATAATGGACCCAAGAGGCAAAACATTACAAGTTTATGAACCTCAAATGCCAAAAGCATTTTCTTTACCTAAATTTATACCCTTGTTGAAGGAAAGGATGTATGCTACTAACTCATACACTAGAATGTTTTTGGTTTCATGGTTGAGATTACTTGATTCTATACCTGGACTGGAATTGATTTCTTATCTTCCTTCGTTCTTGGATGCACTAATCTCTTATTTAAGCTCGTCTTTAGAAGATGTTAGAGTTGTCACTGAGAACTTCCTTAAATTGCTATTACATGAGATTAAAAGAATTTCTGAAATTAAAAAGTTAGTTCAAAAAGAGAAACATGAAAAACAGAAAAAACAAGAAGAATTGAAAGAGGATCCTAGCTTAAATAGTACGAATATTAACAGCAACAATGGCAATAACAGCAATAATACCAATAATAACAGCAGTAATAATTTAATAATTAGCCATGGTGTCAGTGGTGCTACATTCCAGCACGAACAAAAAGAGGATGGACTATATATTCCAGGACAAGATATTGTTATAGATTATCCCAAAATTATCGATATACTTATCACATCATTGGATTCATCTGAAGAGCTAATTCAATTGGTTTCATCGCAATGGTTGATCACAATGTTGGAAATATCGCCTGAATCGTTTATTCTGTTCATGCCAAAACTGTTATCTGTTCTATTGACTACAATCTCGCATGCCAACCCACAATTAAGAAATATTGCAATTGAGTTAAACTTTAAGTTAATGGAGTTAGCATCCACTGATGAACACGAAATTAACTATACTTTAATTGTGAACCAATTAACGTTGCAATTTTTAAACGAGAAAGAATCAACCAGATTGACTGCTTTGGATTGGTTGATCATGTTACATGAAAAGAATCCATTGAAATTCTTAGAACATTCTGATAATACATTTGTTACATTATTAAAAGCACTAAATGACCCATCTGATAAAGTGATCAACAAAGATTTGGAATTATTATCAAAGCTTTCGAATCAGAGTGATGATAAATATTTCCAATCTTTTATGATCGATTTATTAAATCTATTTAAAAAGGATAGAAAACTATTGGACACCAGAGCTGATTTTATCATTAGAACCATTTGTAAGTCGTTAAATTCTGAAAGAGTCTACAAATCAATCTCCAAAGTTTTATCAGATGAAGAGACAAATATGACTTTCTTATCAATTATGATCCAAATCTTGAATAATAATTTAATCATTGCCCCAGAATTGGCTGATTTACGTAAGAAATTGATAAAGGGAGAGGACGTGGAATTATTTCAAACTTTATTTAAATGCTGGTCATTCAATTCACCTTCAGTTCTCTGCCTTACTTTATTGACTTCTAATTATAAGTTAAGTTATAAGATTGTTTTAAACATGGCAAACTTTGAGATTTCTTTGAATCTGTTGATTCAATTAGATTTATTGATTCAATTGCTGGAATCTCCTGTTTTTGCGAAAGTTAGACTTGATCTATTAAATCCAAAGACCAATTGCTACCTATACAAATGCCTTTATGGATTGTTAATGTTACTTCCACAATCACATTCTTTCAAAACTTTACAAAACAGATTAAACTCAATCACTCCAATCATTCATTTACAACTTGATGAGCAGGATGATAACTCAGATGAAGAAGATGAAGAAGATGAAGAAAAAGTAGATGAAACAAATGATTCAACTGCTGCTGAAGATGAATTGAAATTCTCAATAGGTAACCAGGATCTGAACAACAGAAAACTGTTGAGGCATTTCAATAAACTACAAAACAAATTGAACGATTTGAAAATTTCTGCAACCAATGGCACCAACTACGAAACAGAATCTAGACTTTCTTCTAAATTCAATTCACAAGTTAAGTTAAAAGATTCGGCATTAAGCTTAGAAGGCGTGCCAATTGAAACAAGTTCTGCTTTAACTACACCAAAAAAATCACTCGACTACATAACTAAGTTCTCCGGACGTTTATCAAAGAAATGAAAATTTCCTGCATATGTATATTTATGTACATAATATAATTTGGTAAAGACATTTACCTGTATTTACCTGTATTAAGAAAACAAAACCCTGCCGTTAACATAAATAAATAAATAATAAAAAAAGAAGCTGACCAGTATATGCATTACATGCTGAACGAGCAAAAAAAAAAGTCTAAAATGACACAATCTATATTAAAAGAAAAACACATCCATCCCAGTCCTTACAACATTTGTGGTCTATAATTTTCAATGTGATTACACTTCTTCAACGTCTTATTGAGGTTCTTTGATCTGTACCTAACGTCAAAAACACCTTTGGCTTTCAACTCCAACTTGTTCTCTCTGATTTCACTGGCATTCAAAGGCTGGGATATATTATTCATTGCAGCAACAGTTAATTCTCCTTCTTCAACTTCTCTATCTTGTCTTGGGAAACTTTGCCTGTAGTATCTACTCATCGATCTGTGACCGACTTTATATCCATTTGGAAGAGCTAATTCTACACCAGTCTTGTCTATAACTGCAGTGGTATAACGATCCAATTCTGACTCTGATTCGCAGTCAGATGGCGAATCGTCACTATCATCATCATGATCTGATTCCAACTCTCCCACTTCATCATCAGATGTGATTTCATTACTTGCAAATGCAACTTTCTTAAGCGAATTCTTTTTTTTTTGTTTCTTTTCACTGGCCTCTTCTTCATCGGTAGATCTGAAATCATAGTATTGTTTGACTAATTCTCTCTCCTCTCTATTTTCAAATGGTAGCACACAATGACCTTTACTTTGTAAATGCTGTCTTATGCTAACCAAATTCTTTCCAATAAATCCGCACTTCAAACATTCATGTTCTAAACTGACAGAGTCAGCAATATACCTAAGTAATCCATCAGTATTAAATAAATATGATCTTTCTGGAATGTATAAACCGTGTTTTGAATACATATGTTTTATATTGTATTCAATTTCACTATTATTATGGCCACAGTAGAAACATGTAGTTAATGGCAACTCAATCTTTTCATCTTTTCCATCATCCGATCCATCTTCTGATAGGGACGATGAAACGTCCGTATCAACATCCTCATCTGAAGAAACAAGCAAATCGTCTTCATCGCCTCTAGATAATTCTGATCTCAAATCATCAGTGTCGTAAGCAGAGCTGAATTCAGATTGAACAGTTCCCAAAGAAAATTCACTTACTCTACTTGATTTAGACAAAACTGATCCAGTTGGACTATCTGATCTTAACAAGTTGTCATCAGTTAACGAGCTTCTTCCTCTCTTTTGTAATTTTTTCAAATCTTTTTTCGTTATTTGTCTCTCGTTCTTATGACTTTTGTTTCTATGTGAGATATGGAAACCAAACTCGTCTTCATTGCTGTTTGCTTGATCATGTTTTTGTTGACTGACAATTTTCGATTGGAAAGTTGCTGCGTTAACAGCACCTAATCCTGCAACCCTTCTTTTTAAGTTGTATCTATGCCAATCGGTCTTCATATGTATCCTCTGCAACTCCGGAGCTGGGAATTTGATCTGGCACGAGATGCATGTGAATGTACCTGGCTGATTTGAATGTGCTGGTAAATTATACTGCAGTGACGCCATTCTGTGTTAAAATAATTATCTAGGCTTAGATTTTTTTTCCCTTTTTAAATTGCCCACTTAGATAAAAAAAAACCTTCATATAATCAAATCTAAAACGGACTGCTTCCAAAACCAAAATTTATGTAGTTTTGCCTTCCTCATTTTTTTTTATTCTCCGCTTAGTCAGCAAGTTGAGCACCCCTTTTTATTCTCACCCCCTTTATTTTGGTTGCACTTTGGATTTGATTCTAGATAACAGACTACTTCGATAGGAAAAGAATTTTAAGTAAGAAGAAAAATCTAGCATATGCTTTTCAATATACCACTTTCTATAAAATAAATTTATAATGTTTATATACCCTGTGTAATAGACTCTTTAGGCCAAACTCTTTTATATAACGCCATACCGACAATATCTTGAGGATTCAACTTACCATCAAATCTAGCTTTGAAATAACCATGTGTACCTAGCGATTCTTTGATTATACCAGATCTACCCATCTTTGTATATATTGGAATAGATTTATACTCATTCACATCATCACTATTGAAGAACATATATCTAACTGTGACAACAGATTTATGAATTTTGAAGATTTCACCTGTCAAGAAGATACGTTTGGCAAGAATTCTTGTATGATCTGTGTTTAAGAACGAACCTTGACCTAGCAATTCTATAGAACCATCACCACCAGCTTTGAAGAATAATGCTGGAGCGTTGGTGAATAACGCAGGTGCAATCGCTGTTGCGATAGAAATATTTCCTTGATGTAAGAAACGAAGGAACTTCGTAACGTTATTTGGATTACGTGTAGCTTGATTGAATAATGGTTGAATCATGATTCTTCTTGGTCCGTATTGCACAATCATGGTTTCTTTTGACTTGATAGGCTTTTCATAATCTTCCCAAGTCTTAATGGAGAAATTACACACAGAGACTTTATGTTCATGTTGTAATAATGAATATAACACAAATGGCTGTTGTGCTGGATTTGTAATTTTTTGCAATAAATATGTTGGAACAGAGAGGTATATTCTACATTTTTCACCAGGTGCGATGACAGCTTCATTTTTTGCATCCTTTTGAATTTTTGCCTTTGTAGCTTTGTAATTTGCAACTCTCAAATATCTATCCCAATTGGTTGGCTTTTTTTCATCATATTCATCATAATCCCAATTACAATTAGCCAATGATTTCACACCTCTATATCTTGCAAGCCGTTTCTGTGCTGATTCTTGAGGATTTAATTCGATTTCATCAGGGAACTCCAACTCCTCTCTTTCTCTCTGCTTGAATGCTTTCAATTGATCTTCCTCTTCTTCTTTGGTTAAATCCATGTGCATTTCAGTTGGTGCATATGTGCTTTTACCATCGTCACTCATCATTTCATTATCATCATAATCCATTTCATTTGATTCATCATCAAATTGGAGTTCTGGCTCTGATTCTTCCCCATTCTCTTCAATTAGTTCTTCAATTTCTTCATCTAACATCCATCTAGATTGATATTCTGAAATACCCTTTGGTAATTTTCTTCTTTTTATTTTATCTCCAAAATCATTAAATGTTCCCTCTGTGTAGTCATTTTCGTTTCTCCAATTGTAGTCGTCATCATCCATTTCAATCTCTTCAACTTCTGATTCAACAGGTTGTAACTGGTCGAGACCATCTTGCTCTTCGTTTGGAATGTAAACGTTAGACTCTTCGTCTACCATATCAAAATCTTCCCTAGGTTTGGAAACCTGTATTTTTTCAATTTTATTGATCTTATAATCACCTAAATCTGGCAAATGGATTAATCTGTTGGGATGGAAGCCTATACCTCTTGCAAATCCTTCCACAATTAGAAGACTTTCGAGTTGGTTTTCAGTGGATGTCAAGTAATCAATAGAATCAGCGACTAAATAACCTCTATTATCTCTCCATGTAATTGATTTAGGGAACTTTTGGCAGAGTGTTCGTAGTAAATTTAACGAGTCAGCTTTGTTTTCCAATGCAAAAAGCTTTTCATTGCTTGGGAAAAAGTGATTATAGTAGGAAGTTAAAGATTTCAAAACGTCTAATTGTAAATTTTTTTTAGGGTAAGCTGAAATTAGATCAGGTATGACACCAAAAGCAGTTGAAATACCTTGAGCTTCAACTGCTCTCACAATTTGTTCTCCGACAGCTGGATCAACTTCTTCAGTTGCACTTAACCCGAATACCACAAAATCGGCTATTTTTGCAGCATCCAAAATAGAAATGAAATTCTTCATATTTGGAATGATGATTTTAAGGTTAGTTTTAAATCTTGCAACTTTGATTGAAGTGACCGAAACTTCTTCTTTAATTGATAAGTTTTCATCCTGTAAGGAGCCTAAAAGCTTGTTAGCGATATCCAAACCAGAGACATTCGAAGTCAATGGTAATATAGTAATTATCCTTTCAGTTTGTGAATTTTTAAACAATGATCTGTCATTTAAAGTCTTCAAAATTTTATTTTTCTTCAATTGTTGAGCTAAGTTCTTACGTTCTAATTTTGATGTAACTTTCAACGCCTTGTTATTAGCATTTGTTTTTTCAACTTTACCTTTATTAGCAGCTTTTATAGCTCTCTTGGAGGAATGACCACTTTTGAAACCTTTGTTTCCTTTTTTTAAAGTAGCTCTATGACCTGCCATAATGACCAATTCTTTGGTTACTCTATAGAATCTTGAAAAATCTTTGATATGGTTGATCTTTAGAAAGATTTCCCTTTATAAAATTTTTTTTAACAAAAATATTTTTTTTTATTTTCAAAATAAATATTTTTTTATGAATTATTATCTAATCTTTTGATAATCAAGAAGAATTTAACGGTGTACAGGTGCTCTTCAATCAATTTGAATGACATAAGCACTTATCATATAAGAAAAGACTATTTAACACGTGAGTAAGAGCAGGGTTTAAACCCTCAAATAATGAGAGAACCCCTTACACCTCATAAGGGTGACAGTGAAAAACTCTCAAAAATTTTTCCAGGTGTCTGGCGCCTGGCGCGGCTCTCAGTGAGAGAGGAGCTCCACGTTCTCATAGACGGTGTAATGGCTACCTCGTCTTGACAAAAATAAGGTCTTGTTCAAGTATATGCTGAGTTTAATCATAATAAAGACCTTTTAAACCACCATAGTCAGTTTATATCAATACTTATATAAGTAAGTAAATGCACACCAGGCTTGAAAAATGGAACAACAGAAAGAAGAATTTCAAGAGGAATGAAGACTTACTACGTGGTTTGATAATCGTAACAGCGATGACAACTTGATGGATTATGGTCATTAGATTTGATATTTGAGCATCTTCTAGGAACAATAATTACACCATGTATTAAAAATATTTATGATCATTTTACAGCATCTTTGAATGAATCTTAAATCTGAAGTTATTAGACATATATCTTGTTAAGATTGAGCAACGAAGTACTTATTAGACATCAAGGAATTTCCATTATTCAATTCCTCTACAATCGGAGTAGTTTTTTGTAAACGTATTTGACTCAAATCACACAGTTTATTCTTACTACAGGTATGCCATTTGAAATAGTCTTTTAGAGACACCATGATCGGTAAAATTTCAACGTGCGTTAAATTATCTTATCTATCACATTAAAGAGAAATGATCGGAAGAAAACTAGTATACCACATCATTTACCCAAAATACATATTAAAACAGACATGTAAATCACATCACCTAAGAATTCTCCCACAACTATCTTTCTTTCTGTTAACTCCCATTCAATTCATACCAAGAAAATCATTAATACTAACATGATAATATTAATATAGTTATTCAAAATGGCTCACGAAAACGTTTGGTTCTCACACCCAAGAAACTACGGTAAAGGTTCAAGACAATGTAGAGTCTGTTCCTCCCACAACGGTTTAATCAGAAAGTACGGCTTAAACATCTGCAGACAATGTTTCAGAGAAAGAGCTTCTGACATTGGTTTCAACAAATTCCGTTAAGCAGCTTTAGATTATTTGTTTAATTTATCATACTTTATTGTCAACTTATAATTTATTTCCACTTAAAATTTTTAAAAAAAAGCAAAATATTGGAAAGAATTTAAACTATCAACTTGAATATTATTATTACAATTGGATGTATTTAAATTGTTTTTAAATTCCTCCTTGATTATTTTTTTTAGTATATATGTTATATTAGGTTTTTTCAAATTAATATTACAAATCCCCATTTTAAAATTGGCTCGAAAATTTAATCTACATTAGTACCCTTTCCTTTTACAAGTTTATTAGCCTGAACTGTAAATATAGCCCTTGTTCGAAAATAACAAACGTACATATTAATATTAAAAGTAAACTAAATCATTTTTGAATATTTCACGATTTCATTACTTTCTGCAACAATAACCTCACCTTCTTCTTTAATAGGCAAAGAATTCAAGTAGACTGCACATTTTGCAATCTCTTCTCCAGTATTTGGAGTTCCTAAGACTCTTTCTGCAAAAGAATTTTTGATGAATTTACCAACTTTACCGGCAACCAAATTACCAAGACCTTTATTATTTCTCTCTCGTTCACCAACTAAAATACCAGGTCTGATAATAATAACTCTCTTAAAATTCAATGCCTTTAGATCTTCTTCAATCTTTCCCTTGATGTCCAGATAAAAGAACATCGATCCTTTCTTTGCACCCATTGAAGATACTAAAATTGCAGTATCAAACTTTGTTGATTCCTTAGCAGCTTTAAATGAGCTGATGTTGATTCCATGATCTATCTCAACGAATTTCTCAGCAGATCCAGCATTCTTCTTAGTGGTTCCAAAACCAGAGAAAATAGTTGAACCAGCAGGTAAATCGATATTCTTAATTATATCAAACCATTTGGAACTGTTCTCCTCTATAATAGGTTTGTAACTTTCTGATTTCGTTCCATTGATTGAAGGCTCTCTTCTAGAGACAGTACTTATCTCTCCAACCTCTTTAGAACTGTTAATCAAATTCAAGAACGCATTTCCACATAATCCTGTAGATCCTAAAACAAAATAACTGGACATGATTATAACAAAATGAAAACAAGGGATACTTATATACTGATAAAACAAGTAGAATTGGTTGAATTAAATGTGAAGGACTCCTCCATGACGCAGCCCAGACTTATTGGTTGCTAAAGTTTTGAAAACTCAGTTGCCGAGCACAGACCGAGAATCACCTCATAGGCAGAAACGTGAGGGTTTGCAATTTCATTCTTTTACAACTTGTTTTAAGCATAAATGATTGTTTGAGTAATGATTGCACTAGTGAATAGTATTTTATAAAAAAATAAAAATGTAGGCGCTTGTACAAACAAATATAATAAATCGTGCATTAAGAGAGAAACGGTAGTTTGAGAAATGAAAAGAAAAACTATATAGGGTAGATCACTATCGAGAAAAAGATTGCTAATTTTTCTGAGTAAATAGTTATACCATTTTTGAATACTTGTTAATTTGATCACTTTCAACAACAAGAACTTCACCATTTTGCTTTATTGGCAATGAATTCAAATAGAAAGCGCACTTTGCAATCTCTTCTCCAGAATTTGGGGTACCTAAAAATCTTTCAGCGAATGAACCCTTAATAAAGTTACCAAACTTCACACCCAAAGAATTACCAAAACCCGTATGAACTGTATCCCTGTCACCTAATAGGAAACTAGGTCTGAGGATTATTGTTCTCTTAAATCCTAACGCTTTCAAATCTTCTTCGATCTTTCCCTTGACGTCTAGATAAAAGAACATTGATCCTTTCTTTGCACCCATAGACGAGACTAGAATTGCAGTATCAAATTTTGAAGATTCCTTCGCAGCCTTGAAAGAATTGATATTAATATCATGGTCGATCTCAATGAACTTCTCAGCAGATCCAGCACTCTTCTTCGTAGTTCCAAAACCAGAGAACATGGTTGCACCAGAAGGTATATCAAGAGTCTTAATTATATCCGACCATTTAGAAGAATCTTCTTCCACAATTGACTTCAAACCATCTGATTTATTTTCTTTCACTTTTGGTTCTCTTCTGGAGACGGTATATATCTTCAATGAATCCTTAGAAGTGTTCACAAAATTAAGGAAAGCGTTACCACACAAGCCTGTAGACCCTAAAACTAGAAAATTGAAAGACATTTTAAAAATATACTAATATTAACAATATATATACGAAAGGAAAATCAAATAGAAGAAACCAGCTCTTGGGAATTGGGGATGATGGCAAATATGTAAAGATATATATATATGCAAATGGAAAGGGAATTGTTCCAGTTCACCTGACGAATAGACGTCGGGAGTCGATCGACTGTATGGAGTTAAACCCTATCTCCCTTCTCTCAGCCACCCGGAGTTGGCTCGATTTCTATTCCATCTTTTACAAGTTACGGTTGACAACTTGCAAGTTGCAATTTATTTACAGTGAGCTATATTGCCGATGGCAAATTGCCTTTAATATTTGTATGATTGTTACAAGGATACTTCTGCATAAACTAGGCGGTTTAAGGTTACTCTTTTGGTCTTATTGATAAATGAACATACTTTTTTACTTATTATTGATCTATATGCATATGTGATAATATTGTGTGTAAATTGTAATAATAAGTAGTTTCATCCATTGGCTTTGGTCGTGCTGTTTCTAATCCTGAATCCGATTTCGGATGCTTGAGGGCTATCTTTGCCAATGATAGATCTTGATTCTTGTGCCGTGATAAGCAGGGGCACATTTTCATTTACTCGCCCAAACCTCTCTGCTGAGTCACATCATCTTCTTTACTTAAGGATTTTTATGATCAAGAAAACCGCTGTCATCAGACCAAATAAATCTTTAATATTAGATACATTATTTCTACATTTTTCCTTTAAGGAATTTGAAAACTAGCTGGTAGACTAATACTTTTTGAATTTTTCTAATCCGCATAGTTCTTCAACCTTTTGTGAAAATCTGTAAAAATCTGTAAAATACGAAAAGAATCTTGGAATATCGAAGTGCATGAAGAAAATTTACTAATTCCAATATTATCCTAAAGGGTAGACAAAACACTCATTTTTAGATATTGAATAAAATAATAAAATATGAGATATAGCAGATCATAGAAGTAAGAACCAATCTGAATAGGGATTCTCTTATATGGGCAGCGGGGGAAATGAGGATCAACAGACACCCCTTTTTCTAGGCGCCCACCTTTTCATTAATAAACCGCATCTCAAATCTTTTTCGATTTTTACAAGAAAAAAACATTATAATAATTAAAAGATATCAGATTTTTTCAGATTAGACGCTAATTATTTGTTCCATTTTTTGAACTATGTTAAAAAATACAAATTCCTCTTCGAAACTAAATACACAAAAAGGCTCAAAAGCTACATGGCTTCGCCAACTTTTCAAAAATTCAAAATCTGAGGCATCTGATGCTTATTGTTCAGTATTTGATGAACACCTGTTCATGACAGGAAATGACTGGTTTGCAAAGAAAACTAAACAACCTGCCATAAAACTTGATAAAGTATTCGATAATCAAAGCTCATTGATATTACCACTTGAAAGACCTCGAAGAAATATTAGAAATACAAACTATGTTACAATAAACGGGCTCCCTTATCCTTTAGAAATTGTGTTCCCAAAGAAAATATCAACAAGAGAAAAAGATAGAAAAGGGAAGATATCTCCCAAACAGTTGACACTAGAAAGTATCCCGGATGAAATCATGCATAATAGTGAACCATTCGAATCACCTTTCACTTTAGAAGGAACATCCTCTGACAACCTCAGAAGTTTACCATCTGTGGATAAGGTTGGTACAGAAAGATTTGACACTTATTCTTTTCTGGATCCTCAAACAGATTATACTTATTGTGAAGCTCACAAAACTTTCGATTCGCCAGTGTTAAGGGCTGAACTATATCCTGTTAAATATGCAATAAAAAGGAAGCTTAAAGACCAAGAAATATACAGGAAGAAACCAATAACTAGAAAATATCTAGATTTTGATATTACTCCCAATCTCTCTTTTGAAAGTCTGAACCAATTCTCGTCGGAAACAGAAAAGTGAAAAAGTACGTACATATCTTGATTTAGATGAAAACAATGCTCTCACTGCTAGTGAAATGCTGAAGCTGCCAGAAGAAACTGCAAAAAAGATGCAGAGACAGGATCGATACTGTATCAGGATCCAAAACCACCGACCTGTTGCAGAATACTTCATTAACAACTCCGCAATTTAAAAAAAAAACAAAACACTTAAATTCTTCAAATGATAAAAATGTTGCTAAGATGAGTATAGTGAATTTGGAGTTGAACAAATAGATTCAACTCATTAAATGGTTAGCTGCATCACTAAGCATATATACCGTATAACTTTGTACACTTTGCACAATTGCGATCGAAGCTTTATTTAGATATTCAATAGAAAATGATGCGGACCATACCGATGCAACGATATAATTAATGGTAGTAAAGAAAAAATACATAATAATTAAAGATAAATGAAATAAAATGATGGATGTAAACAAGCAAAAAAAAAACATTTCAATGTAGCAGATAGTGAGGTATTGTTTGACTATGCATGATAAGGAGATCGAGTAACGTTGCTGTCGTATGAAACTTCACTGATTGTAGTTAAAGGTGAGTTTCTATCTTGCTTGATGAATGGTAATTCCCTAGAATTTAGTGGTGTCAAAAATACTAAATCATCATCACTTTCATCACCATTACCATCATCACTATCTCCATAACCTCCACCATCTCTTGATAGCTCACTACGACGATCTTCACTATCATCCATGATATTGTAACTCCTTCTTGTTTTCAAAGTATTGTTGTTAGAAACAAGAAGAGATGGTCCACCATCAGCTTCTTCTCGATGATAATCAATGTCAAATCCATCGTAGTCATAAGAAACTCCATGAGAATCTTCGCTACCACTAATATCCAAATTGGCATTCTCGTAAACCTTCCAATTTTTCGTTGTTGGATTTTGTTGATTAGTTGATGATAGTACTCTGGACTTTGATTTCTTTCCAGATAGATTTGTATTCTGCGTTATCTGGACACCAGGAGAATCATCTGAAACACACGAACGCATAGAATTATTTCTTGAAATTGGATTAAATAAAGTGATGGTTCTATCTGTTCTTTCAATTCGACTTCCGGAGGTGGTTCTTCTTACACTCATATCAATAGGCCTTCCATTCACCGGCACATCATTCGAGTTAGATGTATTCGCATGGGACGAGGATGATATATTCCCTGAAGATGATGTCATGCCGTGATAGCTTGAATTTGAGACAGAAGCAGGCAACATATATGCGTAACGGTTATTAGATTTGAGGTTTTTTCTCTTCATACGTCTGATTGCAGAAGGATCGTTTAAAATCTGTTGTGAGTCCTGATAATGATCAAAATCATAATCTTCAGGCATTTGGTTGATTTCATCAAGCATTGCATCATAGTCATAATCATCGGATGCTGGAGATCTTCCCTCATTACTGTCAAACTCCTCGTATCTAGACCTTGCCCTAGACTGTGGTTCTTCGATATAATTAGTCTTCAGGGTTGAATTTTTCGATGATTCTTTAGCAAGCCATGGATATTTTTGATCTAAAAACTTCAAATCATTCTCATTGGAGCTTGAGCTAACTTCATGAATCTTAAGTGCCTGGGGTCTTTGAAATGGCCGAAATGGATGTGTAGAGATCTTGGGTAGTGCTTTTGGAGAATTAATCACAAGGTTTGGGAAGTTTTGAAATGGAGGAGTCATGGATGGTAACTCCTTTTGGGATATGCCAGAGAGTTTTGCCAGCGTAGCTTCGATAGCTGGGTTGGCATTTATTGATGGCGGTGTAGATATGCCAACTGGACTCGGAGGTCTGTTATTACTTGTAGCCGGGCTCATAGTCTTATTGCTTGAAGGTGAAGCTAAGCTACTGATGTTTGCGTCTTTCAAAGTAATGTTTGAATCAAAAGTGGAAGTTCTAGAATCGTCCAAATTAGTAGCTGACAATTTGCTCAATAGCATATGAATTTCTGAACTCACAGAGCTATTTATTTGAGGTCTGGCTGGTGGTTGTTCTACAAGATCTGAATCAAGAGAAATAGTCACAGGAGGCTCTGCCGGTTCTTGTGGTAGTAATCCAGGTGAGATATCATCATTGGTTGTATCTTGATCAGAAACACTGAAGTAGTATTCTCCATTTGGATGTAACGGGGCATCCTCTGTATGATGTACACTGGCCGGTTTTGAACTGGCCTTGGAGTCTTCACTTGTCTCGTTGTTTAGGAAGTGAGAATTAACTTCATCCACATAATCTGAAAAATCATCATCCCCATCATCTGGGGACTCTCTATCTGAAAAGCCATATTCGTCATTAATAGCATTAAGAACTTCGTCATCATCAACATCATCATTATCATCGTCATCATCACGTAATTCATCAGAAAAATCTTCAAACTCCTTCTTGCTTTTGATTTCAACATTATCGATCTCTAAATCTTCGTCATCTTCCATGTTAATTTCACCCAACAGAGCATCCTCAATATCATCATCATCTTCATCACCGTCGTCTAACAAAGTATTCTTCTCACCTTTAAAGAAGCTATTACTACCAAAACCTTCGACTTTGTTGTCATCTTCCTCATCACTAGAAAACAACTTTCTGTTAAACAAAGCATCTGTTTCATCATCGCCTGCAAAATCGACATAATTCATCTCTTCTTCTAAATCACCTTCTAAATCCTCACCATTAAACCCTGCTTCAGATTCCTTTAGGGCTAACCTCATCTCCTCATATTTCACCTGATCATGCGATTTATAGTACTTAAAAGACGCGTTTCTTCCAGTTGCTTGGAAGGAAAACCTAGAATTAGATGAGTTCAAGGAGGAAGAACCTCCAGAAGATGATTCTGGTTCAGATGATGATTGAGACAGATCTTCTGTAAATACTCTGGTGCGTACGGTACCACCTTTAACGTCAGAATCGGCCAAATATGCATCAGAATCCACACCTTCATCATATTCAGTTCTTATTCTATGCTTTCGGTGATGACGACTATGACTATGACCATGACTATGATTATGATTATTTTGGTGATTATTATTAGGGTTACGACCCAGCAGGTTGTAATAATGTTGCTGCTGTTGCTGTTGCTGTTGTTGCTGTTGTTGCTGTTGTTGCTGTTGTTGCTGTTGTTGCTGTTGTTGCTGTTGTTGCTGTTGTTGCTGTTGTTGTTGCTGTTGTTGTTGATATTGCTGCTGTTGCACATGAATTTGGTTATAATTTGAGTGGCGATGACTTGGATGTCCACGATGATGACGATGATCATTGTGCTTAATCTGAGATTTGTCAACAAGAGGGATAACATCACACTCAGCAGTTGAAACACCTGTCAGTGCAGTACTGGAATCTGTATCTCTTGAAGCCACTGTCCCTGTAGTACCTGTAACTATAGTTGAAGTAAGTGAAACTGGGGAAGATTCTGGTTGCGAAGAATTTAAATCTTTTCTCGTTTCATGTTGTTGTTTCTTGATAACCACAATAGAAAAGTCCCCTGTGGATCCTGTATTGACCTTATTTAAATCAGGCAGACTTCCCAAGCTATACGTATGCTTTGCCGATTTGGTTGTAGTTGGCCTCATATATGTGGAAGGATCAATCTGATCATTCGATGCTAATGTGATCTCAGTTGATTCTTCTTCCTTAACCTTCTCTTGCTTGGAAGCCAGTATTGGTGGTTTTAATTCAGTAGTGTATAATAGTGATCTGGGACTATCATTACTACTCCAATCATGAGTTTTTGTTCCATATATTGTAGCAGAAGTTAATGCGGTACTATTCAAAAATTCTTGAGTTGATGGAATCGTAGGTGAATGTCTAGACAAACTTGAAAAACTAGTCTTATGTTTCAGTTTAGGTGAAGGAACTGATCCATAACTAGATGCAGCAGCAGCGGATAAATTAGTTGATGAAACTTTTTGTTTTAAAAAAATCTTAATCGGATTTCTTGATTTCTTACTTGGTGATGTTGGAGAACCAGGGTCCGAATTGTCTGTTAATTTGGGTCGTTGTTGTAGTATTGGGGACTGGAGAATCAGTTGTGATTGCTGTTGCTGATCTCTATCTGAAGAAGAATTCCTTCTATGCGCTTTGATAAATGACCTCATATTGTTACGATGACATATATAAATTCCAATACGTTAGAGCTAATAGTTTTAAGTATGCGCAAAAAGAATATGCCCTCTCTTTGTAATGAAATAGGGGCTTTACGTAAATAAATACCATAGATTAAAAGTCTGAAGAGTTTTGAAAGCCTCATCTGACCCTCGTTTTAAATCTATATATATAAATTTAAAGCCACAAACCGGGACCCTCGCACCATGTATAAACATGCAATTCAGTTTCAGTTGACCCCTGGCCTGTTCTTTTCTGTCATTCAAAACAAATTACTACAATTTAAATATGAAAACTCATTAAACATAAAACTAGTCATTAGATAAGAAACAACAATCGAAAACTAAAAACACTAAAAGCATGAATAAAGACTTTTCATCATATAGCTAAAGAACGCACTGCGCAGTTTCCCCTTTCACAACTCTACCTAACCGATCTACACAATCAATTCTCACATCTATCTTTATTCCTTCGTTTGATAGATCAATTTTCTTAGCATCTTTCTCTTCTTTATTCATTGACTTCAAAGCATCATTACCTATAATGAACAAATCTTTGGAAGAAGTTCCAACAAACTGATTATCAATAAAGACCATGTAGTAAAGCAATTCAGTTTTTCTTGCTTTGCTATCACCCACCCAATCTATCACTAAGTTATCATCTATATTCTTTAACTCTAACTGATTTGCCTTAACGCTGGACATCTGTAAGAATTCTGGTGATGGATAATCATTGGCATTAATTATTGAAAGCTCTCCAATTTTGAGAATTGGAACTTGAGAAATTCCTACAGTTGAACTTTTTGGAGATGCTGATGTGATGGCCCTGACATTTTGTTTACTATTTTTTCCTTTACCTGACCAGCCGGATCTCGTAGAACCAGAATCAGAATAATGTCTTTTGCCGTTTTCATCACTACCTATACCTACACCATTACCAGGGATCAAAACCCAATCTTCATCATCTGCATCAAATTCGCCTCCCATATACAAACCACCGTTAATTAATTTTTCATATTCCTCATTATCCATGACACTGGTTATAACTGAATCTTCCATAATGTGACATTTAAATAAAAACTCATCTGCATCTAAGTCGTCATAGCTTAGCTCCACAGATTCTAGAATGATATATTCTCTTCCGTTCTGCAATTGAACTTGGAAATTTTCTATAATAGTGAACCATGAGTCATGAGTAGGTGTCAATGGAATAATTAAATAACCAGTACGAACCTTAGATATGGAACGATATCTGCGTTCAATGTAGTACTTAATTTTCAACTTGAAAACAGCCTTGGTTTTATAATTTAGCTTATAACTGAGTTTAACACCAACAGTATGGAAACTACATTCTTTTAAAAAATTGAACAACGTGACATTCTTCACAACTTGATCATTGAAAATCTGATAATCATTACCATCATCAACCAATTCGCTATATTTCACTTCTAGAGACGAACCACCATTGAAAGCATCCGCTTTATTTAAACTTAATTGTAAGCCATTTTTATCCTTTTTGTGAAGATTAATTGGAATCTCCGATTGTAAACTTCCATTAACCCAATTTTTATCGTAAATTTTCAGTCCACTAGCAAAAAAAGAATTACCTTCTCCAGTGTTAAAACTGGTATAAAAAATAAAACTGGAATCGTTAATCTTATAGATCGGAGAGTTATAAGGTTCGATACTTGAAGCAATTGAAAACTCACTATCAAATAGACCCACCCAGAACCTTGTATCATTCTCAATAAAGTTTTTATACCCTAAAAATTCGTAGGTCCAAGCAGGAGCAAATAAAGCAACGTTAGATTTATACTTTTTAACCATTTGACAAGCTAAACTTGAATCAAACCCACCTTTTCCAACGAGTGAACCTCTACCCCAAACATCATAACCGACATATACGTTGTTTTGTACACCTAAGATACCAACATTTTTTATATTTTCTTGTAGATTTTTAATGGTCCACCAATAATTTGTAAGTAGTGAATCAGAATCATGATAAAAGTTGTAATTTAAATCTGTAACTCCATTCATATAATAGACTCTATTAGTTGGATAAATATACGAATCATACCAAATCAATTCGTTGTTTTGATCTAGATTATGCAACTTTGCCTTTAATGAATTCACAAATTGAGAAATACGACTAGCTTTTTCAAGATTACTGAACTTTGTTTCAATATTTAAAAGATATCCATCAAAACCAAAATAATGAGTCAAATAAGCCAAAATTTCAACAAATGTAAAATCATTATCATCTTTCTTAGTGACTAATTTATCTAACTCTTCAAAATCAGTTAAAGCCTGACCTTCAAATATAATGGTACCAAGGCATTTAATGCCATTCTTATGACATGAATCAATCCAACCAACAGGTGGAATACTAATGCGATGATGAGAAAAGTAAACAAATTTATCAATAAACTGGGGATATTGTAAGAAATATCTGGCTCCTGAAGGATGAGGAAAATAACCGAGAGGGTTAGAGTCCTCTTTATCTTGATAACCACCTTTAAAATCATGACAAATTAACAATTTAGTGCGAACATCTTTTATATCACCTGGTATTACTGGTTGAGGTGTTGCCGTTTCAGCTTGAGAAGATCTTTGGTATGAATCAAGAGATTCTGACCCCAATTTTAACCAGTCATAAGTTCGTTCATAGCCTGAATCGGGGTCATTGATGTCTTTGTACCACGATTGAAGCTCATCTAAGCTTTTAAAATAAGTTGATTCGAGTGAATTTTGATATTTTACTGTTGATGATGCTTTATCTGCATTTGTTGTCATTTTGGTTATGGCTCTTGCTTTTGTACTTGTGCTCGTGCTTGTTCTTGGTCCAGGTTTCAACTTTGCTTTCGTTTTAGGTCTACTTTCCTCCTTATTTATGATAAGCAATGGTTTTGATATTAACTCCCCCGTTTCACCCTTTGGCTTTATAACCAATTGAATGTCTTTATGAGTTTTATCCTTTGAGACAGTAACTGAATTGCAATGTTTATTAAATTGTGTTGAGCTGGCTCGATTAGCTAAGGTAAATAAGAATTGGTTCAATGGATGAACAGAATTTGTAGGCAAATCTAATGTATCAAACACTTTGGAAAGTTATTAGTTAAAAAAATGACTCCCACCTTTATTTTTTGACAAAGAATTGTCTGGAGGGACTTCTATGAAAGAGAGGAAGAAAGGTTGTTAGCTGTTGAACTACAATATTAGGTGTAATACAATACAATAATTAGCCGTTTTGTGGGAACAATTGCGATGACTTGAAGGGCAAAATAGGTTCCATGCGGCTTGACTAGCTGTAACTGTTATAATTGGTGAATTTAGACGCGTCGATCGGCCATTATATTAGAATTTAAGGTTTGAAGTGGTCGGTGTTATCACCAGCCACGTTTGGAGATTGGAGCTCTGTCCCTGTGGACTTGGCGCAGTTTCTATTTAAAGAAGCAAATGCACAATTAGTGGGGTGGAATGAACATGCCTGCAAGTTGGAAGGCTAATGTTTCAGATACATAATAGTAATCAGTTTGAAAAAACTATTCCGATGGTTTTGGAAGATTTGTTTCAAATGTTGATAGCTGTGTTTGTTAACTATCTAGACATCTCCCGAAACGTTTGCCAATCGCCGGCAAATATTTTCCCCACATGCGCCACATTTGACCGCAGCGGGGTGGCTTGACAGTCTGTGCTGAGAGGAAAAAAAAAACGAGGGAGTCGGCTGTTCCAACGCTAATAATTTTTGGGGGCCTTTTTGATCCAATTAATCTCACAATTTTTGTTTTATTAGATTTTAATAAATTCTTTTTTCTCCTTCTGCTTTATAATTTTGTTTTTTTGGTTAATTTATTTTTTTAAGTTGGTTTTATCCTACTATTTATTTCATAATTAAAGTTATTAAACGTTCAAGATGGGTATCTTCAACAGAAGGGGATCCAATTCCGATGAGAAGATGAAGGTTAAGATTACGCAAGACGATGAGAAACGTCTAAAGATGCGTTCTCAAAATGTTCATGATCCAATTTTAAATGCTGTTAATGAAGCTCAACCTTTTGAAAGTGCTAATAATGATCATCAAAGACAGTCATCATTAGGTGATGGTGTCATGAAAGATATTTTTGGTACTCCAATTATTAATCCTGATGTTTCTAATCCTTCAAGATCAAGAGATGAAAGACCAATGGATACTATACGATCATTTGAATATGCTATTACTGGTGATTTAATCTATAAACAACAATTAGAGACTCCTCAACTTGGTTGGAGAGTGAGAAATGATTTCCCATTATTTACAGGAAATCCGTATGCACAAAATAATCAAGTTCAGCAAAATCAACAATATGATGAATTTGGTCAACCAATTTACAATTATCAAGCTCAATCTTCAGCTCCTATTCATTCATTTGGTGGTGAACAAGGTGTTTATACGCCACCAACTACTGCTAAAGATACCAAGAAAAAGAAGAAGAAGGGTTTATTTGGTAGAAAGAAGAAGGATGAACAGGAATAAATGTATCGGGTTTAAGTAATATATTTCGTATGGTTGGGAAATTATGGAAAAGGAAAAAAAGAAGGAGATGAAAATAAGTGAGGATTAAAAATAGAAATGGATATTTGATTGATTTGTAAATAATTATTTGATTTGATACCAACAGTTACTACCAATCATCATCGAAAAACAAAAAAAAGATATTTTAAAATTTACGTTTATGTTCTTCACTATTGAAATCTGACTATCTCCTAATTTATATTTGTTTGCTTAGACAAGGCTTGTTTTATAGTTGTATGTGTGTTTTTTGTGTTTGCTTTTTTTTTCCTCTCTTTTTTTTTTTGTTTATTTGTTTATACTTGGTCTTTTTGATTTTTTAATGTTCTTATAGTGTGTACATGTGTTTTTGCGCTCGGCTTTTTTTTTTTTTGGTGAGTTTGTATTTGATCTTTTTAAACCAATCCCATATCATTTTATTATTAGAGTTGTAGGGTTGCTTAAGGCTAATTAATTTAACACGGCTTTTTAGAGACTGTGAGAGGCAAGTGGGAGCGTGGCAGGCCGGCAGTGTGCTACGAGGAGCGAGAATTGTAGCTAAGCGTGTTTCGTTTCGTTTCGTTTCGTTTCGTTTCGGTTCGTACGCCGTTTGGATCTTTTGCACGTGGCCAATATCACGTGTTTCAATGATCATCTGTTTTTTTTTTTGCACCCTTGCATCTGAATGGATTTAAAAAATTATTTGAAAAATATTTTTTTTTTTGTTCTTTTTTTTTTCAAATATGATTAAATTGATTCTTATCACATTACTACTAATTATTTCATAAAGCTGAACTATAATATACCTAGAATTACTCAAAGATGTTGAGAAGACAAGCACGTGAACGTAAAGAGTACCTTTACCGTAAGGCAAATCAATTACAAGAACAAACATTAATTCAAAAGCGTCAACAGTTATCAAAATCATTAGCTACAGGTAAACCACTTTCCAAAGAGATATCTGATGATAAAAAATTACAAGATGATTATATATATGATGAGTCGATTCAAAGAGATACAGAGAAGATAATTGATGATGAATACAGTCAATTTTCAGGATTAAAAGATCCAAAGATTTTAATAACTACATCAAGATCACCATCAACTAGATTATCACAATTTACAAAAGAATTAAAATTATTGATACCCAATTCAATTAGATTAAATAGAGGTAATTATATCATGTCTAATTTAGTGGAAACTTGTAAATCATCAAATATAACTGATATTATAGTAGTTCATGAACACAGAGGTGTTCCAACAACATTAACAATATCTCATTTACCTTTTGGTCCAACTGTTATATTTACATTACATAATGTTACATTAAGACATGATTTAATGAATCCAGGAACACAATCTGAAGTTTTCCCTCATTTAATATTTGATGGATTATCAAGTCCATTAGGTGAAAGAGTGACAAATATTTTAAAACATTTGTTCCCATGTGGTGTTAAAAAAGATTCTCCTCGTGTTATAAGTTTTGTTAATTTATCAGAAAGTGATTTTATATCAGTTAGACATCATGTTTACGTTAAGACTAGAGATGATGTTGAAGTTAGTGAGGTTGGACCTAGATTTGAGATGAGATTGTTTGAAATTAGATTAGGCACTTTGGATGAAAGAGATGCTGATGTTGAATGGCAGTTGAGAAGATTTGTTAGAACAGGTAATAGAAAAAACTATTTAAGTTGATATATATTAATAACTTTAATTTTGTATTTTATTTCACATTCTGCATTTTTATTTAAAAATCCATAAACAGCTTTTCTTTTGGTATAAAAAACACACAGAAAGTTATATTCGAAAAACAAAAATAAGCGCACTCAAAGTAAACTGATCAAATCAAAAAAAGGGGAGACAAAAAAAAAAAAAAAAGTAAAAAATAAACAAGAGAATAGTAATAAAAAAGCAGAAACATGAAAAGATCAAAGACTCAACACTAAAGTAAGATAAAAATAAAAAAGATATTTTGTAAAAAAAAAACTAAAAAAGCAACAGGAAAAACACAACAATAACATAGCAGAAAAGGAGAAAACAAACGAACAAATAAAAAAGGAGAGACTTATATATATAATAAAGGAAGGACTAAACGATACTAAGTAAGTAAGTAAGTAAGTAAGTAAGTTAATAAGTGAAATCAGTAAATAAAAAGATAAAAGCATAAAAATGTCTAGACGGCATCAATTAAAAGATTAATAATTAGTCAAGGAAATAGGTAAGGTGTAACCACACTCTGAACCATTTAATCGATACCCTAAATACAATAAAAAATAATAATAATAAAACCAACCAAAATAAATCGGGTAGAAAATCAGCTCTTAATACAAGAAACAGTTTTCATTTTTTGTTCAACATAAAAAAAAGATAAAAAAAAATAATAAATTAAAAAAGTCAAACTTCAATCACAAATCAACAAATCAAATCAAAATAAAATAAAAGAAGAAAGCACCATTCAAAATATACCATTAATAGATTAAGTACGAACACCTTGTTGAATTTCATTAACAGTGACAAAACTACCAACACTGCTACCATCATCTCTATCATCATTATTATTCCCAATTTTCAGACTTAACTGTGATGAAGAAGCAGTACTTGAAGTATCATCACGTAGTCTGCCTTCTAAACTCATACCACCAGAACCTTGTCCACCTGCTGCTGCTGCAGTTGTATAGAATCCAACATTAGATTTTGGTAAAACACCACCGGAAGTGACAACACTTGCATTGGACAGCTTTCTAGATAATCCCATTAATTTTAAAGGTGCCTGTTGGAAACTGTTACCATCATTGGAACTATTAGAAGTTGGTGAACTCAGTGGATCATTTGAATCAAAATCAAATGAATTAGTCGTTGCAGTTGATCCGGATCCTGGAGGATATCCACGGAAGGATTGTTGCTGAAAGACGGGGCTTCTTAAATTTGAATTTCTTCTTCCAGCTATAACATTTTTTTGTTGTGGAGAACGAGGTCCACCTAATTGCGATAAAGAAGATGAGGAACCTCTAGATTCACCTAAATGGAACGAACTAAATTGTGTTTGAATTGATGGTAAACCGGCATTAGATCCTCCAGTTGGAGATCTTTGGAAAATTGATGTTTGAGCCAGAGAAGATGAACCACTTGGTGATAAATTAGAAGTAGATTTTGTTAACAGTCTTGATTGTGACAGTGTAGAACTGATTGAAGGTCTACGGATGGCAAATTCGGCATCTTCATTTGAGATTAAATCAGCATAAGAGCAAGCAGATGATGTTCTTAACATTGAAGTACTTCCGGATAAATTTTGTTGAGATAATGTGACTTGAGAGGAAGTATTAGAATGTTGTAATGTAGGTCTTTGTAGTTGTTCTGTTAAATTTGAAAAACTCGATTGTTTACGACTCTGTTGTGATAAACTAGTTGAAGAAATTGACATCTTACGATATTGATTTTGAGTTGTTGGAGATTGAAATGCATTTTGAAGATTTGCCATACTTGATCTTCTTGAATTTGAACTTATTAAATCTTGATGTTGTTCTTTTGAAATTGGAGTTTGAGGATTTGTTACAATATCTCTTGTAGTTTGATCTAAAGATGCGGGGATAAAGTTTTCAGAAGTGAAATGACGAGGTAATGATGATAATGGTGCAGCCGGTTGACAAGATTCGATTAATTGATCTTGAACAAATCTTTCAAATATTAAAGAATCTTGTCTCTTTATTGATGATGGTTTATTAAATTTTGAAGAAGCTTTAGAATCTAGAGATATTTGATCATTATCAAGAGGGAATTGAAATTGATTATTTTGTTGTTGTTCATCCGAAAGTGATAAAGGAGAATTTAAAGTTGTCTTATTATTATTATTATTATTGTTATTATTATTACTATTAGTACTATCACCCGAGTCCTCTCTTGATTTAGAGTATGGGTAATTTGTAAGTTTGTCTCTTGCCGACATTGAATTTGAGGATTCTTTACTTGAGGGTGATAACATTTGCGAAAATTAAGTGGGGGCAATGAATGAACTGAGGTACCGGAAGCAAAATGGAAATGAAGAAAAAGAATAACAAAAAGATGGAAAAATACAAAAGGGATTGGATCAAAATAATGTTTGAAAAAAAACAAAAAAGAAAAACTTGTATTGGATAAAGCTATAAAAAATGCTTATTCTGTTTGAAGCTATAGCTATAGTGAAGGTCTTTAAAAAAAAAAATCAGATAAGTAGCGTTGGCTACTTTTGTCAGCCTTTCCAGTAGCAGCTCAGGCTGAATTGAGAGCGAGAGCTTATCTGGGTCGCTGCTCGCACTGCTCAGTGCTCCGTGCTGGGGGTTGGCTCGCCAGTTGCTGCTGGCTGTTCGCTGCTGGCTGGCTGGGGAAGGACGGAGAGAAAGGGAGAGAGAGAGAGAGAGAGAGACTGTTAGGGAAGGTGCGGAGAGAGAGGAATCAGGATGCAAATGGGATCTATCTGGCTAGCTAACTATGGGTGGGAGCAGACGGTGGGAGACGGGGGGAGTACGCCATACTGGGATGCGGTCGGTGCACTGTTAGCAGCTACTAGAGGATCTGATTGGCATTCTTGATTCGGACGGCTAAAATTTGACCGGGTAATGCACCTACGTACAGACCACAGCTGTATAGTTATAGTTAGTTAAATATGCTATTATTAGGCGAGTAGCGAGTTTGTACGCATTGTACGGTGTACAGTACAGTACAGTGTAGAATCGTAGATTGTACGTAGAATCCGGGTATGAGGGTGCGGCGATGGGCTTCAAATTTCATACTATTCACGAGTGTAGTCGTGAGTTTTAACTTCTCAGTTGGGTTCTTTCAGGAACGGTTTTGAGAAGCGCACGCCAACTTAATTTTTAATAATATAACTATTATGTTGCTGTTAAAACCACAGATTCTGATTGGCTACGGTCTGTTGCCTCCCCCCCATTCGCGTCTGCCGGAATCGCTGGGCGTTGCCGACGTCTGCAATGTACACCCGACGTTGCTGGGCATTTTTATATTGATCGATCGAGCTATTCGATTCGATTCGATGCAATGCAGTTACATTGGAGATTTAGAGTTTTCTCTTTTTTATTAGCTAGTTAGTCAGTTAGTTTAAAGTAGTTCTGATTATTTGATTAATTATCTAATAACATAACATATTGTTAATTTAGTTAATCGATACTTTTGTTTGGCACTACTGTTCTCCGATGGGTTTAAATATTTATGTTATGTATTTTGATTTCGAATCGTATCGTATCGTATCATATGTATATTAAATGATCTTCAATAGTTTTATATAATTTATTTGTAGTACATGGAGTTAATGGAACTAATAGTGATACAATATAATGATTGGTTATTCCTCTATTCCGATATTCTTCTTCTTATTATCATGTATAGCATTTAAATATACTTGATCATTACTCTCCCCATTTTTCACATGTGAAAGATTATGTATAATAGCTATTTATATACCAATATATAATATATGATCATTCACTGGTGGGTACAAGGCTAGTAGCTGAAAACTTTAATTGCAACAATCAATGTAACGGTCAATACAGCAGCACATGCTAAATAACAGAGCTAGCTAGAATAAGTTCAAAGGTTACATGGGGAAGTAAGGAAGTAAATTAATATATATCAATTAGATAATCAAATAGATAATCTACTACATAATCAATTATCAAATTTTTGACCGGGCTCTGGTTCCTCTGAATAGTTAATAAGCGCACGTGATAATTGCTAATCCTCAAGGCACCGCCTGAAAATTAATAGAACCCGCCACGGGAACACGAGCTGGCCGCCATGTATATATAACGAGACACGGACGGGAAGTAATAGTAGCACGTACACTTTTGTTACAGCAACTGATATTCAGGGTAGCTAAAACTTTTCACTTTTTTTACAAGACGTTGAATTCTGGATTCAACTTATCTCTTTGTCAGATTTTTTTCACAAGATTGATAATTAACCGTTTTCTGCTTTATCAGTATCAAATAACAGATAACAAATAGGTAATTAGGTCATTTAAAACCTAAAACTGTCAACAAGTGGAGAATATATCTTTGCTTTTTTTTTTTTTACCCGTGTCGCAACTTTTTGTGGGGGAGGTTCATTTTATTTGGGTAAATAAAACATCATCATTTTTTTTTGTTCTTACTTAATAAAGATCAAACTGTCTAGACTTCATTTCATTTACGGTCATCTTAACCCTTTAATTTCATAATTTTTGCTATATATATAAATCAAATAGATTTCCCCGTGGAGTTTAATAAATCTATAACGCCGGGGTATTTTTTTTTGCTTTACTTTGCTGTATTAACATTATTCAATAAGTGTTTTTTTTAAAAAAATTTTTCCTTTTTTTCTCTTTTTTGTCTTTTTCACTACAACATTTTTAACGACATGACAGAACAAACATTATTTTCACAACCTCATTCATCAATTCAAAGAAAAAGATTTTATCATTATGATGATTCATCAGATACAAAAGATGATGTTTCAACTGAATCAACAAATTCTTTAAATAGAGATTCAAGAAAATTGAAACAAAAATTAAGATCATCTAGATCTCATAGTAATACAATTCAATCTATAACATCAAGATCAACAAAGACATCACCAAGTATTATATTAAAACAAGCCCATTATCATCCAAAATCCAATATTTATAATATTTTAGAATCTATACCTGAAACTACACCATTTATTGAAATAACAGGTGGTGATGATATTCAACTGACTACAACTAATCCAGTTAGTGAATTAATTTTAAATTTATCGAGGAGACAAAATGAATTAAAATCAATTGTTTTAGTTTTATTTGGTGTTAATTCATGTACTGAAACACAATTTATAAAATCACTTTCAAATTTAATGATGAATCATCATCCAAATACTCAATTTATTGGAGTTACTTCAAATTATTTATCAAGTTCAAATTCAAATTCAATTCAATCATTCCCAATTATACTTGATGAATCAGGTACAATTGCAACTCAATTAAATTTATTAGATCCTTTAGGTGGTGGTAGATATCCATTATCTTGTGCTCTTTGCTTTGATTTAACTGCTTCTGGTGTTGAAATTTGTAAAATTGTTAATGGTTATGATTATGGCAAGTTTTATAGTAGAGATAGACCTTTAAACGTTGTATTAAATGATGTTTTAGAGTTTGTTAATTGAAAAGACTATCTTTCTATTTATTTTATTTTATGTTATTTTATTAACTTGATGACTATTTACTTATTTTTTTTCTTGGGATTGTTTTTTCTTTTATTGGGTTTATTTATTGATTAGGATATTACTTGGTTCTATTTATATACTTTATTTATATTCCTACAGGTTTATTTGATTCATTTTATCATTATGTTCATTTATTTTATTTATTTTTCTTTTTCTTTTCAAAATTACTATTTCCCTTTTCTAACAGTCAATTTATTTTATTACAATACTATTCTTTTTTAGCTCTTTTGAAATTTCATTATAGTACCAAGAAAAAAAAAATTACATAAAAATACACTAATTAATTAACTATTTAATTACCTCCACTGCCACTAACTAAGACTTCCCTCTCTTTCTCCAATTTTTGGAAAATAAGCTTTCTTTCAGCCCATTCTTTTTGAATTTTTTCTAAACATTTCCCCACTCTATCTAATTCATCCCTTTCCATAGATTTACTAAAATTATGTTTAACACCTTTAACATCACTACCTTGAATTTCACATTCATTTGAATCAAATGGTAAAAATGAAGATGGATGTTGTGTTAATTGTTTTAACATTTTTTCAGTTGGTTCATTGAATACAATTTCATCATATAGTATACTTTGAACTATCTCTGTATCTGTTGTATCATTAGTTGCTGCATCTTCTCCAGTGACATCAATTTCACCATCTTCGAGCTTTGGAACAATCTGTTGTTGCTGTTGTTGTTGTGCTTGCTGTTGCTGCTGTTGTATTTGATTTTGTTGTTGTAAGTTGTATGGATGTAATTTTAAATGATGATAAAAAGTAATATTTTTTTCACCACAATCATTATTAAAATAAATTTTAATTACAATTTCAAATTCACCCCATCCAGTTTCATTAACTTCAAATGGTGGTTCTTCAATTGATCTTGTACTATTTGGATATGTATCATGTAATTTAAATACAACTTTTTTAACAAAACTAGCTAAATCTGATCCAGTACTACTATTACTGCTACCATCACCATCCTTTGATTTCGTGTTTATTAAATCACTAACGAAAACTTTCCATGTATGTGTATGATCAGTTGGTGCACCTGGTGGTAATGGATTCGATTCACTTATCTTCTGTGCTGTATTACCGTAAATTATAGGTTTTGAAATTGATATATTTTTCAATCTTTTAGAATTTGTAGTTGGCGGTGCCATTTTTTTTTTTTTTTTTAATTAAATTAAATTAAATAAGGAAAAGATAACAGCAAATTGAAGTAAATTAAATTAGTAATGTATTGATAATCGTCTAGACTTTATCTTATTTCGGCTTCGGTAAAAGAGGTACAAAAAAGAAAATATATAAACAAAAATCACAGACGGTAAATGACGGTTTAGTTAATTATTGTCGATGCAACCTGCTTGGTGTGTGACCTCTACTCCTCTATGTATGTATTTAACCTCTTTGTGTTCTGCTCCCCCGGCCATCATCGCTGTTTGCAATCAAAATTCCAGACATTGCCTTCCCGTGTAGTTTATTAGTGCAGAGATCGACGCGAAAAGAAACGAGAAATTTGAGATTTGAAGTGACGGCGATTGCGACTGCGACGGAGATGACGAGAGTCGCGACTGTTATAACTTATGAAGTTATGATTCATCGTTGCGACAGCCAACGCTAAGCAAATTCTGTCACTCTGCCTGCCACTTTCACGCTTGCAACTTTCCCCACCGCAGAGCTGAGATTCAATAGCACAGCCATAATTTCTCATCTATCGATCCACGGCAAATTAAATTAAATGAAATCGCGAGTTTGGAACAAAATGGGATACTTGATAAATTCATATTAAAGTCGGTTAAATCAACAAAACAAAACAAAACAAAAAGGGGACAAAAAGAAAAAAAAAAAACAGAGGCAAATATATACTAAATAAAAAACAGATAAAATCAGTAGTAATATTAGTAATCATAAAAGATAACAAAAAGACAAAAAAAGACAAAAAGGACAAAAAAGAATGGGGTAAAAAAAAAAAAAATATAAAAGTGCAGGTTAAATAAAAATATTTAATATAATCCTATTATAACAAAATTCTAATAACAAAGTTAGAAAGATAATATAAAAGAGTAATAAAAAGAAAAAAAAAAAAAGTTTTTCTTTTTTATTGCTAAAAAGGGGACATGAATAAAATGAGGTTAAAAGTTATCTCACTCTCACCGATAAAAAGTATAAGCAAAAAGAGGAAGAAAGGATTACATCAAATCAGCAAATCCACCACCGACACTTTTAACAAATCCACCTTCTTTAGCGGCCATTTCATAATAACCATAAATAGTTGTAACAGCTAATAAGATTGAAGTACCTGAACCTAAACAACCTGTTAAATCACTAACAACAGATAAAGCACCAATTGTAGCACCACCAAAAGCAGCAGCAACAGGGATAATTTTTTTCAATTCTTTATAAACTGAAGTTTCTCTATGACCTGCAATAACTAAACCTTGATCTTTAAATTGTTTAGCAACATCACGTGGTGAAGAACCTGAAACTTCAATCCAAGTCTTTGAAAAAAATGCACAAGTACCCAGAACAAATGAAACATAAATAACAGTTTTAATTGGATCTAATAAAGTTTCAGCTAATGATAATGGAGGTTGCATATAATAAGCTAAACCTGATGAAGCATATAATTGTTGTGAACCAGCTTTTGGTTGCCATTGACCTAATAATTTAACAGCTAAATTTGATGGGAATCTTGAATATAACATTTGAGAAATAATGAAAATATTTGAAGTTAAAGCACTTTGTAACATAATTGGCATATTAGAAGTATAAAATAATCTAATTGGATATGAACCATAAGGACCTCTTTGTCTTGTTGATTTAATTGGTAAATCAACTTTTAATGATTGTAAATAAAGAACTGAGAAAAAGACAAGTAATGTTGCAAAGACTTGAAACATATTTGGTGCATTATCTCTATAAAAAGCTTCTAATAATGCAGCTTTTTTAGATTTTTTAGTAAATAATAAATGAATAAAAGCTAATATAGCACCTTCAAATTCATTACCTCTACCTCTATTAACAGTTGTTGGAGCAAAACATCTCCAAAAGATTTGTTCACAAATATTAGTAGCCATAAATAATGAAATACCAGAACCTAAACCATAACCTTTTTGTAATAATTCATCTAATAATAAAACAACAACAGCTGCAAAGACTAATTGAAAAATTAATAATAAACAAACTCCTGTACCTAAATCTGATGGTCTACCATACATACCAGTTAAAACATAAACGGTTGCTTGACCAACAGATAATAAAATTGCAAAAATTTTTTGACCTAAAGCTAATAATTCTCTATCTTGTTTATTTTCCATATTAACAGTTAATAATTGAGTACCTTGTAATAATTGAATAACCATACCTGATGTAACAATTGGTGAAATACCTAATTCCATTAAAGTACCTCTATTACTAGCCATCATCATTCTTAACCATTGTAAAGGATCTGCTGAATCTGATGAAGTAATACCATATAAAGGAATTTCACTCATAACAAGAAAGATTAATAACGTCACTCCTGTCCACATCAAACGTTGATTGAAGGGCACTTTTCTTTCAGGTGCAATCACTTCAGGGAGTAACGTTGAAAAGGGTTTAACTAAATCTAACACACGGACTATAATAATAGAAAAAGGTAAAAAAGGGGAAATGAAAGTTTTTTTTTAACAAAAAACAATCAAATCATATTGAGTTAGTATATTATAATTCATGATTTTATCATCTATGATTTGATTAAACGTGTTGATAATCTTCAAAAACCACTGGAAAAAAAAATCAATTATGAATTGTATCGGCTCATAGTGAAAAATTCCAGATCGAGCTATGCCCAAAAAAAAAAAAAAACCACAAGAATATAACCACGGCAGGCAGAGAAGATATATGAAATAAAACTTTGAAAATCAATAGATAAGCAAGATACAAGATAAATTGATATTAATTAACTTACAACCACTCATATTGACAATATAATGATAGAACTATTAGATGTTCTGAATCAATAAATACCAATGAAATTAAGAAACAAATACTTGTCAACACAACTTGAACAACGCCAAACAGAAAGTTGAAAAAAACCGTCGAAGTTCCAAAAATTGGTTTTTCTCTGCCAGCGAGCGGCGGGCGCCAATACCAGCGCCAGCTACCTTTCTGATTATGTAATCGGCAATATACATTATAATAGAATATTCTATTATACTTTATATAATATTTTTTTGTTTTCATCGAGAAGCAGTAAATTGACGCGCGTGCCAGCTCGCGCGCGCGCCTCCGCGTGAGACGCCTTGTATATTGAATTAATTAATTAATTACCTTGTTTATTATATCAAACTTGCTACTTTAAAGTTCAGTTTTAATCAACTTTAAATATCAGATTACATGGTTCTACTTTTTATTTTGTTTTATTTTATTTTCTACTGTCTTTGAACTTTGCTTATTAACAGTTTGTAATTTATAGAGACAGGTACAGGTATAACAGAGGTTAGAGATTAACAGTTTACAGCTTACTTGTTGTTTACCTATCTATTTATTATAACGGCAAACTTTTAAAACCTGATTGAGTATTTGCATGCGAGTAGTATCATATTTTCAGTATAAATAATAATAATATATTGTATTAATGAGAATTGAAAGACATAAAAAATGACAAAAAGTAATAACTCATAACTCATATAATATAATTGAAGAAAAGAAAAGGAAATAAAAGTAAAATAAAAAAGTAAAAATAAAACAAAAACAAAAAAATAAATGATAATAATTAAAAAAAAAAAAAAAAAAACACAAACACCATTCATCTACATAAATACTTTAATTTATATATATAAAAATTACACATATATATTTTTTTTAAATTTTTTTTTTTTTTTTCATGTTTTTTTTTTTTTTTTATTAAATGCTTTATTTTTTGATGTAAGTTAATAATTTTTCAATTTCATCATTACTTCCCAACCATATACCTGATCTTTCATGAATTTTCTTTGGAATTAAATCTAGAATACGTTCACCTTTATCATTAACAGCTTGACCACCTGCTTGTTCTAATAATAAAGCCATTGGGAAACATTCATATAAGATTCTTAATTTACCTGTCTTTGATTTACTATCAGCTGGATAACCAAATATACCACCATATAATAAAGTTCTATGAACATCAGCCACCATTGAACCAATATATCTTGCAGAATATGGTTTACCTTTATTATCATCTTGTGGTAATTTTAATGATGCAACAAAATCTTGAGCACCTTTATCCCAATAATAAGAATTACCTTCATTAATTGAATAAATTGCTCTCTTATTTGGAATTATTAAATTTGGTTTTGTTAAAATAAATTCACCTAAATGAGTATCTAATGTAAAACCATTAACACCATGACCAGTTGTTAACATTAAATGAGCGGATGCACCATACATTGTATAACCTGCAGCCACCATTTCTGTACCTGATCTTAAAACATCTTTAATTGAACCTTCAGAACCTGGTTGAATACGATAAACACCAAATATAGTACCAACAGAGACACCTGCATCTAAATTACTTGAACCATCAATTGGATCACAACAAACAGCATAAGAACCTTCACTTGATTCAAAAGTAATTAAATCTTCTTGTTCTTCACTAACTAAGACTCTAACATTACCTGATGCTTTCATTGCATTAATAAAAATATCATCACCAATAACATCCAATTTTTTTTGATCATCACCAGTAGCATTTGTAATACCTGCTAGACCAATCAAATTAACTAATTCTGCACGTCTAATTGTATGAGCAATAAATTTGAAAGCATATTGAAGTGCATTTAAAAGTAATGTTAATTCACCAGTTGCATTTGGTGCATATTTTTGTTGTTCTTGTAAGATAAATCTAGTTAATGTGACTAAATCTGTTTTAATTGCGTTATTAGCTTCTGACATTTTAAAAATAATGAATAAATGAAATAATGATGATTGATAGATAAATAAATAAATAAATAAATAAAAGTAAAAAATAAAAAAATAAACACAAATGAGATTAATTGATGTATTTAAATAAAAGACGAATAAAGAAAAGAAACAAAAAGAGAAAGAAGAAGAAGAGGAAGAAGAATAAGTTCAGATAGATCTTGAAAATATGCTTTTGGATACAAGAGGGTATTTATAGAGAGGGCACCTCGTAACACCCCGTCTGATCAAAATACATTATACTAAGGCAATAAAAAAAAAGCAACAAGTGTTAGTAACCTACACCAAAGGGTAATTACAGGTAGCTACTAGCACGTAGAGTAGCAGCTAATACCAGTGAAAACCCATCAGTAGATCGTACAAACACAAATAATACAATACGGTACTTAAGCCAGACAGCTAAGAAAATGTATAGTCTCTACTCTTTGTTAGTTCCGGTTAATGTGGGGAGCGTCGCGGGAGAGACAGGATTAGCAGGATAATAGCTGGATAATAGCTGGAATCAAGGAATCCCCGGGGTGAAATTTTTCTTTTGGCAATTTTCAATAGTCGATAGGCTGGAAGGGAGTTAGTCGCAGTTGACGCAGTTGACGCAGTTGAGTGTCTTCACCACCCGTAGCCTGTTGTTAATATTTTTTTTTGTTTTCTTTACTTTCAAATTTGTTCCTCTTTTCCCCTTGTGGAGTTAACATTAATCATTAAATTGTTGAAACAATTAGATAGGCGCTCATACAGTGTAAATCATTTTAACTATATATGATTGATTTAATCTCGCTGTTCGGGTCATCTGGGAAAGCACGTAGGGGTATATACATCATTAAGCAATTGAAAATGGCTAGTCATTTCAAGTTAAATAGCAAATGGTATTAATAAGATTGTAAAACTAACAAGTGTGATATGTGTATTTCCGCAACGCGGACTGCCAGACCAGGCTGCCAGACCAGGCTGCCCTGGCTGACCGCAGACAATAGAGAGAGTCCGTGTCCGTGATAGCTTGTAAGGCACATCCAGCGGCAGCCGAAGCACTAAGAGTTTTTTATCCCATAGTGAAGACCGACCCCGGAGGTAAATTGAAATATAATATAGAGTAAGGAAAGAAAAGACGAGAGCAAAGTGTAAAAGAAATTTAATTGTGCGGGAACAAACAAGCGTAGGTCCCCAACTCCCCGGTCAGGTCAAAGTCACCTCCCGAGTTCCAACTTCCTGCCTGCCTGCCTGCCTGCCAGTTCCCAGTTCCCAGTCTCCCATGCCCGGCCGTTGAAAGTGGGAAGTGGGAACTTGGCTGATACTGTAACACCAACACAACTACGTAGCACCGATCAATTTAGGCAACGCTTCCCCCTTGAGCCTATCAGTTCTCTCTTTATATTTAAGTTTTACATTTATAAGCAAGCTGCCCAGTGTTAATTGGTAAATATATACATATATACACACTGAGGTCTAGAGTCTGTATTATTTATATATATATATATATATATATATATTCTGTATATACACATTTTATATATTATATAATATAATGTCTTTGTCTCGATTCCTTCATTTGATAACTAGTAAACTGTAGACCGATAAAATATATAACTATAGCCATAGCTATTAGTAGTTAGGGTCCAAGAAGACTCCAAGACTGACTCCAGAAATTGCCTACATCGGTATTCCGCTTAACTGTTTTGATTACATTATCTTATAGGTAATCAACATCCCATATCGTTTATCGTTTATTTTATTTTATATATCTTTTTTTTTTTTCATTCTATATACACCTTATATATATTCCTTTTTACATCCTTTTTTTTTTTGTTTCTACCTTCATTCCTATATACATTTATTTTTTTTATCATGAATTAATTAATTTACATTAAATCAACAAATCCTTGAGCAGCTTGATCTCTTGCAGGTGGACTTAAAGGTCTATTACCACTTAAATAACTCATAAATAATAATTTACCAACTAATGGTTCTTCAACAATACCCATTTCAAACCATTCATTAAAAACACCTCTATTATCAAATTGTTGGAAACTAACTCTAAGTTTACCATCTTCAATTGTTTCAAGTATTAAATTTGAATTTTTAAAAGCTGTCATTTTTCTATATCCAAGTGATTTACGTAATTGATCTAATCCATTATTAATTCTTTCATCATCACCATTTTCTGAATTAATTAATTCTTTATATTTTGGATTTGATTTAATTGATTTAATTAATCCATCACGTAAATGATTAAAATCTGTATTTCTAACAGGAACAATTCTAGCTGTAAATCTAACACCTGAATTTAATAAATTTTCAATTAATAACATTGATAAATTTGGATCTTTAATTGCAATCTCTAAATGATCTTTTTGAGTTAAACCTTCAGTTTTTGATTCATAAATTGATTCTAAATATCTTGAATTGAAAACTTTTTTAACAATTTCAATATCATCTTTTGAAATATATAATCCTAATGCATAAACTTTCATTCTAACAAATGTAACTGTTCTAATACCATAACCTAATAATTGAAAATCTGTCTTCATAAAACCTTTTGGAATTAATCTTGGGAATGGTGAAACTGATGAATCAACAGCAACTTCTAAATCTGGATTTGAATTATTTAAATCATCATCATTTTTTAAATTTTTCACTTCTGTTGTTGTTGATGTTATAGTTAATCCAATTGCTGTAATTAATGAAATTGGTAATATTGTTTTATTAAAAAATTTAAAATTATTATCACTATGATGATTTTTTGAAGAATTTAATAAAACTTTTTTAACTGAAAATGATCTAGTTGAATGTTTAACTGATCTAGTTAAAGTTGGTATTGCTCTTAATCTCAATGATCTAACAAACATTTTTGACTGTTTATTATATTATTATATTGAAATAATTTTAGATCTGAAAAAAAGAATTATAAGAATGAAGAATTGAAAACCTTTAAATATAAAAGTAATAATTCAATAGTAACTCGTTTATTACTAAGGTGGAGCGACTTTTTTTTTTATTATTTAAACGAAATAATTTATATCTGTGATGATATAAGTTATTATGTAATTCGATTATCTTTGCTCCATTTACATTTTTCACCCCTTTTCTGTTTGCTTTTTTGTATTATAGGTTTTTATTCAACTGTCATCACTCTAATTCTCTTATTTATAATCATTTCAAATTGCTTTTACTGTTAAACTGTATATCACCAGTCAGTTATAAGTGAAATAATTATGATAACATAACACACACACACACACCCCTGGTCGTGAGGTACGATCTAAACCACTATAGCTTATCAGCATCATTAATTCTTCCTTTTGTTTATAAATTATTTGGATTATTTCAAAAAAAAAAACAATCATTATTACTATCATGTGAAAGAATCTGAAAAATTATTAGTAACGTGGATATATACGCATGATGCATTAATTTATAACTAAAGTGTTTAAAAACTCTAAAGTATATTGTTATATTTTACTGTATCGTACATGGATGATGTACCTGCATGTTTCTGACGATAAGGTAAAAGTAAAAGTAACGTAAGTTGTAAAGCATATAGGATAATCAGAGTATTATCATTTATGAAAAGATGTTCTATTTTTGTTGCTTTAATTGAGAAATCGAGTTTTAAATTCGTGAAAATATGTTTCAAAAAATTGGATAAAAATGGATAAATGTCATCTTATGAACCATGCATGTTGTTTATTTCATCTTGTACGTTGAATGATAATGTGATATTTACAGATGATGAGTAATTTTGCAAACCTGGTGTATAATATATAATTTAAAATACGTCCATTGATGAATTGTATTGGCTACCTTTAGAATCTCATGGATAATTTTAAAAAAAAAAGGATTATAATAGGAGTGTTTTCTTTTTTTTTGGATAACAGTAATTGAAACTCTGAAATAGCTGAAGGTGATTTATTTTGAATTTAGATAGTTCTTTTGTCTTTTTGAATTATAATCCAAAAAAAAAAGGAAAAAAAAAAAAGACACAAGAAGATCATATGAAGTTAAGTTACAATTGTGATTTTATCACATAGCTAAACTTTTCCTCCCCCTTCTTTTTTTTGTTTTTTGTTAAACATAAATCATAAAACATTTCATTATCAAAATACTAATAACTAACTAAAAAATCCCACCTCTTTAAAAAATGTAAATAAAAACAAAGAAAAACCAATCCTATATATATTTTTAAACTAATAAATTTAAACCAATAATTAAATCATCAACATTTTTAAATTCTAAACAATCACCATTAATATTATCATCATGATGTAATTCAATTATAATTTTTAAATAATTATCTAAATTTAAGAATAATTTTTTTAATAAATCAATTAAAATATTAAAAATGATTAGTAATTTTTCTTTATTTATTAATAGATTAACTTTAACTTGTCTATAATTATTATCAACAACATTTAATTTTCTATTATTATTATTATTATTATTAATGTTGTTAATTCTCGATTTAATTAAACCTGAATTTATAAAATTTCTAATTTTATTAATTCTTTCAATATTTAAATCGGAATAATATAAATCAATTTCAATTTTATTTAAATTACAATCAATAGATTTTTCAAAACCTATCCAAGATTGACCCACAATTGGAACATTACCTTCAATTTTTAAAAAATTAATTAATTTAATAAAATTAATTTCATTTATTGGTGTACTATTTATATATAAATGATGATATGAAATTAAATCAATGTTTAAATTACAATTTTTTTTAAAAATTTTTAAAATTAAAGATAATGAATAATTTGATTTTATACATGGGAAACTTCTCTTTATTTGAAATGTAACTTTTTCTTTATTGTTATTTATATTCTTAAATATTAAATTCAAATATAGGTTCATTTCAAATTGTGATAATTTAAATATTGGAAGTTCATCATTTAAATACCATATATCTTTAATAAATAATATTTTAATTTTATTTAATTTATTTTTTAAAAAATTTAAAATTTTTAAATCATTAATTAATAAATAAAGTAAATTACTTGATGATATATTTAATAATAATGATTCAAATATAATTGTCTTTAATTCATTTGGTAATTTTGAAGTTATATTTATGAATTTAAAAGTATTGTTGTCAACTTCAACTTGAACTTTAACATCCATTTTTCTTGTTTTTTTTTTTTAATTGATAGAAATAATAATTTGTATATGTATAAAGATAAAAATTTTGATTAAACTACTAATCTCTTATCGGGTTATAAAGGTTAAAAAAAAAAGTTACGTATCAAATAAAAATATATAGTTAGTTAGTTCACTTCGCACCCCTTCTAAATTTGAATTCCCCACATTACATTCAATTCTTCAAAAAAAAAAAAAAAACAAAAACACTACACAAAATTTATTATAACTTTGAAGATAAACCTAAATATTTAGCATGATGAGCAGCATGATCTTTTGTAAAAGAACTAATAAAGAAATAAGAATGATCATAACCATCAACTATTCTTGAATCAATTAAACCTTTTAAAATTGAATCATCACTTGCTTTTAAGAAATTTTCAGGTAATAATTGACCATCTCTATAATAAAAAGGATCAGATTTACCAGTATGAATTAAAATTGGTACTTTTGGACCATCATATTTTTTAATTAATTCAGTTGGATCATATTTTAACCAATTTGATTTATCTGAACCTAAATAACCAGTAAAACATTTTTCACCCCATGGACAAACAGATGGATTTGAAATTGGTGCAAATGCACTAACAGATTTAAATTTACCAGGATTTCTAAAATACATCATTAATGCACCATAACCACCCATTGAATGACCAGTAATTGAAATATTATTTAAATCTAATTGATTAAATGAATTTGATAATTCAGGTAATAATTCATCTAAAATATATGAATACATATTATAATTATTTGACCATTTTGATTCTGTTGCATCAACATAAAAACCGGCACCTGATCCAAAATCATATGATTCATCTTCACCTTCAATTTTACAACCTCTTGGTGATGTATCAGGGAAAATCATTGCAAATCCATATTCATTACAATATGGTTGCCAAAATGCTTTTTCACTTGCATTATTTGGTGTACATGTTAATCCTGATAAATATAATAATACAGGTAATTTATAACTTGAATCTTTAAAATAAATTTCAGGTAAATATAAATTAACATCCATTTTTGTCTTGGTTTTATTTGAATTATGTGATAATTTAATTAATTTACCACCAAAATTTTGAATCTCTGCTTCTGTTGTAAAACTCATTTTATTAATTGATTTAAGAGTAATTGATTTTTTAATTAATTGTTTAGTCAATTGAAACAATTTGTAAAAAAATTTAATTTTTAATAAAAGTAAAAATAAAAGTAAAAGATAAAGAAAATAAGAAAGAAAGAAAGAAAGAAAGATATAAGAAATCAATTAATCAAATCAATCAATGAAATAATTTTTTAACCTCCTGGGAATATCAAATATAGGCTATCGGTTAAAATAAATGGAAAGTTTTTCCCAATTTGGAAATGATACTTGCACCAAAAAAAACAGATATTTATATACATTATTATATGATTATGTAAGAATTATTATAAATATTACATACAACAATTACGTAATGTATTTAAAAAACCCATAAATTATCAAATCAGTTAATAATGCTTTATTTACATTACTTTTATTATTACTGATATTTTTTTTATATTGATTGGTAAATGTTTTTAACACAAATGAAGCGAACTATAATAAACAAAGATAAAGTAATCAAACTTAGCTAAACGAAAGGGGTAATAAAAAGAAGAAGAAAAGAAAAAAAAAGAGAAATAAAAACGCCTAATAAAAAATAAAAAAACATAAAAAGTTAAAATAGACCTATTATTATAATAAATTAATATCAACAAAATCGGAGATTAAATTATTAACTTCATCAACACCATGATCAGCAACTTTATTTAAATTTAAACCATTATCATGTTTTAAATTATGATGATTCATATGAGCCTTACCATGATGATAATGATCTTTATTATTTGAATGAGTATTATTCTTTGAACAATCTAAATCTGTAGTTTTTTCAGTCTTGTTTGGAATTAAAAGAATTAATAATAGAAGCCATAAAAATTTATAAGATTGAGTATTTTGATGTTGAACAACTTGTAATTCTTCTGCAGTTAAATCTTTAAAATTTGAAGAGGAATCTAATTTATTGTTGTTATCATCATCATCAGATTCAAATTTTAAACCAATTGTTGCTTCTTCATCAATGTTAAAGTGATTAAATTTTTCAGAATCTTCATATTGTGGTGGAGGTGGGAATTCAATATCATTATCATTATTATTATTATTAATTGTAGTAGTTTCATTTAAATCAAATTCAGGATTAGCAGGATCATTAACTACTATTTGATAAATTGGAGTAACTTTATAATCTTTTGGTTTATATTGATTTAAATTATTTGGATCAATGGTTGAATCATAAAGATTTTCAGATAAAGATAGATTTTTTTTACTATCTTTAGAATCAGTGTTAATATTAATGTTGTTATCAATTGAAGATAAAGAGTTGAAATTATTAGAAGATTGAACGGACATGATGAGATTTAAATTTGAGTTAAAGATATGATGAGGATTCTTCATACACATGATAAAGCAGAAGAGGAGGAAGAGAAGAAGAAGGAGAAGAATGAGAAGAAGTGAAGATGAGAATAAAAATACACGTTAAATATAACAACCAATGTAAAGAAAGAAATAGAGAGTAGCAGAGAAGAGCAAAAATACAAGTTGCAAGGCGGGCTGCAAATTGCAATCGTATTAACTTGCAATTCTCAATCACTGCACTGCACTGCTATATTATATAATATATTATATAATATATTCTCTCTATTTCCGCTTTTAGTTCTCCATACATTTAAGCCGCTCGTATCTATATTATCCGGGTAATTTAACTTTCTTTGATTATTATTTTTAATTATGTAATCATCATCATCATCATCTTTTTATTTCTCCATTTTTTTTTTTTAGCATTTTTTATTTTGATTAGCTTCGTTTGTTACTATTACTATTACTATTACTATTACTATTATTATTACTACTACTTCCCATCTATCAATCAAAATACAAGATGTCATCACAGAAACAGAAACCATGGAGCAATGCAAGTTCTAATAATAAATCCGGTATACACGAACCGAAATTACCAATAAAGCCTGTTACTAAGAAGAGTATAAATTCACAGCAGCAGCAGCAGCAGCAGCAGCAAATACAATCGGTGCAAATACCACAGATACCAATGCAACCGATGCAATTACAAGCAGTCACTACACAGCAATATACACCTATAAACGGATTCAACAACAACCAGTTACAAGCAACGTTATCCAATAAATTCAAGAATATGGAGAGACAACATACAAACACAAACACAAACAAAACTTACAAACAGCCAAATAGCCAAACAGGCAAAACAAACAGCAAAAAGAGAATCGACGTTTTGAGTGAATTAAATAAGTCGTTTGAATTGGTCGATCGTCTATAAATTAAATAAAATTAAATAAAATTAAAATAAAATTAAATAAAATAAGTAAAATAAGTAAAAAAATGGCGCCGCCGGCGGAGGCGTCGGGATAAAAAGAGAGAAAAATGGTGGACGCGTCGCTTGTGATTATCGCTGGCATTGCAATTTTTTTTTCTTGTAATTTTCTCTTTTTTCTCTTTTTGCTCGTTTTGTATGCAATTTTTTTTTTTTTTAAATTTCTTTGTTTTTTTTGTTTTGTTTGCATTTGCATTTGTGTGTGTGTGTTTTTTTTGTTTGCTTTTTTTGTTTTCTTATATATCTTTTTGTTTTATGCTCTTTGTCTTTATTTGTCTTTCTTTGTCTCTTTCACCTTTTATCTATCTATCTATCTACCTATCTATCTATCTATCTATATATATATGCTTTATTTAATTCACTTGTCTTCATGATTACCTCTAATACATCTGATCATTTGTCTAGATGTTCCTCCATATCGTCCAATAATTCTAATTCCCTCCTCTTACATCCACCACCTCCACCTCCCCCTCCAATGATGATTAAAAGAGGTCATCGTCATCGCCGTTCTCAAGCTATATCCGGTGATTTCGACTTTTTATTACCTCCACCACCTCCAACTTCCACTACTCAATCTAATCAACTTTCAAAATCCGTGCCCAGTTCTTTAACTGGTTCTCCAATTAAGATTAATAGTAATACTATTAATAATACAAATACAGATTTCCTATCTTCAAATGATTTTACAATTTTTAAAAGACAACAACAACCACCTAACTCTCCACATGAATCTTTATTTACAACTCCTCCAACAATTTCAAATGATAAATTTAGCACTAAATTCTTTATGACTGAAGATGTTAAATTCGAAAAAAATTCCTCTATACCAAAACCCGTTATTAATTTAGATGATATAAATACAATTACATCCTCTTCATCACCTTGTTCAACTTCTTCTCAATTATCTCCAATTAATATTTCATCAAATAATAATAATAATAATAATTCTAATAATATCAATTTAAAATTAAATACTAAAAATTTAAGAGCAATGTCTGCTCCTGAATTAGAAAATTTTCATATACCAAAACATTCAATTTTATGTTCTCCAAAGAAAAATGATGTCGCCATTGTGGAAGAAATTCAAGAAGAAGATTTGATTGATGAATTTAATAATCATTTATCTGAAACTAGTTCGGTTAATTCAAATTTAATCTTATCTTCAAAAGGTACTCCTTCAACTTTAATTGGTTTATCTTTAAATGATAATTGTTCAACTAATTCTTTAAATTCTTTAAATTCAAATAATTCAATTAAATTGATTAATAATAATAATAATAATATTAATAATATTAATAATATTAATATCATAACATCATCTTCAATTTTAAGTAATAATATTAATAACAATTTAAATTCAATTAATACTGTTAGTATACCAAATTTAAGAAGTAAAGTTAGATATCAATCTTATTTTAATAATCAACAAAAATTAAATAATAATAGTACAACTACAACTAATAATAATAATACCAATAATGATAATATTTTAAGACCAACTAGAAAAACTTTAATGTCTCCAAATTCAATGGCTTCTTTAAAGACAAATTCAAATTCAAGTTCAAATTCAAAATCTCCTGTTCGAAATAATTTACGTTTTAAAAATGATAGAAATCCTTTCCAATTTGAATCAATTTCTTATGAAATTCCAAAAAATTTCCATAAAGATCATAATAATAGTAGTCAAAAATCTTTAGATTTAAAACATGATTATAATTCTTCAATAACTTCTTCAATTACAAGTGAAAGAAATAATCATCATAAAAGTACTTTATCAAATTCTAATACATTATCTATTCCAATGATTCAACAAAGATCTAAATCTCCTTTAAAAAATCAATTATCTTTATCTTCATCTTCATCTTCAACTTCTTCAACTTCTTCAATATTAGCATCTAATTTATCTTCTCCATCACATCAAAAATCTCATTCAATTTCAAATATAAATTCTACAAATAATCATCGTAGATCAACTTCAATTTTAAGTACAATATCTTTAAAAATTCAACAACATTGTAGAAAATCATCTTTAATTTCAAATAATTCAATTATTGAAAAGACAACTGATGAATTATTAGGTTTACAATCACATTCTCAAAAAAATTCAATATCTTCTAATTTTAAGAAAAGATTATCATTATCTTCAATTCCTTTTAAAGATGATAATAGATTATTATTAAAAACTAATCAACCACAACCTCAATCTACTCAAAATAATGAAATTGCTGATGAAACTTTAATTTATGATGAACTTACACTTACAGAAGATGCCAATAATACTAATAATAATATTAATATTGGTGAACCAGGTCCAATACTTTCACTTAATGATAAAGATTTAAATGGATCTATTTTAAATAATATTTCCAATTCAAATACTATTAAAGATGATTCTTTAATAAAAGATAAAAAAATTTCATCTTCAAATAAGAATAAAACTCATGGGAAATTATTTAATTGGATGATGAAGGGGAAAAAATCAATCAGTTGAATTAACTTATTATTAATGATGTGCTTTTTTTTTTTTATTACTAAACAAAGTGTACAATTGTTTTATCTGAATGAAATGAATTTTTTACAACTTATTTATGAACGCTTATCTTTTTTCTTTTTTCTTCTTTGCTCGTGTTTTTTTTTTTTTGTTTTTTATCCATAAATTATAACTTATGAAATTTAAAAGGACAACCAATTGTTTTTTTTATGGAGTATAATATTTCTAATGACTTTTTTATTTAATTATTTTTAAGCTTTTAAAGATTTTATGTTTTTGCTTTTTTTTAACTGAATCTTTGTGCATGCGCTTTTTTTTTCTTTTACCAAACTCATCTTTGCAAGAAACAATCAAACAATCAAACAATCAAAACAATCAAACAATCAAACAAACAAACAATCAAAACAATCAAACATATATACATTACATATATACATACATACAAACTTATATACCTTTATATATACAACAAATTAATAATAATACTTATAACGTTGTTAAAATAATCAAGCAGAATTAGAATTAGTAAAAGGGTATCATCATACCAACCCTCCACCCCCTTTTTTTTATCTTGTGTGCTTTTTATTTCTTACCCTCTTGTATATTATCTAATTGTATTCTAAAAGATTGAATTAAAGCTTGCCTTTTGATTAATCCTTAAATTCCTTTTTTTAAGTCCAACTTTCTACTTTTCAGGCTGTGCAAATCAGAAAAGAATTTGAAGATAAAAAAATATTTTAGAGAAAATTGTTTTGTTAGTTTTAGTTTAATTTAGTTATGGTTTTCTTTTTAGAAATCAATGAATCTTGCACAAAATTAAAGATATGTCAAAGCAAAATGTTCAGTTAACACCATATAAATCAATTCAAGATTTAAAAATATTAAAAGATTGGTTTTATTCAAAAGATTTAAAATTAAAGAATCGAGCTATTGAAAAAGTTTCAGCTTATTCAACTAGAGGTAATTTACCACATTCTATTGAAATTACATCTTTAATTACATCTTCTGTTATATTAGATGAGAAATTAACTAATACTTCAATATACGATACGAAAATATCATTTGATGGAACAAATGATGAAATTAATGAAGAATTAGAAATTGATGAGAATCATAATTATAACAATAATTATAATACTGATTGTCTTGTTGATACAACAACGATAAGATTATCATATACGATGTCATTAATTAAATTTGTGAATGGATTATTAGATCCAATTCAAAAATCTAATTTTGCATTATCGTTGCATAAACTAGCCACTATTTTAAAATTACCTAGTTTGTTTGTTGAATTAAGACATATTGGAACACATGAATTTTTACCATCGTTACAAATTCTTAGAATTTGTATTAGATTTGCTTTAAATTGGTTAGAGGAACATTATTGGAATGTCATAATAAATGAAAATGAAACTGAATTAATTACAGAGATTGAATTAGAAGAGAAGGAGAAAGTTGATGAATTGGTGAAATTTAAACAATCAATTAAAATTTTGAAAAAGATACGAAGAGACAATTTAAGTAAATTTTATAAATTTGGAGATTCAACAGAGACAGGTTTAAAATATTGGGATAATTTAAACTATTTGAAGAAAAAAATCTCATTTGAAAAATTAATAAATTATTTAATTTTTGAAAATTGTTTGATTTTGAATAAAGTTGATTTAAATATCAAAAAAATAAATGGATTACGATTGATTTATAAACCAATTTTAGAAGAATTAGGTTATGATTTCTGTTTGAAATTATTTGAAAATACAATTCATTTATTAATTCATGATGATGAGAAAACACAAAATTTTAATGAAATTGAATCGAATCAAATTATAAAATGGTTAGAATATTTATTATCAAATTCACTCACATTCAATAAAAATTCAAAATTTACTAATTTAATAAACATGGAAAGTTTCCCATTGATTTTAAACTTCTTCAATACAAAGAATTTTATTTTAATTGATTTATTAACGTATTGGAAAGATTCAACATTTATAAAAACGAATAAACTAGATAAATCAATTGAAGATAAGATTAAATCATTACAAAATGATGATGACCCTAATGATGATGATGATGATGATGATGATGAGGAAAATCAACAATCGAAAAGACGAAAAATCGAAAGTTGTAATGAACATCAGTTCTACTTCTTTGAAACGTATCAAGATTGGAAACCAACACCATTTGGAATATCCGATATATAAAACATAAACAATTAATTAATTATTTATTTACTCTAATATAATTTTATTTCTCTATCAATTAACAACTCCTGTAATCCCTTATGTGTATAACTTTTATACTTCTTGCTTAATTTACCCAAGATTATAAATTCATCAATGAATTTAAAACATTTTTTTAAACCATATTGATAATAAATGAAACCAATTATATAATATATTATCTTATGTCTTGAATTCTGTTTCAATTTAATCAATTGATGATTATTTTGAGGATCTATTGATAACATTGAATTCGATTCAAATTTTTTTAAAAATTGATTTATGAATGATGTTCTGTTACTCAAACTGATTAATTTTTCACTTTTAATAACGACATTATCAAAAATATCCAATTTATCAACAACACCATCAACGTTATTATTATAACTGCTATTATTTTTTTTGGATGTCGTTAATTTATTAAAATTTTCAAAATATGTGAATGAATAAACTCGTTGATTTAATAATTTCTCACCGATTTTTTTAACTTTATTACAATCGATTCGAACATCTGTTCCAATCCAATTAAAATCAATTAAATTAGTCTTTAAACTATCACCACCACCATAATCAACAACACCAATATTATCATTATGATTATCCTCATTATTACCTCCAACTCTTTCACCTTCGTTGTATATACATTTAAATAATATAAATTCATCAAGTTTAAATTCATTAGGTATGATTTGATCCAATATCTTTATCCTTGAATCTGCTTTCTTTCTATATGGTAACACATTATTATATTTAAAATTAGATGATTTCTTAGGGGTTTGTAAAGTTGATAGGATTGATGGTATAAATGTGTGATGATGTCTCGGGAGTGATGAATTGAATCTATTTATTATTGATATTGATATTGTTTTGGGTATCGTCATGTTGGTAATTGTAGATTCTTTATATAAAGATAGTGATAGTTTTATATCATGTATTATAAAATAGTATATATGTAGTATTAAATATTTTAGTAATGAAGCTGACTGATAAAGATTGTGTTGTAAATAGATAAGTGCTTTAATTTTTCATTTTTCAGGGTGCTCTAAAATTTTTTTTAAATTTTTTTTTTATTATCATCTTTAATTTGTTTTTTTTTTTTTTTGGGACTTTCTATGAATCAACAGCAATTATGGCACCAAAGACATCGCCTACTTCTTCAAGCACGAAGAAATCATCATCATCTTCTTCAAAGACTGATACTGAAGGTTCTAAAATTAAACAACCAAAACAACCAACTGAGTTTATAGTAAGACCATCAACAAATACATCTTTAAAAGACACTTCCAATATTTACATTTCACCTAAATTATTATCAATTACAGATTGGAAAATAGGTAATTTTATAAAGATATCAAAGGGTATAACTGAATTAACAGGTATTTTATCAACATGGTCTGAATCAGATGAAGATAAATATGATTTAAATGTTGTTTTAATAAATCCAATTTATCTTAGATTGTTTTCATTTATATTAGGTGATCGAGTTCAAATTAATAAATTATCAGTTCAACCATCTTATGCAAATTCAATTACTATTGAAACTGTTAATTTATCAAAAGATGAAATTTCTGGTCAATTACAAGATGTTGGTATATTATATAATGATTTAACTTTAACTGATTTTAAAATTAAAGATTTAAATTCTACATTAGAAGATCAAATGTCAAATTTATCATTGAATAATAATAAATCATCCATTAAGATCCCATTAATATTTCATCCAAAGACAACTCAAGTGATTATAAATCAAGTTGAAATAATTAACTTTACAACACCACCATATTCATTCTCTAAAATTGGTGGTTTAACTAAAGAAATTGAAAATTTATCAAAGACAATATCAATACCAATCAATCATCCTGATATTTTCAATGATTTTGGAATTGAACCACCAAGAGGTTTACTATTACATGGTAATTCAGGTGTTGGTAAATCATTATTACTTAAAGCTATACCTTTTGAAAATCCAAATTGTCATATAATTACAATAAGTGGACCTTCAATAGTTTCAAAATATTTAGGTGGTACAGAAGAAAAATTAAGAGATTATTTTAAAGAAGCTTTAAAATATCAACCTTCAATTATATTAATTGATGAAATTGATTCATTGGTTCCAAGTAGAAATAATGATGATATAACTGAAGTAGATACTAGAGTAATTGCAACTTTATTAATGTTATTAGATGAATTAATCGGTTCAATTGTAGTTATTGGTGCAACAAATAGAATTAATTCAATTGATTCATCTTTAAGACGTCCTGGTAGATTTGATCAAGAATTAGAGATTCCAATCCCTGATATCGATTCAAGATTTGATATCTTATCAAAACAATTTAATTCAATGGATAAGAAACATAATTTATCAATAGATCAAATTAAATTAATATCTGATAAGACTCATGGTTATGTTGGTGCCGATTTAATTTCATTAGTGAGAGAATCAATAATGAAATGTATAACTAATGGATTAAAAAAATTTAAAAATTCAAATGAATTATTAGTTACATTTAATGACGTTGAAGAATCAATGAAAGATATTAGACCAAGTGCAATGAGAGAAATTGTATTAGAAATGCCAAAAGTTTCATGGAATGATATAGGAGGTCAAGAAATTTTAAAAAGAAAATTAAATGAAATGGTTCAATTACCTTTAATTGCAAGTGAAACTTTTAAAAAATTAGGTATTTCTGCACCAAAAGGTTTATTATTATATGGACCACCAGGTTGTTCCAAGACATTAACTGCAAAAGCATTAGCTACAGAATCAGGTTTAAATTTTTTAGCTATTAAAGGACCTGAAATTTTTAATAAATACGTTGGTGAATCAGAAAAAAAAATTAGAGAAATTTTTAGAAAGGCAAGATTATCATCTCCATCAATTATTTTCATCGATGAAATTGATGCTTTAGCAACAGATAGAGAATCAGATGAATCAAATAACGTTTCTAAACAAGTATTAAATTCAATGTTGAATGAAATTGATGGTATTGAAGAATTAAAAGGTGTTATTATTATAGGTGCTACAAATAGACCTGATTCAATAGATCCTGCATTATTAAGACCTGGTAGATTAGATAGACATGTTTATGTGGCACCACCTGATAAAAATGCAAGATTACAAATATTAGAGAAAAATACTAAATTTTTCCAATTGGATAATAAAATCGAATTATTAAATAAATTAAGTGATTTAACTGATGGTTTTTCAGGTTCAGAAACTGTATTACTTTGTCAAGAAGCTGGTTTAACTGCTATAATGGAAGATAATAATGCTAATAAAGTAACTGAAGAACATTTCATGAAATCTTTGAATGATATAAGCAAGAATATTACACCTGAAATGTTGCAATATTATAAAGAATTTGGAGAAAAATACAGAGCTGTGTGAAGAAGTAATGTTATATAGATAGATAGATAGATTTATAAAAGACTAAATAATAAATTAATGCTTAATTAAATGTACTTATTATCTATAGTATTATGTAATCAGTAAAGTTAATTTAATTTTGAATTTCTATCATTTTCATTTAGATTTAACTAGTGTTTTATTTAGATGCCATGCTATTCCTTTTATTGTAGCTATTTGCTAGATTACATTCACTACTTTTCTTTATTATATAATTAACAGACATGGCTCCAAATGCTCATAATATTATATCTGTGCTAGTGTTTGCAGGTATCGGTGTTTATACAGGTGTTAGATTTTTTGAACCTATAGTGATAGAACAATTAAAAAAAGATGGTAATTTAAGAACGGATATTGATATACCACAATTTGATGAAGATGGTAATAGAATAATTGAAGGTGCACCTAAAAAGAGTGCATTTTGGGATGAATTAAGACAAAAATTAGAAGCTCCTAGAGATGATAAAAAAAATATTCATATTGAATTGGCTGATTTGAATAAACCATCTGATGGTGAATCTGCAAATCAAGATATCAAAAAATAGTAAATTACAGGATTTTAAGACAAAAAAAAAAAAAAGACACTGCTTAAAAATATCATATTTGAAAAATTTCTTGTTTGTTGTACATATATATGTATATATACTATTACTGGTTATTTTGTTTTACTTCCCATATTTCAAAACATATTGCATTATTCGATCACAGCTCAAAGATGATCAAAGCAAGTACATAGATTAAATGCATTAACTAATAAAAATAATACTAAATATTCTAATAACTTATAATATACACCATATAAATATCGTAATTAAACAGTAAAAAAACGATGATGAAAAAAGACAAAAAGACAAACAAAAAGTGGATACAATACACTTCCCATTTTTACAACTAAATCTCCCAAAATTGAAGGGGTAACCTCTATCGTCTGAAATTTTTTTTTTTTTTTCCAAAAAATTTTATTAGAAAAACAAAACTTATTAGTTTCTAAGTTAGTTTACCAAACAATCTATAATCTTTTAACATTAACAACTAAATACAGAAAATGGGAAAGTTAAAGAAGAGATCCAAGTTATCTCAACAAAGACACAAAGCAAATCAATTAGGAAAACCAGGTAGTTCTAACAATGGTAATAATAACAAACAACGTAATGAATCTAAAGATTTACAAAAAATAACAACATTAATTGAAAAGTTATCATCACCAGCAGCAAATGATAGAACAATGGCATTAAATTCAATAATGTTATTATGTGATAATGATAATGAAATGCGTAAATTATTTTTGAAAGAAGATTTAATTAAATTATTAACAAGTAAGTTACTTAATGATGAAAGTGATGAAGTTGTTGTTGATTCATTTGGATTATTAAGAAATTTAATTATTGAAGAAGGTTATGATTTAAGTGTTTATCTTTGGAGAAATGATATTTGGACGATATTTGAAAATTCTTTAATTAAAGCTAAATCATCATTAGATCATTTACAAGATGAAAAAGTTCAAGATAGACAAAAAGAATTATTAATTGATTTTATTGATAATTTAATATCATGTGTTGGTTCATTATCTTCTGAAGTTTCAATTCAATTATTTAATGAAAAAATTTTATTTAAATTACAAGAAAGTGGATTTTTAAAATTTGTTATTGAAATTATTCATAGAAAGATTAGTAAAAAATTAACTATAACTTCATTAGAGATCTTATACGATTTATCAACAATTTCAACAGATTTTATTGATTTATTATCAAATGATAATGAAGCTAAAAATTTATTAAATTCAATTGAAATAAATCATAGTTTATCATACGTTTATTTAATTGGTTTACATTTCCAAATATTAGAACATACCAATAGTTTAAATGATGATGCTACGTTTGACATTTTAGGAAAACTAATGGAAATTACAAAATCTAAAATTGATTTAAAATTCACTATAGATCAATTAAATTTACCATTAAAGAATAATAATGAAACAACAAAAGAAGAGGAAAAAAATCTATCTATTGCAAAGGAAAATTTCAAAATTATCGATTTATTATTAGATTTATTTTCCACAATTATTGAAATAAAAGGTGAACAATTCTTCTTAAATGAATCAAAGAAGACTAAAAATACTAAAAAATTAGTTGAATTTTATATTAATTCTTTAGTTGGTGAATTCTTACAACCTTTAATAATAAATAATTTTAAAGATAATAAGGTATTAATTTGTTTGAATAATTTATCATTTTATTTGAAATCAACAGATCAATTAGATGAATCATACGTTAACTTTTTAAATACAATCAATCCAATAATCATACCAAGATTAGTCAACTACCTACAACAAGATAATAATAATAATAATAATAATCAAGAAATAAATGCAGATGAATTGGAAACTTTAAACGATCTTATAATTTATACTCAAACTTCACTTGAAGTGAATCCAACATTAATTCCAGAATTTGAATTAAATTTAATAAATCAATTAATTTCAATTTCATCCATTTGTTCATCTTTAATTTCAACTCATAATCATTTAATTATCCAATTTACAACTTCATTACTTTCATTCTTAACTATAATTGCTAAAAATTGTAACAATCTTGAAATAACTTCTTTAATTACAAAATTCATAGTTGATCAAAATATATTACAGTTAATAAATCAATATGAATCTTCTCAATCAGTTGCAGAGATTCATAAAAAATTCCAATTCCTTTTAGAATCAATCTTAGTTGAAGCTATTAATTGTATATTTGAATTATTCGATGATGATTATTCTTATAATCGTGCTTTATATCATGATGGTAAATTAGGCTTAACTTTATCTAATAAAGTTCTACCAAAATTCAAAAAAATTTATAAAGGTATAGATAAACACCTTCAAAATGAATTGAAAGAAAGAGCTGAAGAGACATTGACTAATTTAGATAGATTTATTCAATATAAAAACACAGAATAAATATAAGTATTTTGATGTATAACAACTATATATTAATAGAATGAAGAAAAAAAAGAAAAAAAAAACATTATACAGATTTAAAAATACAGCTAAATGACAGAAATTAAAATATATGTAGGTAGTAATAATAATAATAATATAAAATTGTAGAAAAAAAACAAAAAATTCAATAAAGCCAAAAAGCACCAAACGATAAATCAAAAATGATAAAAAAATTAACTTAGGACAAAGTCTGAAGAAATAAAAAACGTGGAAATGAAGGGCAACATTATAATCATTTGGCATCAGCATATCTTTTGGTTTGTTCTAAAATTTTCTTATTATAAGTTTCTCTATCCTTCATATAAACTCTCCAAGCAGGTTCTTGAGCTGGAGAATCAGGATTTGGAGTATTTAATAATTCTTGAATACCTAAAACGATTTGCTTTAATGAAATAGCCGGTCTCCAATCTTGATCTTCATTTAAAATAGATAAACAAATAGTACCTGATGGATAAACATTTGGATGGTAAAATCCAGCAGGAAATTTAACTTTTGGTGGTTTTGCTGGATATTCATCAGAGAACGAAATTGTTATTGGGAATGTAGCATTTTCAAATGGTGTTTGAGGTTTACCTGGTATACCAGCCGTCCAAGTACGTAGATCTAACGATCCATCTGATGACTTTATTGGTTTAGCATAGAATCCAAAAGGATGGTCTTTTCTCCAGTTTTTTCTGTTAAATAAAAGTAAAAGTTAGTAACTAAAGAATTAATTCTAATTTCATTTGAAGGCCATCAAAAACACAAATGTCCATGGGACGACTCAACAGAGTCACAGACTTAACATACCTCTCTTGCTGAATTCTTTCATCACACAAACTTCTTCCCGACATATTCAAATAGCAGTCTAATCATAAAAGCCCAGAGCAAGATAACAATAATGCCAAAAACAGCAGCAAACAACAAATAAATCAAACAACTCACAAAAATCCCAAAATCATCCAGAAACCCGTCATAAAATCGATAACAAAATAAAAAATCAAAAGATCAACTTCTGCCATCCACGAATCGCGTGCCAGCAACTCAAAGCGGGAAGAATAAGAGAAATCTGAGCTTTTTGGCCGTTTTTTTTCTTTCACAGGTTAATTTGTGATAAATATATATATATTTACACATTTTTATGTTCTCTGTTTAGAGATTGGCTGCAATTCACACAGGATTTCATTCATTTTGTTTATGGGAATCAATTCTTTCTTTTCAGATTTAAACTTTGTTAAACAGCGGTCGTCTTTTAACAATTTAAAACCACATAAATAAACGTTTTATTTTTCGTTTTCCCCACATATATATATATATTTTTTAAAAAAAAACAAAGATTCCTTTAAGCTTTTTTTTACTGAAAAATTAGTCATGTCAGGTAAAGATTTTTCAGATGATGATGATTTTGACGATCTAGATGACGTTCTTGATGATTTTGATGATGAAATTTTAAGTAAGCCTCCAGGAGCAACAGTACCATCTGTTAATTCACCGACCCTTACTCAAGGTCTTTCATCTTCGCCACCACATACACATACAGGTCATGCTCCTTCAATAGATACTTCAGAACTGAATGAAGAACAATTATTCAGTACGTTATTGAAAGAAATTTCAGGTCGAGATCCGGACTTATCTCAAAACTTATCTTCATTTCTCAAAGATATTGCTGGTGAAGAAACACCGGAGGATAATCAAAAGAATCAACAGTATCAACAACGCACACAATCGGCAACTTCATCAAATGCACCTTCGAGACCACTATCATCAGCTGCAAAATCAAGATCAAGATCATCTACAATGACTAATCAACAACATGATAATTTCCAATCTGTCATTTCAGAAACCATGTCCCGTCTAAAGACTTCAGGTGAACAAGTTGATAAAGAATTACAAGAAGAGGATAAAGATGATCAACTTTTAACAACTTTATTAAAATCATTAGATTTAAATATGGATCTTGGAGAAAATGCAGATGGTAATGGAGAAGGTGGTACGGGTGGTGGTATGGATGATATTGGACAACTTTTAGTTGATATGCTTGATAAATTATCTTCTAAAAATGTTTTATTTGAACCATTAAATGATCTATATCTTAAATATCCAGCATGGTTAGCTGATCCGAAGAATAAATCAAATGAAACTCCAGAGTCTTTTAAAAATTATGAAAATCAATATGTTTTAATCGAACAAATAATAAATAAATTTAATGATCCTCAATTTGATGAACATGGTAAAGATAAAGAATTTGTTAATAAAAAATTAGAAGAATTACAGGAATTAGGTATGCCTCCAAAAGATTTAGTAAATGATGATTTAAATTTCTTGAATTTCGGTGGTAAGAATAACAATGCTGGTGGTGATCCATTTAGTGGTCTGGCTGGTTTAAGTGGACTGGGTGGTATTGGTGGTAATGGATCAGAGTTAGGTTTAGGTGATGATGATATACCTGAGGATATAAGTAAAGAGCTACAGGATACTTGTAAGCAAACTTAATTTAATTACAAAATATTTAAAATAATTCCAAAAATTAATGCATACTACACATATCATTAAATAAATGAACTCTAAATCTGTAAATGAAACTTCATCTAACAAACTAAGAGAATTTAGATTAAAACTAACTCATCCCCTAAATAAAACTTAAAAGATATGAAATCTTTTGAAAAGAAAAGGAAAAAAAAAAATTTTATTCCTTAATTTGTGTATAAATCAGACATCCAAGGAAGTTAGGGCGGTCACCAATATACCAGGATTGGATAGATGGGTTCGTCCTCTCCTGATGTTGTATATTTACCGAGGAAACTGCGAATGTTTATGGTAACACTTCATCATATAAACACACAAATTAGGAAGGAATCTTCGATTTTCTTTTTCTTTTCAACAAGATTTCATATTCAATAAGTTATAATGAAACGAGTACATCAAATGATCAATTCTTAAACCTTTAAAACAACAGAACATCAAAAGAACCGTAAAGTAAAAAATAAATTTATCAAAAGGAATCAGCCAATAGATAAAGTCAAAATCAAAAGAATCAGAAACGTTGAATACTGGCAAGTATAAAAAGCCCCTCAAACCTATCCCATAAGGATAAGAGAGAAAGCAAACCATGGAAAGATACAAGCTTGCAAAAGCAAGTATATCCATGATTCTAGGGTCAATTATAAGCCTTGTCGTCATAGTCGAAATAGGATTGGGAAAGAAGTGTCACTCACTTTTCATCACTTTATTCAGCTTTGACTTTATCTGTAGCTAGCCACCTCCTAATGAAAATAAAAGGGTGGAAAAAAAAAAAAATAAAACAGAATATTTTCCAACAGTGATCAAAAAAATTCAGTTCAGTTTGATCATGCCCTGTTACAAAATTAATCACTTGATGTACTCCTCTCATTATTCAAATCATTTGTGATAGCTAAACTTGAATTGCAGAAGACAAATTTCAAAAGTAAAATGAATTGATAGCATCCGATTTGGATACTAATAGCAATTCAAAAAACTGTGAAAAGTAATTCATGCAACGACTCCAGTAAACTACCACAATTACACTTCCAAGGATTTCAATAAGTGAATCCTTTCACTATTGAGAACACACCTTGGAGTGCAGTAATATTTAAAAAATATACAAAGTGAAAACATGTAACAGAAAAAGAAGAAGAAAAAAAATTTTACTCGACTTTAAATACCTGAAAGATTTTATTTAACGAGAAGAAAAAAATAAAAGAGGTTGCGAGCCCTCGGAGTTTTGCAGGGCGGGTAACTATTTTAAAGCACAGCCCAAATAAGGGTTTACTCTCTTTTTTAAGTTTTAATTAATCTTATATTCAAATCGTTTTTCATTTCATTTCATTTTTTTATTTAGTTTTTTTGGTAATAAATTACATAGTTAAGTAGCTACACTCTTCTGATCAATCAATCGATATTGATCTCTTGGAATCTTTCGTCAATTCCTCTCTGTTCCTTAATATAGTTCAATGAACGGTCGAAATGTTTGTATGTAACTTCTAAAGGAGATCCAGGACCTGCGATGCCACTAGATTCTTCACCAGCAGTTTTGAAATTGTTAGCAATCAATTCTATTAATCCATTCAAATACTTAACGTTGATCATTTCATTTCCATGAATGAAATAATAAACTGATTGATTCAATATTTCAATAAATAATTCCAATGAAACATTAACATCTAAGATATTATCAGCAACACGTAAAGCTTTTTGTAAACATTCCAATACTCTCTTTTCATCTTTCTTTAATGAAATATGAGAAGCTGTAGAATCATCAATTTCTTGTACTATCCACCATAAATGAGATGCAAGGAAAACAGCACGACATTGATCTGTCTTTTTCAATAATTTGGAACCATAAAGTGTTGCCTTTGTAATCAATTGATTAAAATTATCAATATTTAAATCAATCATATTCTTAGCATCCATCAATTTATTAATAATTGTGAGTAAAGTTTGATATTGTAATCTAGAATCAACAATTGATTGTTCATATAATACAAATGATTCAATAAAGAAATCATATGCAATATCAACGAGTTTGACTTCATCTGCCAGTTGAGCTGTAACCAAATTCAAATTTAAGATTAAAGATGGTGAAACTGATAGATCATTCATTTCATTGATTAAAGATGATATAAATTTAAAGAAATTAGAAACTTTAATTTTCTGTTGTTTAGTCACAATTCTATTCACTAAATTTAATTTTCTAATTGATTTTAAAACTATAGCAATTAATGTTGGATATGTATACTTAACTTTAGTCTTACCTAATTGCAAATACTTTTTAGCTTCACAAAGGAGTTCAAAACATTTGTATGGATTCTTGTTATAGATCAAGTGTAGGAATTTTGCCAACTTCTCTTGTTGTAAAACAATTTCGATAGAGTCAACAGTTTCTTCTGAATTTAATGAATCAGATCCAAATAAAGCTGAGCTTGTAGAATATGGGCTAGCCTTTAACCCCAATTTTTTAACAGTTGGATCATATTGAACAAGAATTACACTTTTCAGTAGTTCAAACACTTTTTTAACTTCTTCAACTTCTGTCAGTTTAATATCATCTTCTAAAAATTTATCAATAATCTCTAAACTAACTGTTCTTCTCAATGATGCCTTTTGTAAATTGAAAAATTCTAAATAATTTTTATCCATCTTTAAAAGTGATCTAATATCATCATAAGCATTAATTGGAACAAGTAATAACAGTTTCCAATGTCTTTCAATCTTCAAATTCTTACTTTCATCAGATGAACCACTTCCATGGCCAACCTCTTTAAATTTATCAATAGCATATTGGTAAATACAATTGATATTTTCATAATTCTTTGGATAGTAAGTGATAGATAACTTACAAATTCCTTCCAAAATGGAACTATAATCTTCACTTGATAAATCTGGTTTTAATTCATTGATCTTATTAATAAATTCGATAAATCTATCAAAAATATGCTCAAGGTTTAAATCTTCAAAACTTTTATCAAAATCGATTGCTTCTCTTTTCTTATAATCTATCAATCTATTGATTAAAGTTAAAAGCACTTTCTTCAAGCTAACTTCTGGGTTTAAGCTTAGCGTTGCGTTAAAGAAATCATCCAATGTAGTTAAATGGAATTCATCAGGGAATACTTGAATGATAACATCTAATAAATATTCTTGAGCTATAACATCTCTACATTGAATTATTTGTTCTAATAATGTAGGCAGAATGTGTTCTTTATAATAAACTTTATCAATTTTTTCCAATTGTGATAGTCTAACTAAATTTGAACCAACTAAAATTTGTAATTCTTTTCTTTCATTGATTCTTTTAGTTCTTTCTGAAGAATGACCTTGATGTTGTAATCTAACCCATAATTTATTCATTTCAACAAAATTTGTGATAATGAAATTGATTGAATCGGTTAAATCGCCTGTTAAATTAGATTTATTATCATCGGTACTGAACTCAGTTGGAAGTAAATCTTTAGTTCTTTGTGATAAACAATATCTTAAAAACAAACCTCTAATTGGATGTTGCACTCCTCTGCACATTTCCATCATATCATTCATGATCTCTTTGACTGGCGCATCTGGAACAGACATATATACAGTTCCAACAGTAATCATCAGATATAATCTAGGTATGATATTACCTGCATATTGAACCAATTCATATAAATCAGCCAAATGATTATTTGGATGGTTGTCTTTCAAATAAGTGGATAAGTACTCCAATCCATCGTAAACCATAATGTACAATTCATAGTATTGTTTAGGTGTTAGAAGATTAGTTCTCAATTCACTCAAAAATGTAGAAGCATGTTTCAAAGCAACCATGAAACCATTTTTAGTGTCAAGCGATTTCTTCATGGCAGTTATCTGCTGTCTTATCACTATGAGTGAGCTGTCCAACTGCTTAAGCTGTTGGTCAGCTGAAAGTGCGATATTCTTTGCGGCCATAGTGTGAAACTATCTACGCAAGTCAATTTCTGTTGGGCTATAGATGTGTATTGGTGTAGTCAATGGGTGATAAAATAGAATGTAGCAATACCTGCCTGTTGTTGAAAAGGGCGATAGTAGACAAATGGAGTCTGTTAGAGTCTCACCAACTACTCGGTCACTACGATATCGGGCTGTGGGTGCAGAATTCTGTTTAAGTGATGCAAGGGTGTTACGCAAGGCTACCCTGGTGTACGTCGATCGACGAGCGTCGAACCTGCTTTTCCTTTTATGGCTCTTTTCTTGAACCTTAGCTAACATGTTTGTTTTATCGATTCTACTCTTCTTCTTTTATTCCTATTATTATTATATTACTTTCAATATTTTCTTTTTAAATATGGATTCTTCTATATAATTAGGTTTCTTTGACAAATAATCCAGCATATCCTTGACCAGTGGAGCAACACATGGACACTATACCAAGCTCACCATCTCCCTCCATGCTATTCATTAGAGTACTCAAACATCTGATACCGGTAGCTCCCAATGGATGTCCCAAAGCAATAGCACCACCTTTTGGATTGATATCCCCGTCAGCTAATCTATTTTCTAATCCTAATTTTTTAATGACGTATAATGACTGTGTTGCAAATGCTTCATTTAATTCAAATTTGGAAATGTCTTTTAATTCAAGGTTTAGTTTGTTTAATAGTTGAGGAATAGCAAATGCTGGTGCAATACCCATCAAAGATGATTCCACCCCTGCAACAGCAGATGAAATATATCTTCCAATTGGTTTTAATCCTAATTTATCAGCTTCTTCTCTAGTTGTTAATAATGCAAATGATCCACCATCTGAGATTTGTGAAGAGTTTCCTGCAGTAGTCAATCCATCATCAGTGAATGCAGGAGATAAAGAGTTTAATTTTTCAATTGAAATGGTGGCTCTAATACCATCATCTTTATCAACAAGAACGCTTTCACCTTCAGCATTTTTAGACATTATTGGAATAATTTCATTCTTAAAGCCACCATTTTCTCTAGCTGCGCTTGCCTTTCTATGAGATTCAAATGCAAATTCATCCAATTCTTTTCTAGTCAGTCCAAATTTATTAGCTACATTTTCTGATGTGATTCCCATAGGCATCAAAACATCTTTAGCATCTTGACTTGAACTATTGTATAATTCCTGATTAATTCTAACTGGAATACCACGATGTGGGAAATAATCATTTGTCATTGATTCCACACCTGCAGCTATACCAATGGTATAATCTTCAGCTCTTATGGAATTGGCAACATAAGTTAAACTTTGAATCGAAGATGAGCATTGTCTATTACAAGTATTTATAGTAGTATGATAAGGAAATCCAACGGATTTAATTGCCAATGCAGATGCCTTTTGACCACCTAAAGTTTGTAGTACTGTACCAACCAACACATCATCAACCTTATCCAAAGGTATATTTATCTTTGATAAAGCACCTTTCACAGTTTGATGTAAGATTTCTTCTGGTGATAGCTTTGCTAAACCACCTTTAACAGCCCTAGTAATTGGTGATCTGTAAGCACCCAAGATAACTATATCTTTGGGAGATTTAGAAGTAATTTGTTTAATCAACGCTGACGACATCTGTATCTTACTTTTTTCTTGACAATCGTATCAAATTCATTATTGGATTTTTCATGAATAAAAAGAATTAGGCTCTTTTATATAGTATGTGGAGACCTAAGCTTCCACCCCACAATATTCTGAGTTCCAGGTTTGGCACATTTCCGCGATTGGGCACATTTCCGATTATACCTCTAGTCTACTTATATAACGAATGCATTTACATCTGTAGCGATCTGTATTTATAAATGAAGATTAATTAAGTAAATGAAAAGAGCAGAAAAAAAGCAATGATTCATAAGACAAATTTTAAAAAACTATCAATCCGATAAACATTGAAATGATAATTTCGAAAAAAAAAGGCAGACTGGCAGAGTCCAAAAGATACTTATATAAAAATTCCAATTAATTCATTATTTAGGAGTAGTTCTAATAAAATGAGAAGGACACTGATAACCAGTTGGATTTTCAAACAAATACAGTTGATGATAATCTTCAGCATCCCAGAAGCTTTTAATTGGTTCTATAACGGTAACAATCTTATCCTTAGGGTACCATTTGGTTTGCATTTCCTTTAAAACTTCATTGGCAACTTTATTTTGTTCTTCATTGTGAACTAATATCAATGAACGATATTGAGTACCAACATCAGGACCTTGTGAGTTGAGTGTGGTTGGATCGTGCATCAAGAAGAAGAATTCAATTAGTTCTTTATAAGTCACTGAAGTTGGTTCAAAAGAGATCTGTAATGCTTCAGCATGGTTAGTACTTCCCGTACAAACCTCTTTGTAATTAGGATTACTGGTTGATCCATTAGCATAACCAACTTTTGTATCAAGTAATCTATCTTTGAAATTTTTTTTGTAAATGTGTTCCACCCCCCAGAAACACCCAGCTGCGACAGTGGCAATCTGAGAAGTGGATGTTGTCTTGATACTCTTTGAAATAGCGGATGCCATTACTGCTTCTTTGTTGGTCAACTGTGGTGGTGAAGATTTAAACCACTTCAAAAAACTCATATTGGAGAGAAGACGAAAGAGAACAAACTTGTGTAACGGACAACGACTAACGGTTGTTGTGGGCCGTGGCACAAGAGGGAAGAAAGAGAACAAAGGTTATTGTCTCGAAAGTGTGGCAAATGCGACAACCACAGTATATATTTAGATGCTCTTACACTCCCGGCAGAAGTCTAGTGTTCTTTCTTTTCTAGGTCACCTGTGTAGGGTTCCTTCATTATATTTACTATATTGGTTCCTTCCCTATTTTAAAGCTCAATTAGATTTATTATCAATTCAATTTATTACTATGCCTGCGTCCTCTGCAACTTCTGTTAAAACGTACGCAGCAATTGCGTTTGACACCCTTTATTCATCACTACATAAAGTGTCTACGATTCCAATTACAAAATTCAAGGCAATAATAGATCAAGATTCCACTTCAACTAAGGAAGAATGTCCATTATTTGTCACTTGGAACACCAAACGCTCTGATGAAAAAGTATTACGTGGTTGTATCGGAAATTTTGGGAATTTATCCTTGCCAGATGGTGTGAGAGAGTATTCTTTGATAGCTGCATTTGAAGATACTCGTTTTGATCCTATTAAACTAAGAGAATTACCAAAGTTATCATGTTCTGTCACATTGTTGAAAAATTTTGAACCAGGATCAGATCCATTGGATTGGGAATTAGGTAAACATGGTATAAGAATAATTGTTAATGGTAAGAGATCGGCGACATTTTTACCAGAAGTTGCATTAGAACAAGGTTGGTCAAAAGAGGAGACTTTAGAACATCTTGTAAGAAAAGCGGGATATTATTCAGGTGATTGGCAAAGTATGAGTATTCAATTGACTAGGTATCAGGGTATAAAAGATTCCTTAGATTATGATGAATATTTAGAATTACGGTCCAAGATTTTAGGATAATTCATGCTCAGGAAATCTTTATTAACTGTAGAAGCTAGATTCTTTAAGTTATTTTATTTTATTTTCACGAATTATAATTATTTATGATTTATGTTTGGTAATGTTTAGGTACAGGGTTGGTTGGAAAGGTTACATATGTCTTTGTTTGGTTTTTTTTAACGGTTATTTCATTTTAATTTTTATTATTATTCTTAATTATTTTACATTTCATACGATCCCAGTAATATCATATTATTTCTACGTCAATTAAACTGATAGTAATTGAGGTACATTGTTTCCCAATCTGTTTAGTTAACCCATATATAAAGCACACTTAACCAAATATAAAAGTTCCTGCTGTGCGTACCACAAGACAGACATCAGACTTCCGTCCCAATGATCCCCATTATCAGCCATATTGCAATATTCCAATACCCAATTCATATCAAAGAATGAAGCTCAGAAAGCACCCAGAAGTAAAGCACATCTCATCTCCATATAAATCTGATTATCTTTGTGAATTCCGCGATTGGCTTCCCTCTTCTGGATGACATAATATCTTACCGAATTCCAATCTAATATATAAAAAATGGTCGTGTGCGAATTGCATGAAGAAAAAAAAAATTCAAAAAAAAAAAAAAAAAAATTTTAATTTCTATTTTGGGGTTCTCTGTGTTTATCTTACATTTCTTTTCACTTTATTGATTCATCTTCATCATATCACTATTTGATCAATATCTTATATTCATTAATTATAGACTTTTATATACCATATCATTGATCACACGATGTCTGACGAAGTAAGTTTTTCCCTGTTGATTCTTCAAATCAATTAATGAAGAATGGCAATCATGATTGAAAAAAAGAAATTTTTTTTTTTTCAAAAGGAGAATTTTTTAAAAAATGTCAAATACTAACTTCTTTTATTTAAAATTAACTTAGGTTATTTGGCAAGTTATAAATCAACAATTCTGTGCATTTAAGATTAAGACTACAAAAGAACAAAATTTCTGTAGAAATGATTATAATGTCAGTGGTCTGTGTAATAGACAATCATGTCCATTAGCTAATGCAAGATATGCAACTGTAAAGAATATAGATGGTAAATTATATCTATATATAAAGACAGCAGAAAGAGCACATACACCAAAGAATTTATGGGAAAGAATTAAATTGAGTAAAGATTATAAAAAAGCATTAGCACAAGTGGATGAACATTTGATATATTGGAATAAATTTTTAATTCATAAATGTAAACAGAGATTAACAAGATTAACACAAGTTGCCATCACTGAAAGAAGATTGGCATTAAGAGAAGATGAAAGACATTACGTTGGTGTTAAACATAAAGTGAAGAGAAGAGAAGAAACAAGAGAAAGAAAGGCATTAGCAGCTGCCAGAATTGAAAAAGCTATTGAAAAAGAATTATTAGAAAGATTGAAGTCAGGTGCATATGGTGATAAACCATTAAACGTTGATGAAAAGATTTGGAAGAAAGTTTTGGGATCAGTTGAAGATGAAGATGAAAATGAATTGGAATTGGAATCTGATGAAGATGTTGAATTAGATTCTGAAGAGGAAGAAGATTCCGATGTTGGTGAAGTTGAATATGTTGAAGCTGATGAAGAAGAAGATGAAATGGTTGATATGGAAGATTTAGAAAAATGGTTAGGTGCCGATTCTGATGGTTCTGATTCCGATTCTGATGAAGAAGATGAAGACGATGAGGATTCTAGAAATAACAAACGTAAGGCATCAGGTACTAACAAGTCTGATAATAAGAGAAGAAGACCAAGAATTGAAGTGGAATATGAAGAGGAAGGTCCTCTTACAAACATTGCAGCTGCTTGAATGTAAATTCATTTTTAGCTTGCAACAACTATTTATTTGTACTGATTTGTGTGTGTTTTGTTTTTTGATTTCTTATTTATTTCTAACCCCTCCCCTATTCATATATTACTTAAAATTTAATGCATTTTGTCCTTTTGAATCGAAACTAATCACAGAAAAAATAGTAAAGTAAAGATGTAACCTTGAAAACGGTGAAGTCAAGTAAGCTAAACAATTACATTACACAGCCAAAGAAAAAATCCACACATAAAAACTTCCTCTTCGATCTGAAATCAAAACCAGATTAACAATAATTCAACCAAAGAATAATTACAAGTTATAAATATTTCCGATGACCTACCCTAAATCATTTGTTAAGAATGGTCTTCGATATGTCGAACCGTATTTTCATAAATTAACTACGAAAGCTACATCGGAATGGGCAGGTAAGACTGTCCTTGAAGTGATGCAAACTGAATTCAGAGGAAGAAATATAGATCATTACAAAGACTTAATCAGAACTGAGGATTTGAAAGTAAAGAGACAAGGAGAATTACTAGTTGGTCCAGTTTTATTTAAAGAACGTTTACAAAAAGGTGATTTGGTATCTAACAGCGTGCATGTTCATGAAATCCCTGTTGCTGATCAACCCATTGAAACTATCTTTGAAGATGATAATGTACTAGTAGTTGATAAACCAGCAGGAATACCAGTTCATCCAACAATAGGTTATAGATACAACACAGTCTTGGAAATTTTAAAACACAATACTGGATTACATCAATTATACATGTGCCATCGATTAGATCAAGTAACATCAGGTGTGCTAATCATGGCTAAAAATTTCAAAACGTTCAGGCAAATATCTAATACAATAGAGCATAAAAAGAATTTATCCAAACATTATGTTGCCAGAGTAGTTGGTGAATTTCCGAAATCATTAGAATGCAAAGACAAAGTTGTCATGTTAGATCTTAATAAAAAATATGAAGATGGAGTTTCAAGACATAAAAAGGCAACAACGCTATTTGAATTGATCAAATATAATAAAGAATTGAATCAAAGCATAGTTAGATGCATCCCGCACACTGGAAGAAAACATCAATTGAGAATTCATCTAAGAAATTTAGGTTATCCAATTGTGAATGATCCATTATATGGTATCGGTAAATTACTATCAGAACCAATGAAAAGAAATCCAAATAAATTGAAATTTTTTGAATTAGCAAATTTAATAAAGGATGACATTAAAAGGAGACAAACAGATTCAATTTGTGATATATGCTTAAAGCCTGGCTATATCGATCCAAAGTTGGATGATATATCCATTTATCTACATTCGTATGAATATTCATGTGATGGTGAGTGGTCATACACTTCACCAATGCCTAAGTGGACAGATATTTAATATATTTTGTTAAAACTAATGCAACAATAATAAAAAACTTAGAAATTGAACTTTCATTGTGATAAGAGCATTTGATTCATCATTTTTATGATTTTGGATTGGATATCAAGAGATATAGTTAGATGTATCTTTGTGCTAGGAAGGTAGTTCAATAGTATTCAATGCCTTTAGATGCTAGAAGGGGCAATTAAGAAAGTCTCGGCACTACAGTTTATAGATTGAGGTACTGAATAGAACATTTAGCCATCACCTAGAGACAAAAAGTAACTGAACTGTTAATGGTGGATGTCACCTAGCTGTTGGTATATAAGATAATAGATTTCTGATATCCTAGTTATGAAAAGTTACGAATTTGGAGTATTCCACTGATAAACATTGTATATAGTTAATTTTGAGCATCTTATATATATTACTTTAACCTTAAGTTGGATTTAATAGAACTGCAATTGTAGGACAACGTATATATGGAATAATAAGGGTAGATGATAGTGTGATTATATAACTCGTTATCAAATGGGGTCCACGAAAGAGGAAAAACAAAGACGCGTTGCGTTATTCAGAGCACAGATCAGCTCTCGGATTTATATGAAGTTTTGTTTTATTTGCAAAGACTAAGGGTACATGATTTATATTAGATTAATATATCATTGATTATAAGTGTTTAGCATGACAAAAGACGAAGAAATATCCACAGAATCCCAAACCACAACAATAATAACTTCAGAAAGTTTTATCCCACCATCTGTGGAAATACCCATCTCAACTAAAACCTCATCACACTACTCTGATATTCCTAACCAAATTCTAAATTCATCAGATGAACCAATTATATTAGGAGTCGATGAAGCAGGTAGAGGTCCCGTTTTAGGACCAATGGTTTATGGGATAGCTTACTGTCCTAAAAGTTACTCGAATGTACTCAAAGAAAAGTATGGATTTGCAGATTCCAAGACGCTTACAGAGATAAAGCGTACGAATTTAATGATGGAATTAACTAATCCTGATAATGAATTATTCCAGTATGTTGGATGGGCATGCACAACTCTGACTGCTCGTGATATATCATCAGGTATGCTTAAACCACGTCATGTGGGGAACTACAATTTAAACGAACAAGCACACGATACGACAATGGATTTAATAGATGGTATATTGAAAAGAGGAATCAATTTAAAAGAAGTTTATGTGGATACCGTGGGTCCACCTGTTACTTATCAAGCAAAATTACAAAAAAAATTCCCAACATTGTTGATTACAGTGACGAAAAAAGCAGATAGTTTGTTCCCAATTGTCTCTACAGCTTCTATTGTAGCTAAAGTGACTAGAGATTATAATTTATTACATTCATCCAATGGTGTAGAATGGGGGTCAGGTTATCCTGGTGATGCACGTACTGTTAAATGGTTAAATTCTAAGATCGATCCTATTTTCGGTTGGGATAGTAACGTTAGATTTTCATGGCAAACTGCAAAGGATAGTCTTATAAGGAATAATGCGCTAGAGATGTGTTGGGATGATGATTTACCTCTTGAAGACGACAATGATTATGGTAACATTGCTAGTATGGTTGGAGGTGGTTCAGATACCAAAGTCATTGATTGTTCATGGTTTGTTAACAATCGATCAACTACTTAATTAATTAATATATAAAGAAACAATAAGCAGATATCTGGAATATAAAATATATTTCTATATGAGTACAACTTAACTAATACTTATTTTGAACTTGATTTATTACTTTCAATTGATTTAGCTAAAATTTCCAAATCTTTTATATTGGAATCGTTATTGTTTAAAAATCCAACTAGAGGATCTAATAAATCATAAATTTTTTTGCAATTCTCTTCGATTTCAACCAATTTCATAAATTTTAGATGCATTTCTTTTTTCAAATTATTAAATGTCTCAGCATATTTTTTTTGGTCATTTAATTGCTTTGTATTCATTTTTATGTAGTTAGAAGATAACAAATCCAATATCTCTATAAGTTGAGTTTCATAAACATCAATAGTGTCAAGTAATTCAGAATTGTATTTTTGTCGATCATCCAATAGTTTCATTAAGTTTTTATTCTCCTGTTTTAACATCATAATTTTTCTTTGTTTGAAAGTCTGTGGTTCATCAGCAGATTGTGGTTGGCATTTTTCACTAGGTGATGTTGGCCTACTATAATCATTTTGACCATTTAACATCAGATTCTTCATATTATTTAATAATGATGATGGTGACGATGATGACAACCTCTTGTCCTCATTAACATCACCTGAATCAATTTGTGAAATTTGATCTGCGTATTTAAACTTCGACTGATCTATTAAAACTTCATCAGATGTTTCAGATTCAATATTTTCATCATCTTTGGAGCTTACCAGTGGGTTATAATCTTTATTTATACGTAATGATATCGAACTTATCTGAGACCATATATCATTCTTGATACTTTGATTCTCTTTTAAAGCACTTACAAGATCATCAATTAGCAAATATAAATTGGAATAATTCTCAGAATATCCCAGTTCAAATTGTGCATTTTGCTGTTGTTGAAATTGCCGTAATTGGAATTGTTGCTGTGGATTAATCTGTGGATATGATGGTAAGTTTGAATTTGCATTTGGACTTGAATTTCTAACTGATTGGAAAGTAATTTGAGGTTGCCTTCTTTGCCGTTGATCTAATTGAAAACTATCGTCACTCATTTTCATTAACAATGACTCGTTATTATCATTTTTATTATTCATATTATTGACATAAATATATATAAATATTTCACAATGATCCCAATATTCAATCAAGAGCTGTTTTAATCAATGATTGTAAAGTTATAAATACACACCTTCGTATCTGTATCGTACGTGCATGATCCTTGAACCTTCACGGTGTCCGGATGTAAACTACTTATTAGGAGCACGTCATATATTGCGTAATAAATTGAAAAAAAGAAACAAAAAATATCTTTTTTTTTTTGTTTTTTAATATTTGTGGCTCTGTGGTAATAGTACAACTGACCCGATTTTGGTTGTCCTGCGGTTTTGTTTTCGTTGCAACTTGCACAGGCCACGGTGCTACGACTGGCCCATATTCAGATGAATCAACGTCACCAGAGTGATATGAATTATAGACAAATATATTGATATATTGATAAATTCTCCTGAAAGTGAAAGTATTTGAGGAAAAATAATGAATCATAATTACATTGAGGATACATGAGTGTCTACGGCAATAAACGTCACATTTATAACTGGATCGGGTAGTGGAACTTGTGGCTTGTCGTTATTGGCTTCCCAAAAAGTATTTTCCTGTGCTTCTGCCTTGAGCAGTGCACGATCGGGACATTATAAGTGGATGATTTAACGAGTACGAGTAACGACAGTCGATTAAACGATCGATTAAGTTTTCTGATTTTGATTATCAAATTAAGAATTCGTTAAATGACAGAAGAACTCGATAAACACACAAAGTTAATATTAAACATATTATATGAGACATGGTCGTAGTGATATGAATAGCATATAGGTTTGCCGTCACTGGTCAGCTTAGTTCAGTTAATAATGATAAGAAATGCTTCTCCTGTCACGCTGACTATAATAAATTGAGTGGGGAATCAAATCAAATCGATTAATGCATTAGTATTAAGTAAACGATAGAAGAAAACTCGATCCCTTCCATTTGTAAAGCTCTGCAAAATTACGTCGTATCGCATATTAGATAAACTAGCTAACTACTAACTAGCACACATAATACGACGCCAAGTTCCATTTGATAAAAAATAATTCCCTCTTATATTTGCCTATATGTAATTACATATACTGGATCAATCTATATATATACAGTTTCTGGAGGATATATCACGTATCCTAGTTCCAGTTGGTCAAACATGTTTCCCTGCCCGTCTCGTCTTGTCTCGCACAGCTGATATCACTCTCCCCCAGAGTGATCAAATGCACCTGGGTGTTAAAACTAAAACTCAATTCATTTAACACAACCCCTGTTGCATTTCTTCCCCAACTTTTATTCTGATAATCCCTTTAAAACCTAATCGCTGTTATCTGGCTATTCCTGTACATAAAACTGTTCACTTGTAAACTATACATACATATTTTGGGCTATCTTTGCCACTACTTGATTTAAAAAAGGCAATTGAATTAAAACTAAAAAAAAAATATATTTTAAAGGTGAGAGAAAAGGATGTAAGAAACGAACGGAAAAATACTCAATCGCTCAAGAGTGGTTGTTATTAGGAAAAAAAGAAATAAAAGTGGAAGAAAATTAAGTTATAGATAGATATCAATAGAAAAAAATGAAAAACCAAAAACGCAGTAAAAAAAAGGTAAAAAGGTTGGAAGTGAAAATAGGATATAAAAAATAAAAAAGAACCGCAATAAATATAAAATACTTTAATTAAGCATTATGTGTGAAAACATTTGCTGTTGGGTTAGACGAAAGATAATAATTAAGATACAGCAGGAAAAGAAAATATTAAAATGTTATATAATTGTTTTAACGTCCAAGGTATTTCTTTTCTAATGGTCTTAAAATATTGTAAGCAATGAAAGAGAAAGTGAAGGCTAATTCGAAACCAATATCTCCACCATAGTCACCAATCTTAGCAGCAACAACACCAACATACCAAGTTTGATCCATACCGATAACAACACCGGCAGCACCACAACAGAATGCAAAAGTACCAGCATAACCTGGGTTCAATTTAGATTTATCATTGTAAACATCTAAATCATAACCAGAGAAACCTTTTAAGTAGAAGTAGTGTTCAGATAAAGAGATTGAATCGTAGATAGCTAAGTAGTAACCAATCAAGTTCATGAAGTTATCCATAACATCTTCGAAGTGGTAGTAAGCTGGGATACAGATAGCTAAAGTTAAAGCATTACCAAGGACAGTCCAAACAACTCTTGGGACTTTAGCAAATTGAGACCAGAAAGCTTGAGCACCTAAACCAATTGAGTACATATTTGGAATGTTGTTACAAACTGTTGATAAAGCTAATAGAACAGATAAGAATTCACCAAATCTGTGTAATGAATCTTGAACTAAGATAGCGTAAACTAAACCACCAATTGAGTATTCATCGTAATATTCGGCATATTTAGTATTAGTCTTAGTACCACAAATAGCAGCAGCACCTAGAATCATAGTGAAAATCAATGGTAAACATAAACCAGCCCAAACAGATAAGAAGATTCTAACTGGAGAAGTATCTGATCTCATGTAAGTAGTGTAATCAGCAGCATATGTAGTCCAACCAGCAGCGAAACCAAAAATGGTACCACCGAATGACAAGACACAACCTGCAAAAGTCTTACCTGAACCCCAAGTAGTGTAAGTACCATCATCATTTGGTAAACCAGCTTCAAAAACATCATCAATAGCTAATCTAGCAATGATGGCAATGAAACAAGCAAGATTTGGAATCCATGACCATTTTTCATAAGCGTGAATAACGTTATAACCAAAGAATGTAACTAAAATAGTTAAAAGAACTAAAATTAAACAACCTGCCCATGGTGGTAAAGTAAAGTTGTTAACCATATGTAATAATTGAGCTGATGACATGATATTAACAGCACCCCAACCAACACAACAAATAACATTAATAAATGAAAACACTCTCATTGTTAAATCACCAACTAAATATCTTGACAAGATCATTTGTCTTAAACCAAATTTGGCACCGTGAATGGAGTAGAATGCAACTGGTGCACCACCTAACAAGTTGAAGAAAATAATAGTTAAAACAGAAGTACCAAAATCTAAACCAAAGACAGAGTATGATAAAGCACCTAATGCGAAAGTAGCAATAACCATGTTAGCTGACAACCACATAGAAGCACAACCCCAAAGAGAAGTATGAGTTTTTTCTTCTTCTGGGACTCTTTCAATACCTCTGGTTTCACCACGGAACATATCCATGAAGTTGGCATAGAAGGAGTTAACCTTACTGTTGGTCACTTCAGTTGTTTCTTGAACAAATGGTTCATCAGAAAGGGAAGCTTCAGCTTTCTTTTCAGTATCGTAATCTGCGGATGACATTTTTTTCAAATTCTTCAAGTATCAATAAATTTCCAGATATATTTCAGTTGATGATGATTCTAATGAATGTAAGTAACTGGATCCTATAAGATGAAGTCGATGTTGAGAATGGAATACTAAAATAAAAAGAATGAATTGGAAAAAAATGATTAAGAAGAGAAAGAGGCTACTCTTTATATATCTATAATTTTCAACTGCTTTTTTTCTTTCTTTTTTCTTTTGTAGGTACAGCTAGAGTCTTGTTTTTAGAACAAATAACGTGAAGAGAAATACAAAGAGTATCGCTCCATCTCTGCAAAACTGCAGGAATCAAAGTTTGGACTGTATTATCATAGAGAAAAAAGAAAGAAAAAGGTAAAATGGCAATTGTTAAGTGAGTAACTCTGCAGGCGAAAGAATCGCTGATGTATGTTGTGCGGCGTGAAAATTTTCTTATCGGACAATTGCGTGAAGCTTTGTGGCTTTGAGGCGAACATCCCGTTTCTGGTGAACCGGCAAGATGTTTTCTTCTTGGCACGGCACCTGGACGACTTGATCACCATCTTCCCCCCTTCTCCCCCATGGATGTGACCGCTGCCTGGTAGACTGGCATGGACTATGGTACTGGCAGCCCGGTGAGCAGTGAACAGGGAGCTTAGAAGCGAGAAAGCTTGCGGGCGGCGTGCTGGCATATGAGTGTACACTGTGCAGGCGGTGAGAGGGAGTCAGAGACCCGGCGTGCTTTCTGGAGTCTTGCCACCGCTGCGGAAAAATCCCCGCCAGACGACAGCTGTTTCACTTTTGTCCCTTGCCCTGGACTGAAAGCTGCTGCTGTATAATTAATTAACGATCGTTTTTCTTGGTCTGCTTTCCTGCTTGTTTGCATGCTGCAACTGAATTAAAACTGTTAAGAAGGAGTTTACCGGTCACTCACAGGTAAGGAAATGTATTCCTTGCCGTGGAGAACGGGATCGCTTTAGAGCTTCTCTTTTCAGTTTTTAGAAGTAAGAGTAATCAAAAGTCTTGGAACGGTGATAAGACTGCAACCGTTTTATGTATAGATATATTATTTAGTATAGCAGTTTTATTTGCTTTCATTTACTATTGATTGTGTAGAAGGTGGTATCTTCTCTTGGATAAATATATATAGATATAGTTAAATATATTAGATAATATTGTATATTATATTTACTACATTATATACTATTATTTAGATAAGCTACTTAGCAATACACATCTTTGTTACCTCAACAAAGGATTATAGAATCGTACGCATAGCTGTAGATCTGTCAATTTTGGTTCCAATACATCAATCGTTGCGACTCGCAAGAATGAAAAATATCCACAGCGACAGTGCAGTCAGATCTATGAGGGTTCTTCGCGCGCGGCTACCCAAGGCGCTGGCCAGAACCAGGACTCATAAATTTGAATCTCAGGAACGTAGGTGACACGTCTGTCACCAACAAGGCAGCCACCGCAGCTACTTTGACCTCTATATCCAGCCTCGCTCTCCAATCAGTCTAGCTTACGGCCATCTCCTTCTTATTGATCTTATGTTCTACATGTACATATATTATGTTTTATTAAAACATAAGCTAGTACCCTTACATAGATCTCCCCCCATGAAAACTAACTCGCCCTGTGTGTTATAGCCTTCTGCTGCCCTGCGGGGAACGCCTACCGCGGCTGAAGCTTATGGGTTGAAAACGACCTTGATTTGGCCCCCGGTTTAAGAAAACTTGCCCGGTAGCAATCCCAATTAGTAAATTCTCTTGATAATATATATTGAAAATTTGTTGCTTTATGTTTAATCACTCTGTTGAATAATTAAAAAAAATTGGTGATAAGTCTTTCATGAATCACACATTGCTGGTTAGTACAAAAGTGTTTTATGTCAAATCCATTTAGAAATTTTCGGTTTCCACTCGGTCACATTTACAATTTGCCTAATGGGTTTCTCCATGCCTTTGAGAAACACAAAGACAACAGTCCTTTTTCTAAGCCGAAATCATACTCTTTATTCAAATTATTAAACTATCGGTAATTTGAAAATACTGTCGGATATATCCCTTACAAACAGCCGGGCTTACTTAACAAAGGTTGTAAGAAACAGAAGTCGTTTTGTACAAAAACTAGTTCTTGTAATAAATTTTTTTCTCCGCGGTGAGATATATATCTCGCTTTCTTACCGCGGAGTTCTCTTACTCGGAGTTGTTGAAGTGTAAAAAGCTGCTTTAGCATTGAAGCATCCATGTGTTTTTGATGTAATTCCTCAGTTCATGGATCGACTTTGAAAGCTGACTTATTAATTAAGACACATGAAAAATAGATTTTCATGTTAGACCACCTTGGTTAGTTAGCATTTTAAAGATCAGACTGATTAGGACAATCAAACGCTCAGCTGACCAATGGGTACTTCATCTCATCAGATAGCTTTTCACCAAGGTGCAAGGTGCTTTGCTTTTTGTTTAAAAACTTCTACATGTAGCAACCAGATCGTTATTAACTTTTGTTCGATGTAATTGATCTAGCATGTGACAGTGACCCGTTGGCTAGGGTGGTTTATTTCACTTTACGATTCGATGACCTCCTTCGCCTGATTGCTCTAAAATTTAAATCCTAAATAACAGAAAAAAGGGATGATCATCATTTAGCTCCCCCAGAAACTATTTACATTATCTCCACTCATTGAGATCTATAACATGTTTACTATTTTTTTTTTTAAGTTTCTAAAGGCGGTGTAGAACCGTTTACCGTGCATCGAGGCAGGTAACTTTGAATTTTCACCTAGTCTTTAGTGCAACCTGTAAGGGTATATTTGTCTGGGTTAAATGGTGCATTTGCTTCAATAAGTACTTACTGCAGTTCATTCAATATATGGCTTTTTTTTAATTCTGGGAAGGATCTCCGAATCTGTAACATTAGGGACATACAGAATCGGCTGAAGAAAAATCTACAGCAAAGGCAAGTCCAAACAGAAAATCAAAGCGAAAAACCAAGAATTAAAAACAGGAGCTTTCATTAAGACGTAGGTGAGATTCAGTAGCTAATTTAAAATGTAAACCACCATGAATCAAAAATTGACTCGTTTGGTAACTAATTTGCAGTTCAATGAATCATGTTGTTGTAATTGTTGTTGTTCTTTGTATTCTTCCTCACCTTGTTCTTGTTATTATTATGTGAATAAACATGATAAGACTAACAATTAAGCCAAACAATTAGATATCGATCGACCACCGCCCACAAATCGAATGACCGTCCTAAGTTCTAACTCATGACTCGTAAATCGCCCTTTATTTACCATTGCGGCGCAAATCTGAAGCGGCTACCAAGTAGCGTAGAATTTTTCAAATTAATTATATTGACGTGTAATGCAACCGTCAAGGAGCATAGCAGAGGGACAAACTGGAAATCGCTGTCTCGGCCAAGCCTAGTTGCTAGCTAATCCCCAGAACCTAGAGGGATTTAGTTCCCCAATGGGCCAAGATCCATCATGGCCATTGGCAGGTGCGTGTGGGCCACAAACGGCTAACTGCAGGCTTGTACGCTGCCACCAAAAAAAGGAAAAAAAAAAATATATCAGCTTTCACTGCAAATTAATTTTTACGTAATTATTTGTGCGAGCAATATTTGATTTATTGGACTTCAAAATTTCGAGCCGAGCAGCTCGAGCAGCTTCGCTGCCGCCAGATCTTATCACGAGATCCTTGCCGCGGAGACGGTCAGATTGCAGCGCTCCTATGTAAGGGTCTCGTTTCTCCACCTTGAACTCTTCAAGTCTCCACAATTGGATAATTGACCTTGAAATCAGGGTCTTTTTCAATTAATTTTCAGTTGCATAATTCAAGTGCATTTAGTTTATACGTTCATGAAAATATTTGGGAATTTTAGTCATATCATGCCATTTTTCAGGAGTTTTATTGGAAAAAAAATACTCCAAAAGAGCGCCTGGAAATTCACCGGTTTGCATCATTTCCGCGGCTTGGAAAATCGTCACAAGGGGGGCATCTCCGAAAGAGCATATAGATCAACCAAACCTTGAAAAGTCTCAACTCTCCCCTTTCAATTTCAGATTTAGATGTTGTCCCTCCTCTTCCCCAGAAAATGTTCCCTCTTTATTGATTGCAGTATTGTCAGTGTATATGTATTCTTATTTTGATAGTAAACAATCAAAGTTTATTAATGTCCTATAACTCTTTTTCTTTTGCTGCTGCTATATGTACGAAGAAGCAAAAACTGCAATTTAAAATAATTATAGTGAGCAATCGTTGCTCTTCCATGAAATGTGGGATAAACTGTAGTAAAATTAATATGATCCAGAAAACCATATACCTAATTCTATTATAAGTTTCAAAATACGATCAAGTATGTTGGATTGAATTACATCATTTATAATTACTCTTTTAATGATATGTCTTTTTATTATGCACAATTAGTTGCTTGCTATATAAGAATGATTAATTACATCATTTTGATAAAAAATAGAAGTAAGCACTAAAGCTTCCACATCTCTATTACCGCTCAATTATTTTCATTCTATACAGAGAAACGATTCTTGTCAATTAATTGTTGTAAAAATATGGCATTGAATCGAAACGAAACTTCGGATCGGAAAGAAAATAGGAGGATATTACCGAAAATTGAAAAACTGTATATTTTAGATTATAGATAACAAAATTCTAATTGAATTATATAATGTTAATTATGAAAAGTTAACTGGAGGCTCTTGCCCTTGGAGACTATATATGCGAAATTGCATTTCTAGAATATCAAAATTCGTTGCATTAAACTCACATTAAACTCATTTCGTTTATTTCCGGTTTGTTTCTTTAGACAACACCTTAAATTTTTGAGCTGCTGCGCTATCAGTAACTGATAAGTTGTAATAATTTGCAATCACTCAAACCTAATCTTTATTTAGAATCTAAACTATCTTGAAATGCTGCTATTCGTTGGTGAATCGTAATTAACCTATTCAAACCACTTAAAAAAAATCATTATTGAATATTGTTTATTTCTCAATAGAGAAACAAAGTTGATCGTAGTTTGTATATGTGATTATGTGTTGGATAACAATCAAGATAAGAACCAGCTAGGTACGATAAACTATGCTTGACGGGGTAAATGGCCAAAGAGGGGAGCCTGGAGGGGGGAGGGGGAAGCCTCATGGTCTATCGCCGCGAACATTAAAGAATGAGGCGAACCATGAACCTTGAAACCGCTAGGCAGTACGCACTACGCAGGCCCAGCAAATAGTAAATAGTACCCGGGCTTCAACCAATTATTTTTAAATCCTTTTTATTTTATTACATCCGACTTCTCTGCAAACCTGTATTTTAAACGCAGATTAATGTTGTAAAATGCATATATATCCGAGTCTCTCTAAAAACACACACTAAATCTATATGTAGACTTCCATTAAAAGATCCTCACATTTATTATTATTTATATTTGTGATGTTAGCCTAATTCAAGCGAAGTAGCAGTCCATATATAATCAGCTTTACGAGTATATATATAGTAAGAAGTTACCACTAACCACTCGCATCGATGGAATCCTTTAAGTTTTGCACATAAGAACATTTTTTTGAAGCACCATTCTTTATTAGGTATTGTAGCATTGCTCTTCGTTCATCAAACTTAACTTGAAAGAGAAGTTCGAAACGTAGTACCTAAGGTCTAAGTTTCTTCTTTGTCGGTTACATGAATTAATTCACAGGCACTGTTGGATACTAATTGGGGAACTGGAATTTCAAATAGGTAAAAGTGGCAGGATGTGGGAAATTTTCAAAGAAACCACTGGCAATGCATAAGTATCAGGCTGCATAATACAACTTGTAGCAGCTACATTTTTAGAAAGCATTGAAAAGTGGGAGCTTTCCAACTCTTTTTAAAAAATTTATTTTTTGTTTCTGACAATTTTTATTTCTTTACTTTTAAACACACAATTATCATAAAAACACAAGTACATTAAAAAAATTCTACAATAAATTAATAATTAAACACTCTATAAACATTTAAATTGATATTATTCAGCGTCCAAAATACTTCTTCTCGAAACCTCTCGTAACATTATAAGCAATAAATGCAAAACTAAAAGCTAATTCAAATCCAATATCACCACCATACGTTCCAATTTTTTTAGCCAAGACACCAATATACCAAGTTTGATCCATTCCAATGACAACACCTGCAACACCACAACAAAATGCAAAAGTACCTGCAAAACCTGGATTTAATTTAGATTTATCATTATAAACTGATATATCATAACCTGAAAATCCTTTCAAATAAAAGAAATGTTCAGATAATGTAATAGCATCATAAATAGCTAAATAATAACCAATCAAATTCATGAAATTATGCATCACTGCTTCAAAACGATAATAAGCAGGTATACTAATAGCTAAAGTTAAACCATTACCAACAACTGTCCAAACAACTCTTGGAACTTTAGCAAATTTAGACCAGAAAGCTTGTGCACCTAAACTCATTGAATACATATTTGGAATGTTATTAGCAACTGTTGATAAAGCTAAAACAACTGATAAAAATTCACCAAATCTATGTAATGAATCCTTACATAAAATTGCATAAACTAATCCTCCAACTGAATAATCAGTATATAATTCATTATAAGTTTCGTTTGTCTTAATACCAGTGACAGCTGCAGCACCTAAAATCATAGTGAATAACAATGGGAAACATAAACCCATCCAAACACTGAAAAAGATTCTATATGGATTTGAATCTGCTCTCATATATGTTGTATAGTCAGCTGCATAAGTTGTCCAACCGGCAGCATAACCAAAGACAGTGCTACCAAAGGATAAAACGTTACCTGCGAAAGTCTTACCTGAACCCCATGTTGTAAAAGTACCATCATCATTTGGTAAACCAGCTTCAAAAACATTAGCCATAGCTAATCTAGCAATGATTGCAATAAAGCAAGCCACATTTGGAATCCATGACCATTTTTCATAAGCGTGAATAACGTTATAACCAAAGAATGTAACTAAAATAGTTAAAAGAATTAAAATTAAACAACCTGCCCATGGTGGTAATGCGAAATTATTAACCATATGTAATAATTGAGCTGATGACATAGTATTCACAGCACCCCAACCAACGCAACAAATAACATTAATAAATGAAAAAATTCTCATTGCTAAATCACCAACTAAATATCTGGAAAGTATCATTTGTCTTAAACCAGTTTTAGCTCCATGGACAGAAAAAAAGGCAACTGGTGCGGCTCCCAACAAATTGAAGAATATAATTGTTAAAACAGAAGTACCAAAATCTAAACCAAAGACAGGATATGATAAAGTACCTAATGAAAAAGTTGCCATAACCATGTTAGCTGATAGCCACATAGAAGCACAACCCCATATAGATGTATGAGTTTTTTCTTCATCAGGAACTCTTTCAACACCTCTTGTCTCTCCATGAAACATTTCCATGAAGTTGGTAAATACGGTATTCATCCTACTAGATGATACTTCAGTTGTTTCTTGATTGAATCCATCATCAGAAAATGAGGATGACTGTTTCTTTTTCTCAAGATCGTAATCACTTGATGACATGTTTGACCTAAGTTGTTTATTTAATTTTGCAAAAGGATGAAATACAATATCAAACAAGGTAGATAAGTTTTTTTTTCCAATATAAAACAAAGGGAGAAACAATACCAAGAGATTTTAGCTCACTTAAATATAAAAAACGAAAAAAAAAAATGAAAATCCTTAGTAAAAAAAAAAACGTCAACTTAAAAAGGAAAGAGATAAATGAGAAATATGCAATAACTTCTATAAAAAGAGGAATGATACGCTAAGACTCAAGAGAAGACATACCTCGTAAGCTGGGCAACAAGAGTCAAAGGCAAGTATATAGCAATTAAAAGATATAATTACTCTAAAGGGTCCTTATACTTATCACTGATTTGTCATACGGTTAAGAATTTTATTTTTTTTTCTGTTTCAGACTCTTTTATTAAGATTTAAATTTGGGCAAAAACGCCTGTTGAAAAAAATCTTGAAAAAAAAAAAAAAATAATAATCGTGTCTTATGTTTGATGTACCCCGTCTTTTTACTGTTATTTTGGTGCTCAAGCCTCACCACACATTAAAAATTGGCGAATTTTGCCACGAAGTTAAATGGCTATTGGAGAAATTCTCCTTCAAGAGTCAAATGGAGTCGTCAGTTTACCGGTATGTACGGCTTTTTCATTTATTTAGTCAGTAGGTAATATTCCTTAAAGCAACTTACTTTTATAATCAAGCGGACTCCTACCAAGTTTGATCTTTCATATAGTATAATATATAGTTAAAACTTTAGTGCGCTCAATAATAATAAATATCTGAAGTAAATTAAAAAAGCCAATGGAAATAGCAGAAATAACGCTATAACGATAAATTATTGTCTGAAGAAGTTTTTTGTTAATAACAGGGACCAGTTTTATGTTACAACGGCTTTTGAACTATTAATAGCACTTGTCAGTAAGTAGTAGGCACTAGCTTTCGAGGAAGGTGCTTTTTAAAAGAAGCTAAACGAACGGCTTTGTGGGGGTAAACCACAAAAGAGTATTTCAATTTTCGAGCCAGTTAGTGGATGGATGAAAATATTACATGTGTCATATTGTTTCTGCTCTTTAGTCTTGGCGTCCAGCATCGGGCGGGCGTCTGTCAGGCGGTGAAGGGAGATTATTCTGTGTGCCACTCGCTGCCAACTGGGCCAGTGGCACTCTGGCACAGCTTACAGGGGAACAAGAATGAGGTACCAGGAGGATCTGCGCTGGTTAGTGGTATCCCACGGTGGCCGCTCAAGCAGCTGATTTATTTTAGTTTGAGTTTGAGGTTTCTTCATACAATTTGTGCCTTTTGATGAAATTGTGTTTTTGAAGATCGACTTTATATGTATGTTACATGATGTATTGTATATATGTAGTATTAATTTTAAATATTAATCTTTTAGGTGTTAGAACTGTTTCTATATAAGGTGTAAATTTGCGGCAGGGGAGAAGCAACAGCGCTTTCATAATAATCATATATAGTGAGTGTGTCACAAGAGGTGATTCGTTTGAATCGTTCCCCTGGTTACTGAGTTAATACGTCATGTATAAAGAGCAGATGAAGCATTTGATCTTTTATCTTTTACAATATAGTCAATTATTCAAATCGCCGAACTTCAATCTTTCTTTTTTTTTATTTTTATTAAATCTCAGCATGATATGTACTTAAATAGGAATTAAAATTTTATTGTTTTCAAGAATCTTGTGGGATTTTTTTTCAAACGATAGATTTGCATGTGATCTTTGCCTCCTCAATCGCTTTTAATGCTATTAGTAAAAACATTCTTCAGACACTGAGATCGGATTTTATTATCAAGTTTTAAATTATTAGCAAATCATCTTCTTAACAAGATCTTTAATTGTAAACTTTTATTTGATGAATTCTCAAATATCACCGATTTATTTCTGAGTGGGAAGTTGCGCAAGTTTAACAAGTCTGCACAGTGCAGGTGTTGTAAACGGTATTAAGGAGAACATCGAAGGATTAAATCGATTAAAGCGATTAAGGCGGTCTCGGATATCTCTAACTGCATGATGATATATTCCATACTATACATAGCATTATATTCTATTTGATTTGAAATCTCTCCAGAAGTATTCTCTCTGGGTAAAGTTTTCATAATATAGAATCAAAATAGTTCTTTTTCTTTTTACAGGAATCGCTTAATTTAACTAAAAGAATGCTTTTTTTTTTCTATCCTATTCTATTTATTCATCAACTTTACAACCTAACAAATTAAATTCCTACATAAATTTATTAAAAGCTCATTTTAGAATCTCACTTTTGTTATAATTTGACACCCGTTTTCACATATTCAGATCATAGTATGGGGTATATGAATGCAAGTAATCGCCAGAACACCGAATTAGATGCCGCGAATAGAAGTAGCTTTGACAACCCCCCCCCCCCCCCCCCCCCCTGTCCACAACGTACTATCCTGCAGTTTAAGGCTCAGTATTCTAGAACAACTTTTTAATTGGATACAATGCCTGTTTGTTTGCCTCAAGGAAAAAGAACCTGAATTAACTTTTTGAAATACTTTTTTTTTGGATTAAGTAAGAAAAGGATCCAATTTTTACTGAATGATTAAGGGGCCAAATCTTAAGAATCTGACTAAGTAAGGTATTTCATCAAAATATGGAAAAACATATAAAGAAAACAATTAAATAGATAATTTAACCGATTTTCCGGTCCCATAACTGTTTCTACAATAGAAACAAATATAATTTCTCATGTTTGTATATCTCTTTCTTTCTTTCTTTCCTTCTTCTTTTTACATATCCTTAAAAATAAATCAATAAACTGATTGGCATGCCCATTTTCAATCAATGTAAGGATGAAGCAATGCTGGGGAGGAATCAAATCGACGCGACGATAGACGATTTTTGAATTGTTAGTGAAATCGTGATCGATCTTTTAGCACAGCCTCCAGCTTAGCTGTTTTTTTTGTTATAATAATTAACAAGCTATATATAATATATTTTGCCACTATCAAATATTTATAATTGAGGAACCCTGTTTTTTTTTTTGCTTTCTCTCTTTGATCCATAAATATATATAATTTTCAGTAAAAGATTAGAATCAAATGTCATTAAGAGCTTCAATTGATAGAGCTACATCATCGGAATTAACAGAAGATGATTATGTATCACTTTTAGATGTTGTTGATACAGTTAAATCCGATCCAGATGAAAATATTGAAGAATCGATATCAATTATAAAAAATAAATTAGAGACTAAAAATGCAAATGTTATATTAAGAACAATTACATTAATTGATTTTTTAGCTGAAAATTGTGGTGCTATGATGAGAGGTGAAATAGCTAAAAAATCATTTGTTAATCACTATATGGTTGGATTATTAAATGATGATAGTATGCATAATTCTGTTAAATATGCAATTATTAAAGAAATTTATAAATTAAGTAAAACTTTTCAAGGTGATGAATCTTTAAAGACAATGAGTACAATTTTTAAAGATTTAAAAAATAGTCATTTATATTTTTGTCAACAAGCAATTAGTGAAGTTGATGGAACAAATACAAATATTCAATCTTCAAATACAGGTAACAATAATGATGATGAAGATGAAGAATTAAGAAAAGCAATTGAATTATCATTAAAAGAATCTCAAAGAAGTTTCCCAAATATACAGCAACCTTTACAAACATCTAATGAAATTTCACAACAAGCACCATTTGTGCCAGAACCTGTAGCACCACAAGTGCAACAACAGCCATCTACAATTATTAATCAACCTGAAGAACCACAAAAAGATGCACCTGCACCTGATAAAGTTATTGCATTGTTTGATTTATCAACTGATGATCCTGATACTCTGACATTTAAAAAAGATGATATAATAACTATTATTGAACAAGTTAATGAACAATGGTTTAGAGGTTGTTTACGTGGTAAATTAGGTATAATTCCATATAATTATGTTAAAAGTATTCCAAAGACAGCAAATGCAGATATTGAAAGACTTACACAATCATTAAATGAATCATTTAATATTGAAGTATTTTTATCAAAATTAATGTCAATTAAACTTGAATTATCAAAGACTCCAATGTCAAATACAGATTTTGAACATATGTTAATTAATGATGAAATACCAAGTACACTGGAATCAATCATGAAAAAGAGAACTGATTTAAAAGAACTTTTAGATTTATTGAATTTAAAAATATTAGAATTAAATTCAATTAATGATAATATTACAACTAGTATTAATACTTATCAAGATCTTCTTGCAGATGCCAAAAAACAAGTGGAACCTCCAATTCAATCAATGGGTAATATGTCTTTAAGTTCGAATCCAACGGGAACGGGACCTTCATTAAATCCTTATTCAAATCCTTCTTTCATACAATCCACATATACTGGTAGTGTTCCTGCTACATATGGACAACAGCATCAACAACAACAACAACAGCAACCGCAACAACAACCGCAAGAGACTGGTTTTGGTTTCCAATATCCTGCTCCTCCAAGTTATTAATCACATTGTTGAAAATAAGTAAATAAATATATAAATATAAATATTTTTTTTTTCTCTTTTCTTTTAAATCATCTTCCCTTCTATTACGTGTGTTACTGTTACTTCATTTTGTTTATATTTTTTTTTTTTCTTTTTTATTTAATTTCTTTACTATCATTTTTTCTTTAAAGTTATGAATTACTTACTCTGTCCTATTCCGAGATTAATACTATTAATTTTTTAAAATAAAAACGCCATGAAACTTTTTGTTAATTTCCCATTTCCCATTTCCTATTTCTCAGTTTCCCACTTTGATTACTTCGATGTCTATATTTTGAACAATATAGCTAATCTATAACTCATCTAACATTTGCTTTAAAGATTTTAAATATTGTTTATCGAAGGAATTTAAATCAGATATATCATTTCTTATACTAAAATAAACTTTTTCAATAATATTTATGACATCAAAATCATCAACTAATTTAATATCAATACCAAGTATTTTATTTATTGTTTTAAATTTTTGGAAAAGTAAATTAACTTTGGTGTAATTATAATCGAGTAAATCTAACAACGATGATGATGATAATGATGATGATGATGGATCTAATGATATTGCTCTTGAATAAGAAATAGATATGAATTCTAATAATCCATTAATTATAATTAAAGGAGAATTAATATTTGAATCATTTTGTTTTTCAGTAGTTAAAATAATTTCCAAATAGCTTAAATAATTAAATAAAGGTATGATGATAACATTATCTTTATTGTTATAATTACCTAAATAAATATATTTCACTTTTTTTAAAGTTTTAAATTGTGAAATTGATAATCTAGAATTATTATTTAGAATTGAAAATTTTTCAAATGATTCAATTATGCCAATTGAGTTATTAATATTATTATGATTATTATTATTGTTGTTGATATTGTTGATATTTGAGGTGGTGGCCTTGGTAGTTGTATTTAATATTGGTACTGCTAATAGATCAATTAAGTAAATTGCATCATAATGATCATTAGAGTTAAGCATATATTGAACAAGTTCGGACTTCGAAGTATAGGAACTGTAATGGATCATTTAATAATAATATAGATCGAGAAGAAAAATATATAGCTAAGCAGAGTAGAGAGAGACTGCAGCCAGGTAACTAGCTAGAAACATTTATGAGATGCCACAGCCGAAAATAAAATAAGTAGTCGTTGATTACGTGCCAATCAAAATAAGAAGATCTAAATAGAGTAAATATACTATAGATATCTAAGACTATTATATATTGTACATACATATAAATGATATGATAAAAATTAGTATAATATATAATATATAAGCAGTGAGAAGTCTGAAACCACTTAACTGCCATAGAAGAAGGAAAAAATGGGTAAATTATTAAATATATATGAACAATAAAATGAACAAAGCAAATACAATAATATCTATTATATGGAAGAATATCAGCATGGCGGGGACTTGGGACCAAGACATTCCGGTAAAGATTAAAAGGTCGCCGACGCACGACCGACGCCCAAGACTAAATTGTAAAGCTATATATAAACAGGTATGCTTTTTTCACCGCCATGGCCATTGGCGACATTCAAGTTCTGATCCCACAGACGGGGCGAATGAGCCAGTGGCCCAGTAGTGAGTACAGCTGCTATATAGCCTATATACTATTAATAAAAAATGTGAATATATTGGCGGTGGCAGTAAATACTGTAAGTCCAAGAATTGTGCCAGAAAGGAAGACATAAAAAAATATAGAGGGGAGCAGCGACAAGACAAATTTCAATGTGCATCAGGCATTGAATCCTTTTATTCACGGTAAATCTTAATTGACTTTTATTGACTGACAACTGATCCGTTTAGGCGGCGTGGCTGGCTGGCTGGCTGGTTGGCTGGCAGTTGGGCTGTTTTTTGTGTGCCGATCGCTGCGTCGGCGGTCGCTGGTAGCTGGTAGCTGGCTGGCTATTTGGCGGGCTGCGGCAGGTATCCGCTGCCGCTGCCGCTGCTGTACGGTGCGTGTATATGTGATGTGATGCCCGGTGGACGGGCGGGAGAGAGAGGGAGATGCTGTCGCCGATCCGCTGGCCGTTCCTGTCGAGATAAGTGCCATTCACTCGCTCCCCTTGGCTCTCTTTCAACACACAAAGAGAAAAAAGCACTAGCCTGGACTTGACTCGATTCGACTCGACCCGACTCGAGTCTGGAGTCAGAAGTGAGAAGTGAGAAGTGAGAAAGCTAACACTGCACTTGTGTGTTTTAACATTTATGCTCTCTGCCTTGTTCAACCACATTTCAGCATTCAACCAGATTTCCCTGGATCTTCACTGCTTCTTCTGCTTTCTCCATTGAAGAAGAATATCATCATCATATTTATATACTTATACTATTATATATATTTATATATTTATATTATATATTTATATTAATTTAATCATAGAGATCTCTATTTCATTCAAATTTTATATTATTGTCATTGATCGATCTATTACTTTCTGATCAAATTTTATTGTCAGCTGCATTCATTCTTGTATCATTATCTTGTTTATTATCCATCCTATATACAACGTCATTTTTTTTTTCATCTCTCCTCTCCCACTAGCTGTTTCTTTCATTTGATTTTTCTTGTTTGATAAAAACTAACTTCACTTTTAGTAGTATTATTATTATCATTATATTTTATCTTCACTATTATTATTAATTAATTAAATTAAACGATTTCAAATTTCATTCGTTTAAAAATATCGCCTCAAGTTTCCCTGCATTATTTGACTTTCCACTTTATAGACTATCCTTGAGGAACTTCTTTCCATCTTCCAAAAACAAAAATATTCAAAACGGACAAGGAAATTAAAAAGTTTAATAACATAGAAACATAGAAAAATAACCCTTTTTTATTCAGTCAATCAATCAATCAATCAATCAATCAGTCGTACTCACTTTTACTTTACTTTACTTTACTTACTCATTTACTCACCATATATCAAATTACGCAAATACGTAGTACTCACTCTCACTCGTATAAAAACTGAATCAACGACGCATCATCATCTTTCCCAAAATATATATATTTAATTTTTATTCATTATGGCAACTACACAACTAAGCATCGAAGATTATGAAGATCTGACTGGTTTAAGATTCGCTTGGAATGCTTTCCCTTCCTCAAAAACTGAAGCTAAAAATTGTGTTGTCCCATTAGGTTGTTTATATCAACCTTTAAGATCAACAGAAAATCCAGTTATATTTAATACCCCTCCCATTGTTTGTAAAGCTTGTAAAGCTATACTTAATCCATTTTGTCAACCTGATTTTACTTCAAGAGTTTGGACTTGTTCAATTTGTGCTGCAAGAAATCAATTTCATCCTCAACTTGTTGAATTACCTTATGAAGCAAATCCTCAATCTTTAAATTTTGAATATATTTTACCTCAAAATCATCAAATTCAAAAACCAATGGTTATAATATTTGTTGTTGATTTATGTATAGATGAAGAAAGTTTAAGTGCTTTAAAAGAAAGTTTAATTGTAGCTATTGATTTATTACCTCCAACTGCTTTAGTTGGTTTTATAACTTTTGGTCAAAATGTTAATATTCATCAATTAGGTCATCAAGATTCAAGTTCAAGTTATTGTTTTAATGGTTCAAAAATTTATACTCAAGAACAAATAGAAAATCAATTGGGATTACTTTCAAAAGAATTAAGAAGTACATCAATAACAGGTATGAATGGAAGTGGTGCTGGTGGTGGTACTGGTGGTTCTGGTCGTACTGGTAGTATTGGTGGATCAATGAATAGAAATAATAGTACAACAAGTGAAATAGAGATCCCAAGACATCCTGGTTATAGATTTATTCAACAATTAACAATGTGTGAATTTCAATTAACTTTATTAATTGAATCTTTAAAACCAGATTCATTCCCAATTCCAAAATATCATAGATCAAAAAGATCAACTGGAGCTGCTTTAAATATTGCAACAAATTTAATTGGTTCAACACATTCTAAAACTGGGGCTGAAATTTTATTATTTAGTGGAGGTCCTTGTACTTATGGACCTGGTTCTATTGTATCAACAGCTTTAAAAGATCCAATAAGATCTCATCATGATTTATTTAATGATGCATCAACTGCTAAATCATATAAGAAAACATGTAAATTTTATGATGATTTAGCATCAAAATCTGTTTTAAATGGTCATACAATAAATATTTTTATTGGAGCATATGATCAAGTTGGTTTAAGTGAAATGGAATGTTTAATTGAAAAGACAGGTGGTGTTGCAGTTCAATCTGATGGTTTTACAACTGCAATTTTTAAACAATCATTACAAAGATTTTTAACAAAAAATTCAACAACAGATTTTTTCAATTTTGGTATGAATGGTACATTAGAAGTTAAAGTTACACCAAATTTAAAAATAAATGGATTAATTGGTCATGCAACATCATTAGATCGTAAAAATTCATCAGTTAGTGATATTAAAGTTGGACTTGGAGGTACAAATTCATGGAAATTAGGTACAGTATCAGATCATTCAACATATGGAATTTATTTTGAATTATCACAATTACAAACATCATTAAATTTTGTTATAATTCAATTTATAACATCATTTCAACATTCTGATGGTACAAAAAGATTACATGTTACAACATCAAGAATGCCAATTATACAAACAAATCAAAATATAATTGATTATTTTGATCAAGAAGCAGCAACAGTTTTAGTTGCAAGAGAAGCTTTATATAAAGTTTATAAAGATAATTCAACAGATGCAATTAGATGGTGTGATAAAATGTTAGTTGATTTATGTTCAAATTTTGGTATATATAATATAAATGAACCAAAATCTTTAACATTACCAACAACATTAAATTTATTCCCACAATTTATGTATCATTTAAGAAGATCAAATTTTATTCAAATATTTGGTTCATCACCTGATGAAACTGCTTTTTATAGACATTGTTTCTTAACTGAAGATTGTCTGAATTCTTTAATTATGATTCAACCAACTTTAACATCATTTGAATTAGATAAAGAACCAGAACCTGTATTATTAGATTCTTTATCAATTAAACCTGATAGAATCTTATTATTAGATACTTTTTTCCATCTTTTAATATTTCATGGATCTCAAATAGCTGAATGGAGAAGACAAGGTTATCAAGATATGCCAGATTATGAATATTTTAAAGAATTTTTAAATCAACCTAGAATAGAAGCTGCTGATATATTAGTTGATAGATTCCCACTACCTAGATTTATTGATACTGAAGATGGTGGATCTCAAGCTAGATTCCTCATGTCGAAATTAAATCCAACAACAAATTATAAAGTTGATCATATTAACGTTGCCGCAATTGGTGATTCGGCAGGTGCTGTTATATTAACTGATGATGTAAGTTTACAAAGTTTCATAGAATACGTTTATGCTGCAGTTGTTAAACCTACATAATAAAAATGAAAAAAAAAAAAACTGAAAGAATTGTTTTTTTTAAAAAAAAAAGAAGTATGGATGAATTAAAAAAAAAAAAATTGATAAAAAAAAAAAACGAAAAAAAGTTTAAAAAATAAGAAAAACTTTAAAAAGGCTGGTAAACTTTTCCACCTCTCTGTATATTTTTTTGCTAATAAAGGTAAAAATCAAATAAGATTTATAAGGCAATAATAAAAATTTAATTAATATTGCAATGATAAATAAGTAAAACATTTATATTAAGTTCAAGAAACTTCTTGAAAATGATATAAAAGTGAATAAAAAAAAGAAAAAGTAAAAAGAGTAAACGAACGATAAAAAGAGAAACGAGGCAGAAGAAACAAGCAAAGATAAAAACTTATTTATCCATCTATTATTCTTCTTCACAAAGTTGTCTCTCCATTTCAGCCAAGAACTTGACATATAATATACATCATTGATCAATCCCCCGGAGCTCCCCCACATCACACGCATTCTTCCAGACAAAGCTGTAAAGAAAAAAAAATAAAACTCAAGAGGAAGAAAAAAGAAAAACGGAAAAACCAAGAAAAAAAAAAGTGAAACTAGAAACCAAAAAAAAAAAAGCAATTGCTTCAATTGCTTCCTTGTCTTCAAATTCCAATTCCAATTCCAATTCCAATTCTTGATTCGTTCCATCTATTCTAATCTTCCAAACTCAAATATAAAGAAAATTCAAAAATTTCGAACCCCATACCTATCAAGTAATAACTAAAATAGGATGGCGAATTAATCAGCAGCTGATAAGTGCAATGCAAACTGAAATTTAATCCGAACAAAAAATCAGGACTTCTTGATCTCCTGTGTTAGTTCAAGGTAAGTATGAAGAAAAAGAAGAAAATCAAAAAGAGTGCAGCCCTCTGTAAACAGAAACACCCAACGCGGGCGTCGAGTCCTATTTATACGCCTTGAAAAATCAAGGAAAAAATAAAACACAACAAGAAAACAACGCCCGCCAAACAAAAAAAAAAAAAAGTTAAAAAAAAACAATATTATGTAAGTGATATCGTAATAATTGCGACATAATACTGTGTCGTGTCACATCGCTGCACCAGATAAAACAAAGCAGAAAACCAAACACAGCGCGCGTCCACAGCACCAGAACTGCCTGCAGAGGATCGAAGAATCTTTGACTGGAGCGAGCTCTAATAGAGAGGGAATACATTAATTGATATACGTGAAGTAACAAACAAGCAAACAAACAAACAAGGGATCAATAAGATTATCCAGTTTGAAAGAAGGAGTATATTTTTTTGCTTCTTTGTTGGTTGTTAGATTTCTGTACCTGTAATTTTAGTGTATCCTTTTTTTTTTCTTTTTTAATTATAGAACTATTATCCATCATGGCACCACAATATAAAGAAGAACATTATTTAATAATTCAACCAGGTTCAAATTCAACATTAGTTAAATTTGGTTTGGATGATACTTTATCACCACCAACTTATTCAATACCTACAATAGTTTATAAGAATCCAAATAATGATAATCAATATACAATGACACCTAATGATAATTCAATATTACCAATTGTGAAAGGTTATATTGAAGATGTTAAAGCATTAAATTTTTTAATAAAGAGTGTATTGAAAAGTGTTTTAAGATTAAATCCAACTGTATTATTATCACAAATTCCATTAGTTATTGTACAAACATCAGCTAATTGGTCACCTAATTCAATTGAATATATAACAAATTATGTATTTGAATCTTTAAGTTTACCTTCTTTATCAATTGTTCCTTCAAGTTTATGTTGTTTATTTGCTTATGGATCAACAACACCAAATTCTTGTGTTATTGATATAGGATATCAAAAGACTGAAATTTCAATTATTTTAGATTATCAAGTTTTCATTCCTGGTTCAAAAATTGTTTCAATTGGTGGTAATTCAATAAATGATAAATTAAATAAACTTTTACCAAATTTAAATAATTCTCAATTAGATAGTTTAAAAAAATCAAATATATTTGAAGTTTTAAGTGCTGAAGATGCAAGTAATTCATTTTTTGGTAGTGATGTATTAAAGGAAAAAACTGATAATAATGATGATGGTGTCTTAGATATTGCTGCTATTGTGACAAGTGAAAAATCAACAAGAGAAATTTTAGCTGAAAAGGAGAAAGAATTAAAAGGTAAAAAGACAAAATCATCAGTTGAAGTTCAAACAAAAGGTAATTCAGAATTAGAGATTAATTCATTTATTGATATTGAAGGTAATGAAATTACTGTTGGTAAAGAAAGATTTCAAGGTTGTAATGAATTAATTGATTCAATTGCTAAAAGTATTTATAAATCAATTGGTAAAATACCTGATTTGAAAAGAGCACAAGATTGTTATGATAATTTAATTTTAGTTGGTCAAACAAGTAAAATTAAAGGTTTAAAAGAAGCTTTAATTGTTAAATTATATAATGATTATGTTGCAGGTTATGAACAAACTAAATTACAACAAAAGCAAACTCAATCAAGTTTTAGAAATAATACAAATGATTTATCAAAATATTCTAATTTAGTTCAAGTTCCAAATCATTTAAAATTTTTAACAAAACCTGAATATTTTTCAGATTGGAAAAAAGTTGGTTTTGAAGATTGTTCATTTTTAGGTGCTGAAATCTTATCAAAGATGGCTTTTGGTAATTCAAATAATTCTGAATTATATTTAAGTAAAGAAGAATATCAAGAGAAAGGTCCAATGGGTATTTGGCATGTTAAAATTTAATTATATTATTATTATTATTAGTATTATTATTGTGTAAATTATTATATACTTTTTTTTTATTATTATTTGTTCATTTGTTTCATCTTTTTTTTTTTTCTTTTTTCTTTTCTTTTGTACACTTATTTAGATTGTAAATATATACAACAAATATATATTATACACGAGATCGATTAAAACGGGAAGCAGAAACATACATATAATAATAACAAATTATAGAGGGAATAATAATAATAATAATAGTAATTAAAACCAAAGAAAAAAAAAAACAAAAGATAAAAGTATTAAAAACAACAAAAAAAATAAACCCTCCAAGTAATAAAACAAAAAAATAAAATAAAAATCAATTCAATTTAATTTAATTTAATTTAATTTAATTTAATCTAGAATATTCATTCAGTCATTCATTCACCTCTCAAACGTCTAGCTAAATAAATATCCTTTTGCATAATAGTAACTCTCTTAGCATGTAAAGCACATAAATTAGTATCTTCAAACAAATGAACTAAATAAGCTTCAACAGCTTCTTGTAAAGCTAATATAGCAACAGATTGCCATCTATAACCACTAGTTGCTCCAAATTCATCTTGAACAATCTCTCTAACTAATCTAGCAAATGGTAATTTACGTAATAATAAATCTGTTGATTTTTGAAATTTACGTATTTCACGTAATGCAACAGTACCTGGTCTATAACGTTTCTTAACATGTTTTAAACTTGTTGGATCACCAGGTTTATTTCTCATTAATCCTGTACTTGATCTTGAACTACTCGAACCTGTATTACCACTTGTACTACTTGCTTTCTTTTTACTGCTTTTCTTGCTGTTACTCTTGGTTCTTAATCTATCATCTAGTGAAGTTGGTGATGTCTTGACAGTTATTTGAGATGATGATGATGATGATGACTTGCTCGTCTTTTTAGACTTTGGCGTCGATGGAGTTTTCAACTTGTTTATTCTGGCCATTATTCTATTTCAATCGATCGATATGTAAAAAACTATATATAATTCCTCTTTTTGGATATCGGCTAGGCTTTAAAATTCAATTCAATTCAATTCAATTCAATTGAGACTGGCTGTTTTTAAATTATAAATAAACTGATTGTATTAATTTGGATTCAATCACTTTATTCTGTTTTTTGTTTTTTAATTTATTATCTTTAACTTTGTCACTTCACTTCACTTCACTTCACGTTTTCAAAAAAAAAAAAAGTAATCATCCCCTGTCCGTCCCACGCACGTACGCACGCAACGCAACAAGCTAGCTAGGCTGCCTGCCACAAGCCAGGCTACAATCTCTGGCTGTGTCCCGCTCGCCCCCCCTGCTACTCGCCCCGCTGCCCTGCTCCCTCCCAATTCCCCAATTTCCCACTTTCCTATTCCCTCGCCAAAGTCTCGCGCGGCTGGTTTCTACTCACTTTCCTCTTTGGGACAAAATGCTCTGCTTTATTATAAATTACGTAATTGATAGTATCTATAGACTTGATGATTATTGAAAAGAACTTACACACACATATTATTAATAGTGATACAACAAAAAAGTAAATCGTGTTAAAAGAGACTGTTTGTTTTTTTTTTTCAAAAAGAAAGTAAGTTAAAAAAGAGTAAAATGGTTTTTTGGTTGGCTTTTTTGTCGACGAAGAAAATCTTAAAGTAAATAAGTAAAATAAGTAAAATAAGTAAGTAAATAAGTAAGTAAGTAAGTAAGTAAGTAAACAACAAGTAAAATAAGTAGATAAGTAAAATAAAACAAAAACAAGTAAGAAGTTAAGGAAGCAACACAAAAGTAAGAATACAAAAAAATAACAAAACTAAAATAAAATAAAATAATAATTATAATAATAAAAAAAATAAAAAGAAAGGAAAAGTATTTGATGGACGAAAAGTAGAGCAACAAACAACTAAAACAAAAAAAAAATGAAAAGCTTGAAAAAAACATGGGGATGAATGAATGCGCACCAACGATAATAATAAAAACACAACAACAAAAAAAAAAAAATAAGAAATAATACCCAGTAATTAAAAAGTGATCGATATGATAAAGAGTTTGAAATCAAAAACTTTCAACGCAACTTCTCTCCTTAAGCTTTTTTAGTAGCTGTAGCTTCTTCATCTATGTCTGATCCTTGGGAAAATCCAGAAAATGTAGTCTTTAGTTCTCCACCATCTTCTTCAGCAGCAGGTTCTGCTTCTTTAGTAGCAGTCACAGGAGCAGCAGTAGCAGCTGGTGCAGGTGCTGTTGTAGTCTTTGCTGGAGCAGCAGCAGCAGGTTTCTTAGTAGTAACTTTCTTAACCTTCTTTGCTTTAGTTGGTTCTTGAGTCATGAACTTCATAAACTTCTTACCAAATCCAATCTTCTCAGTTGAAGCAGCTGGAGCATTAGCTGCAACTGGTGGAGTATATCTTGAAGTTGCTGGTGCTTTTGATGAGGAGGTAGCGGCAGCTGCAGGTTTAGCTTCAGCTTTTGGAGCAATAGTCTTTGCTCTGGTTTGACTAACTTCAGCATCAGTAACAACAGAAGCCATTGGTGGTTTCTCATTTGTATTAATGTTGTACAGCGGATCCATACCAGGTTCAGTCTTTAAAGCTTTAATTTCATCCCATGTCTTCTTTGGAACACTAGGTTTAGAAACTTTTGGAGCTTTTGCCTTTTCACCAGATTCTGTAAATTCAGGTTCTTCTTCAACTTCAGGTTCTGGTTCATCTTCAGGTTCAGAGACAACTTCAGGTGGTTCTGGAATATCTTCATCATCTAATTCAAAGTCACCTTTATTAATAGTTTCTTCATCAGATATATCATCAGAGATTTCTTTTTGTAAATGTTCAGGTAAGATTGAATTAATTTCCTTATCTTCAGCCTTTTGAGAAGTTTTAACTTCTTTCAATTCATCTAATAATTTAACTCTTTCAGTTTCTTTTTCATCTCTTTCACCTTCTAATGTAGATCTAACAACAACATATTCATTAGTTTCTCTATCTAATCTTTCGAAATCTAAATCAGATTGGGATTGAATTAAAGCAGCTTCAGCAGTTTCCTTTTCAGCTTCAGTAGTAGCAGATTGTAAAGCAGCTTCAGCATCAGCTATTTGTTGTTCAATTTCTTCTAATTTAGTTAATGTTGCTTCATAGGTATTATCAGCATTAGTAAATCTAGCTTCATGTTCATTAAAGAATGTTTCATGTTTAGCTCTATTTTCAATTTTACCATTCAAAATTTCAGTTTCAGTTTCAAGTTCAGCTAATAATGGTGCAACATCTTCATCTTTTTCCTTTTGCATGTCATCTAATTCACCTTGTCTTATACCATCTTTTTCATCTTTTTCAGATTTAATGACAGCTAATTTTTCAGATCTTTCAGTTTCAATTGCATGTTTATCTTCTTCCTCTTTGGTAATTTGATCTTTAAATTCTTGTTCATGATCAAGTAAAATTTGATCTTTTTCTTTAGACATTTCAATTTGAGCATTCTTTAAATCATCTTTATCACCTTGTAATTTAACTCTTCTTGCAATCTTATCATCTTCTCTCTTCTTTTTAGCAGCAACTTTGGCAGCTTTCTTATCAACAAAGAATTGAGCTCTCTTTTGTTTTAATTCAATCTTTTGTTTTTCTCTTTCAAGATTTAAATTACGTTGACCTTCAGCTTTACTATCTAAATCAGCTAAGATTGGTTTAACAACAGATTCAGCCATTGCATTAATTTCAGCAGCACTTAATAATAAACCACCACCTAAATTAATTTTACCAGAATCACTAATAGCTTTTCTCTTAGCAAAATTAGCTTGAGCAATTTGAATAGCTTTAATGTTCATTTCTCTATCACCAAATAGATTAGCAGAAGATCTAGCTTCATCAATACCAGCTAAAGTTGAATTAGCATTAGTAATTGCCTTTAATAAAACTTTAGAATCAATTAAAGAATTTTTAGTTAAAGTTGCTCTTTCAGCTGCACCATAATCAACATCAGGGTCGAATTTTTGAGAAGCTAAAGCACCAACAGATGCAAAAGTTGCATTATTTGATAAATCAGAAGCAGTTGGAATACCATAAGGTTTCTTATTAGAAGCTAATCTAGCAGTAATTGATTTTCTAGCAGATTCTTCAGCAGATGAATTAATTTTAGAAATATCAACTGCACCATTAGCAGTTAAATGTAAATTTGAAGTAGTTAAACCAGATCTTGCATCCATCGTTGGATTAACTCTTGATGACATTGTCTTTGTTGAATTTGAAGTTGCTAATTTAGTAATTTGACCAATGTTCATCTTTCTTGAACCTTCATGAGCATTATGAGATGTTGTTAAACCAGATCTATAATCTAATTTATTAGTTAATCTAGTTGAAGTTGAAGAAGAATCAACAAATTGAGATAATGTAGCTTTACCAGATCTAATATCATCAAATTCATATAAATCTTGTAAAGCATCTCTTGCAATATTTGAAGAATTTCTTTTCAAAACAGAAGATGCAGCATCTTGAGAATCTTCTAAATCAACAGAAGAAGTTGCATCATCATAGAAAGGATATTTTTGAGATTTGGCACTAATTGCAGCATATTCTGCTTCCGGAGCAAAATTATTTCTTTTCCAAGCTCTTGGAGCTGAATCTGTTTTAGCAATTAAAGCAGCTGTTGCAGCTTCAGAAGACAGTTCTCTCTTATATGGATGAATTGATAAATCAGAAGATGAAGCTAATAAAGCAGCAGTATCGGAAGCTGATGGGTCAACACCTAAATTAACTTTTGCAGGATTATTATAAATACCATATTTTAATTTTGCTTTATAAATTGCTTCTTCACTTAAAGGTCTCCCATTTGTTTGATAAACAGAATGTCTAGTACTCTTACTAGTAATTGAAGGAGAACTCTCTTGATAGGACATCATTTTTATTTGTAGATGAAATTAAAATAAGAAAAAAGTTCTTTAAAAATGATGGAAAAAGAGACAACTTTTAAATTAGCTTATAATTTATCAAAAAAGAGAGTTTTATTATTTGAAGAAGTAAAAAAACAAGTAAACACCTTAAATAAATTATAACTAGATTAAAATTTAAAAAAGGTATAAAAAAGCAATGACGGTGGAATTAGAAGAAACTCCAAGGTGTTTTGTTGTGTATTTTAATGTCGTTGTGCAGACGATAGGCACGCACGCCGCCTTTATCATCAGATGGGGTGGTTGTATGTATTTTATGTGTGTCGTTCGTGGGAGCCTTGCCTCTTGCCTCTTGCCTCTTGCCTTGGGGCATTGGGTGGTGGTGGTAACGGGCTACGCAGTGCGAGCTGCGGTAGCGAGAGTTTGCTTGCGTTCGCTTTGTTTTCTTTTGTTCTCCTTCTGTCATTATTGTGGTGCGTGGTGGTGGGATCCTCAGCGCTCGCCTTCTCCAGGTGCCCCGGGACAGGGGCAAGACAGACAGAGTGAGTGAGACACTGGACGTTGTACAGGGAATTTCAGGCGGGCGCCGCGTGGATATGATGTAGTGGTGTCCCTCTGTCAGCTATCTGGCTGACAAGGCGAGGGGTGAGTCTCGATATTTTTAACTATATATTTATTTATGGTACATTACACAATCTACACTCTCTCGACAGGGGATAATGAAAAGTACATGTATATGGTATATATATTTAGCTATTGAAATACGGCAAGTTTTCAGATCTTTCAAATTTATTATTACTATCTCTCTTTCATTAATTAATAATTTGAGTACGTACTGGAGCAATTTAATATCGGCAACAATTATGAATTTCATTAGCCACTAATTGCACGTACATATAATTCACATGAGGCACGCTAGTTGCTCTTACTGTGGCTAGTGACCATTTCCATTTTGGGAAAATTGACGTTTTCTTTTGGGAAAATTACCTAATTGGGTCAATATCTTAGTAGCTAGGTAATCTTTTTAACTGTGGCTGATGAAAAATGCTTAAATTTACTCTACCCTTTTCAGTTTTCATAGATTTGTTTCAATTGATGAATTTGGCTGATTGATTAAGGTAGCCATTTCGAGTTTCTAATAGCTTTTGGTTTAATTTGCTTATTGCTTGGTTGGTCTTAGCGATGAGGTCATGGTTCCTCAAAAGGTTGCTATCTTTCTATCTATATTTTAGAGCACAGATAGTAGTTAGTAGTTAGTAGTTAGTATACGTGGTTTGATTTTTTCCCTGGCCTTGAAGTTGTTGTAGTCTAGGTAGCTAGAGCTGTCAATATTGTAACTCGTGATCAGCTAGATCTATGTAGCTATAGCTGTTGGCAGATTGGCAGAATGAAATAAAGTAGAGGGTCTAAAATAATTTCGCTGAGTTTGGGAGCTTTGCTCTCAGCCTTCAGGCTCCAGCTATATTGAAATCTAAGTCGCTGAGTCGCTGAGTCGCTGTATGTAGTGTAATTATTACAATTTTTGTCTGGAACTTCAAGTAACTTGTAAGCTGTAAGCGTCAATAGCTGATCGCCAAATTTGTAAATTGCAATTAGCTTGCACGGCAGTTGGAACTTGGTACTGTGCACGTCGTCTCGATCGAGGAGACTCGGAGAGAGATTCGCGATTCGAGATCGAGACGCTGAAAGTGCGAGCGTGCGAGCGTGAGATTAGTTTGCGATAACAGCTATAAGTGTGTAATCGTGTTTTTGTGTTTTTGACTGATTACGTATTGTTGTTGCTAATCTTTTTTTGGATCTATGATTGCAACTTGCACGGCTTATCACTTATAAGTATTCATTGCGTCAATACCTAGCTACAGATAAGCGAGTATATATACTCATCGCTAATACTTGATTGATTGATAACTATGATGATCATCTGGATTAAAGTAATTGGTAATTGGTAATTGGTAATTGGTAATCAATTCAATCAATCAATTGATGCACATATATAGAACTATAACACAAAATATTTAACTGCAAACAAATTAACCCCCACAATAACAAGTCGGGTAACCCACGCGGCTCCCAAACTTTTTTTGTTAAAAATTGTATCAGCTAGACTATTATTAGTGGGTAAACTACTTGACGAGTTTTCCTTTGTCTTTTGTCTTTTGTCTTTTTTTCCTTTGTCTCATTTGATCTGATTTTGTTCCAATTTATAATATATATGTTTTTTTTTCATTTTATGATCAAGTCTTTTGTAATTCAGTCTTGCTTTGTTTCTTTTAATTTGGTGGTGTTCAATTCAATATCACAAGTCCTATATCTTCAAAAGTGATCCCCTTTTGTTTTGCAGGATTTGATTTGTTGTTTTGTTAACAATGAATTTTGAAAATATGACCTCTTTTGAACTATTGGATTTACAATACGGTGGACTAAATCAACCCATTAAAGATATTAATGATTCTTATTTAACGTTAAATAAATTACGAGTTGATCCTACAGAGTATTCAAATGATTTTTTTTTGGACGAAACACTATCTGATAATTTTGATAATAACTTATCAGATTCATGTTCACCAATTTCTTCTCAAAAGAGTTCTTTGGTTATAAATAAAGATTTAGATTTGGAATTATCAGACAATGCAACTATTGATCCAAAAGATGTCAATAAGTTTGCATATTGTTTATCTAATAAACCATTCTATGACTATATTATAAACTCTTTAAAACAGTTACCAAATATTGATGTTACATTTTTTGATGAATCATCTTTTGTTGAAAGACAACAGGAATTGATTTTTCATCATCCATTATCACAACAAACCTTACTTAATGATAATTTAAATTTTATTCCAATTCAAATTATGGATAAACCTACTGAAGCAACAGTAGAGGTGGAGGTTGATGAAGAAGGTCTATTACCTAATATGGAGCTACTTGATTTACCTGTGACTAAGGAATTATTGAATGATTTTACCGTTGAAGATTCACAGTTAGATGAAGATTATAGCGTTGATTGCAGTTCAATTGATGGTAGTGACGAAGAATTAGATGGAAAAAATTCATTGAAAAGCATAAATATAAATAATAACAAAAAAAAAGATATTAATAAGATTGACGATGGTATTCCAAGCTCATCAGTTAATGCGAGAATTAGAGTTAAGAGAGCTGCAAGTTTAAATTGTAAGAAAAGAATTATTGATGACAATGATTATATTAAGGTTTCAAAAAAGAAGAAAAATAATTCTAAAAATTTGAAATCATCAACTGGATTAACTTGTACAATTGAAAAATGTGATAGAAAATTTACAAATAAGGCATTACTTTCAAGGCACATAAATTGTGTTCATTTAAAGCTAGAAAGATTTTCATGTCATTATTGTAATAAAAAATTTACAAGATCTGACCATTTAAAGATACATGTGCGTAGAATGCACGTTTCTAATACAAGTAGAAGAAAAAAAAGATCATCGTTATCTTAATCAATCATCTTTGTAATTTGGCTTTTAAGAAAAAAAAGAATCTTGGCTGTTTTTGTTTTTTTATTGGTTTTCAAATAATGATATACGTGTTTTAAAATACTTTTCTTGTTATTTCTTTCGAGTTGCTAATGACAGCAAACTAATTAATTCATATCTTTTTAATTTCTAAAATTTTTGCATAGAATGGTTGAGAATTAAACCATTATAATGTTATAATGTATAGTTATAATCAAGCATTTTCTTTATATTCGTTTTTTTTTTTTTGACAGTTGCATTAGTTATTAGATATAACAACACAACTACAAAATTCTTGCATTGCTAATGTATTTTCTTTTTGGGAGGGGAGGGTTAAATATAAAAAAAAAAATAAAAAGTGAAAAATAAAAAGAGAAAATTAAATATTAAGGTAGGGGAATCATTAAATAAATAAATAATTAAAAACAAAAGTTGGTAAAAGAAAAAGGTATCAATTAAAAAAAAAAGAGTAAAAAAAAGATCATACAAAAAACAACACTATTCAGGATCATCATATTCAATTTCTTCACCAGCTAATAATTTAGCTTGAATACTCTTCAATTCTTGAGTACGTAAATAAGTTTTAGTAGTTTTAAAAGGTGGTCTATCACCTAAATTTAAATATTGACCCCAATAATTAGGTAAATCTTCTTGTAAGGCACTAAAATAATTCTCCATACAAGAGACATAAAAATGAGCATTAAAATCATTTTTTGGATCACAAGTACATTTATTTTTCAAACGAACTTCATCATTTTCAGGACAAGTTAAGATTGGATTATGGAAATAGGATATATCTTCAAAGAAATGGAATTCATCTTTATTTAAGAATAAAGAAGCACCAATTGAATGAATTGGAGCATCACCCCAACGTTCATAAAAGAAACCACCAGATTGATCTAAATAATTGAAAAATGATTCATATTCAAAAGATCTCCAAAAATCCATATCTGCAATTTCAAAATTTGACCAAAAATGACAAGTATTATAAGATTCACCATTATCAATTGATATAAAATCAATTAAATTATTATTATTATCAACTTTAATTTCATCTTTAAAAATTTTTAAAAAATTTTGAATTGTTGGCCATAATGTACCTATAGTTGAAGGAACTTCAAATAAAGAAACTGAAAATCCATATTTTTTTTTATTTTCTCTCATGAATTTGAAAACATCATAATTTATATCACAATATAATTTAACATCAGGTTCAACTCTCCAATAATATTTAAAATTCTTTAATAAATCATGTTTATAAAAAAAACCAGAATAAAAACGACACATATGATTATAAGATTCTAATGAACCATAAGGTAATTTTGACATTTTTTTTCTAATTTCTTTAACTTTTTTCATATCAATAAAATTCGGATATGACCAATGTTCATTTGAAACTACACCATATTGTGTCTTACCTGAACAAACACTACTTGTTAAAATTTTAAATTCATCAGTAAATGGTTCATTGTTTAAAAAAGTCCAAGTATATTGAAATTTATGATTAAATCTATCTTCAAAATTTTGAATTGTTTTAACTATACTATACAAATCTTCATTACGACATAATGTTAAAAAAGTTGCATTCTCTTGTTTATAATCAATTTTATAATTATTTAAAATTGAATTTGAATTTGGATATGAGTTTGAGTTTGAGTTTGAGTTTGAGTTTGAATATGATGATGATGATGAAGATGATGAAGCTGCTGTTAATATTGGTGTTGTAATATGTGCATATGGTGAAAATAATAAAGTGAATGGGATATAAAAATAGAAGGCACTTAATATGAACGAGAGGAAACCTACACGTAAGATTAGTTTTTTCTTACTTCTTACGCTTTGTTTAGAGATTGGCATGTTGAGTGAGTGAGTTAGTGTGTTAGTGGATTAACAATAAGTGTGACTTTAAGTGATTGACTGTGAGGATTCAGGAAAGTGAGTGAAAAGAGTTGCTGAAAACACCAAAAAGAAATAAAGCAAGTTAAAACAAGCTTAAACAAGCTAAAAAAGTGAGAAAAATAGCGTGGTTGGGAACTGGATGGTAATTAATAAGAATAGAAACGAATGATGAATAGATAGATATAATATATATAATATATATAATATATTAATCTCACAAGACAAGAAAGAACAGAAAAGAAAAAGAAAAAAAAAAAGCAAGTACAAAAAAATGACAGGTGTTAAAAGAATATATCAATAAAGAAACATGTACAAGGAAATATAAAATAAAGTATAGCAAATATTTATTAAACTCGAATAACAGGTATAGATATATAATAAACTCCAACTCACTAAAAAAACTAGTACGTGAACAAAAACTATAATAAATTAAAAGAAAAAAAAAACAGCTGCAAAACGCAAAACGCAAAACGGAAAACGCAGCACGCAAAAAAACAACTAAAAAGCCAAAGAGCCAAAGAGCCAAAGAGCCCAAAACCATGAAAAAGCACCTAAAAGCACCAAAAAGCACCAAAAAGCATTAAAAAGCCAAAAACTTCCCCACGAATTAATAAAAAGGTAACAGCAGCAACCCTGCTAACAAAATAAAAGCACCCAGAAAGCGCGCCGCAGCGAACAAAAGCGAACAAACGCAAAAAGACGCAAAAAAGAGAAAATTTTGCAGATCGCGTTTTGTGAAGGCGGTGCTATAATTGTTAACTGTTAATCTTGAACCCGTGACTTTTTTTATATATTATCGACGCGTCGGTGACTCGGTGATGAAGTTCTCTAATTATGATCTAATTGATTATCAAATCATTCTCTGAAGGGCGCTTGGCTACATTTATATTTTATAGAGCCATTTTTATACATGCATTTTTATATATTCTGTTTCATCTTTGTTCTTTTGTTTGTTTTTTTGTTTGCTCTTTTCTTTCATCAACTGTCATCATCGTCATTTATCATTCATATATACATCTTTATTACTCATATACTAACATTTTTCTCTTGTGCCCTTTTCCCTTGATTCTAGATCCCCATTTTGTAAGATAAACTCACATCTCATGAATAATAATATTATCGGCCACCCCAACTTTACTATAATCATAATTATAATTAATTAAAACATCGATTAACAAATTGATAACATTTTTATCAGTTGCTTAAAATTATTTAACAACAAATTAAACAAGCATAAACAATTATTTTATTTTATTTATTATATCCCTTTAATTAATTTTACATAACATTAATCTTTAATATTACTACTAAATCTTTTATTAACTCAACTGTTTTTTTATCACTTGTGAAGAAAATTGTTCTATTCACTGATTAACAGCACTTTTTACTCTAAAATTATGTCTATTATTCATTCCTCTACCGTTGAATTCCCAGTAATTTATCATATCCCTTTTGAATTTCGAACCCAGTTGCTCACTTTGTAAAAAAAAACCAATTACAAACAAAAAATTAAACAACCAACAGTATCCAAATTATTTCCAGTTTTAATCATTTCCTTTCAATAAATATAGCATGATAACCAAATGTTGTCGCTAACCTTAAGAAATTGTACAAAATATTCATTTATAAAATTAATTAATTTATCCTACTGAATTGCAACTTTTCACTTAAACCACTATGCGTATCATTATTCCTCTTATATACATATATTATATTAATTTTACAGAAAAAATCTCACGATCAATTACCTCTTCATTAGTAACAAGAGAAAAAAAACAATTTTGTTTTAATTCACGATACCTATATAAAAGAATTTCAATTCAATATACTTAATCTTGGTTTAAATTAAATTTGTCCTATTGTTCTATGCTTGATTCTAATATCGTATATATTGAAACTCTCAATATATACAGTACTAACTTTTGTATACACTAGATTAATCTCTAGCTATACCTTTTCTAACTTAGGTTTTCTTGAATAAAAAAAAATTATGGCCATTTAAAAATAATAAAATTGAGATCATTGTATAGTTAAAAATTATTTCTTTTTTTTACATTAATTAATTGATTTTATCACTTCAATGTTTGATTTCACACCTTGCTTTAAAGAATATTTTATTAATAATTACAGTTTTTATTGGATTAATTATTTTTCTTTTTTGTTATAATTTCCCTTATGTTTCTAGGTATGTATACTACTAATATTTTAATTAATGACGATGATGATAATTATGAGGTATATGAAAAAAATGAAAAAAATGATTTTTACAAAAAGTGTCAACTGATTGATGCATGCAGCAGCACTCCAAACCCCACAGCAGGCTGCAGTGTGAGTTCAGTCCCCGTAATTTTCAAATCTTGTGCCTCGCTGGCTATCTGAACTTAGAATTTATATATTAGCGTGTATATTCACCTCCACATTATTTACTATATTTATTTCAATCTTCAATCACCAATTTTAATATGGCATATCCATCTTTAGATGTTTTTGGTCAACAACCAGGTCTTGGTATTTATACTCAATTAACTTTTTGTTTCCCATTTTCTGAGAATCAACATTCAAAACAATCAATAATTGACACATTAACTAGGGGACTTCAAAAATTAACTGAAAATTTCCCATGGTTGGCTGGTCAAGTTATCAAAGATGAATCAACAGAACTTTTCAAAATTCAACCTTTTCAAAAAATACCAAAATTATTAATTAAAGATTATACTAATAATAATAATGATGATGATTGTGGAATTGCATCGATGGATGAATTAAGAAAAGATAAATTCCCATTTAGATTATTAGATGAATCAATAGTAGCACCAATTAATACAATCCCCGATAATATTTCAAATTCCGAAAGACCTGTATTTTTAATTCAAGTTAATTTTATTAAAGATGGATTATTATTAACAATTTTAAGTGAACATCAAACAATGGATTTTGTAGGACAATTTGAAATAATGCGTCTTTTCAATAAAGCTTGTCATAATGAAATTTTCACAAATGATGAATTGACTATTATCAATTCAGATAGAGATAATATTATACCAATTTATCATAAAGATGAAAAACTTGATCCAATTATAGAAGATCTTTATAAAGTTAAACCAAATAATAATCAATTAAAAGAAGAAAATTTTAAAAATGTTGATAAGAAATGGGTATATTTTTCATTTTCTTCAGAATCATCAAAACGATTAAAATCATTAGCAATGAAAGATATAACCAATCCACCAAATTTTATATCAACTGATGATGTCATATCAGCTTTAATTTGGAAATCTGTAATTAAAGCAAGACTGAATCGTTTTAAAAATGATGATTCATATAATGAATTAACAACATGTTTTGCACGTGCTGTTGATATGAGAAATCGTATTGGTTTATCTAAAATGTATCCAGGAATGGCACAAAACATGACTTTTAATAGATATAGTTTAAGTGAAATTATATCAAAACCAATTGGTGAAATAGCTAGTCGATTACGTATTGAACTATTACCAAATTCAAATATTTTAGAGAGGTTTAAAGTTTATGCAACTTTATTATCAAATACTGATGATAAATCAAAGATTAATATTACTGCACCTGCTAATAATACATCATTAGATATAGTTGTTAGTTCATGGGCTTCAATGAATGATTGTTGGGAATTGAATTTTAATTTAAATTTAGGTAATCCTGAATCAATTCGAAGACCTAAATTTATTAATTTTGAAGGATTAACTTATTTCATGCCAAGGAGACCAGATGGTGAAATATCTGTTGGAATTTGTTTAAGAGAAGATGATTTATTAAATTTAATTAAAATTGAAGAATTTATGGAGTTTGCTGATTATCAAGGGTGAGTTTTTAGAAAGAAAAAAAAAAAAAAGAAACATTGAAAAAACCCCCACGGGTCCCCTCAGCTGTCTCATTATTTATTATGATATATATGTATATATATATATATAGAAAAGCGTAGTATTTATTCTCTAATTATTATCATTATTACTATTTTGATCAACTATTGGATCAACTTCTAAACAATCATAATCAATGGCTAATTGTTGTAGTTTTAATTCAAAATAATGTAAATAATGATAAGTGAAATACATTGGTTCTTGATTAGGATAACCAAATGGTGAATTATTACCTAACCAAAACAAAGAATCAATTTCATAGTTATTAATATCGATCAATTTATAAAATTTGATCCATTCATTATAAGTATATTTATAATCAGGTTTCAGATTAGTTAACAATATTGATTTTTTCAATTCTATTAACATTAATTCTAATTCACTTAATTGTCTTAGTATGAAATCATTCTTCTTACGAAATTTTGTCGTTACAACAGGTGCATAATCATCAGGGACTAATTCAGTGACACCATCATCATTTTCAGAATCATCATTTGTATCATTTGAATTTGTTTCATTTGTATCATCATCATCAGAATAAGAATCATCAATTTCATCCTTTTGTGATTGTCTTGTCATTTGAGTATTTGAACGATACAAAGTTTTATTTCTCCTTTTCATCGTTGTTGCAGCTCTAGTTGAAGTTCTAGTAAAATTTTTTCTAAATTTATCTTCATCGAATGAATGATCTAAAGTTTTCATAACTTTAACAAAATGATCTTCACGATCTTCTTTAAATGATGTAATTAAATCCAATGAAATACCTTCATTTAAATAATTAATCAATTCATTTGCAATTTCAGTAACTCTTGAAAATTCTTCAGTGTTTATAAATTCTAAACTGTTTAATTTATTTGATTTTGCTAAAACTTGTAATAATGAACCTAATGCATCTTGATCTATCTCTTCCATCATTTTCTTAGTAGTTGAATCAATTTCATTGTTATTTTTACCAATTATCATTATAATTAAATCAAATATACCGAAAAAATTAATCTTTCTTAAGATTAATTCTAAATCATCAATAATTTTATAATTTTCAAAATCTGCTAAATTTGTAAATAAAACACCACTTAATGATGAAACAAATATCGTCATGATTGGAATCGCAGAGACAGCCCAAAGACAAAAAAATGATTTACCACCAGATGTAGTTGGTGATGGTACACCATAACCAATTGTAACAAAACATAAGAAGCAAAAATAACAACTTAAATGATATGGCCAATCTTCAAACAATGTGAAAACCATGGAACCTAATAACCAAAAAATAATCCAAACGATAAAGATACTTATAAACCCACTTAATTTTTCATATCTTAATGCATTTTTATTTGCAGTTTTCATCAATTTAAAAGAATCTTCACTTTCAACTTGTAAATTATCTTTAGAAATCTTATTTAATGTTTTAGTTCTAAAATATTGAACTCTATGCCAATAAAAAGTTGATGAACTATTATATAAAACTAATTCTGTTATAGTTGAAATAATTAAACCAAACATAACTAATCCAACAATACACCAAAGTAATGTTAATGATTGAGCAGTTTGAGATTGTGGTACATAATCACCTAAACCAATTGTTAATATTGTAACTTCTGCAAAATATAATGAATCACCAAAATTAATATTTAATAAAGCTGTAAACATACCAGCACCTCCAAGACACCAAAAGACGAAAAAAATAGATTGAGTCATTAAAGTCTTTTGAATTGCATCAACATTGAAAACAGGTGGATATTTTTTTAAAATGAATCCTAATTCATTAAAACATAATAATGTAAAAGTTGCAAAATTTAAAACAACTGTAAATACAGCAAACCAAAAACCAAATGAATATTCATAAACTAAATATTTTTCTTTTTTCATAAATTCAATATGATATGCAACAACTAAACCTAATAATAATATACTTGCAAATAACCAACCAGATAATGAAATAACTTGTGATAAATTATATCTTAATTTTTTTCTAAAATTTAATAATAATGAAATATTTGAAACAACACCACAAAACATACTAATTGAATTAACAATATAACACCAAATTTCATCTTTTTCAGTCTTCTCACTTGCACCTTTCAATTCTTTCCATCTACAAATACAAGCTGCAATACTTAACATATTTGATAATGGACCTAAACATCCACAAATTAATGGGAAATATGATGAAACAGTAAACCAAAGTATAAAACTTGGATCACCCGGTTGAACAGATAAATTTGAAACGTTCCATTCTGTTGAATTTAATAAATTATCATAATAAGTTTGTAATTTTGTTGTTGATCTTGATAATTTACTTAATCTTTGTAAAGGTAATTCACCATCTTGTGATATAATTGGATTAATCTCAGTATTGATAAGTATAGATTCTTCTAATTCTTGATCATATGATGTTTCTGTTGGTATTGTCTCTAATCTACTTGACAGATTATAAGGTATACTTGTTGATTCACCAATTATATTTGATACATTTTCATTGACACCAACACCAACGCCACCCTTTTTAACAACTTTACTTTTTTTTGATCCGTTCCTTCCTTTAAGTGAAGGTTGTTGAACTCCTTGCTGCTTTCTATTATCTTTATTAAATCCACTGCTGCTACCTCGGGATTCATTATTTTCAAATCTTTGAGTAGGCAGAGGAACACTCTTTGGCTCATTATCTAATGAATCAGTACTATTATTCCTATCATCGATAGATCCATCATTATTTGACATTTTATGTGTAATTATGATATATACTATCGGGTTATACTATTGATCTTATTGTTGTTGATATTTTCAAGATTATCGTCATATAAACCGGTAAACTGAATGCGAAAGAAGAAATAAGAAAACCGTCAATGTTACTACACATGCAAAGTCAAGTTCAAGTCAAAGGTATATTAACAAATACAACATGTAAATATTAAAAAATATAGCTATTATATCTTGTTAAGAACAAAGGGAGAGGGAAGGAAAGGAAACAAGATCAAAGTAACTAGAAAAACTCAGAAGTGAATGGTAATTATAGTGAACAACAATGATATTTATAAAAAACAATTGTTGAATGTGTGTGTGTTGCCTTCATAAGAAGCAAATACAGGAACCAAAGAGGGCAAACAAAAAATCAGCCGGTTCAATTAAATAGAGTTAACCACCTAGCTAAGGTACACACACCAAATTAATTAGCCATGCTTCCAAACAAAACAAATTAATCCTCAAACCAAAGAATTAAGAACTAAAAGCGGATTGTTTGAACTTTGCAGCCAGCAGCCATTCATTTTTTTATGGCGGTGCAAATTTCAACCTGTTTTTTTTGTTTTTTTCTTGTCGCTTTCGGCCGCAGCGGCTGTCGCGTCTATTTTTTCCTTCGCTGCGTCTGTGACGTTTTCTTTGATTTATCGGGTAGTTATCTCCGGGCACGTCTTATATACACGGCCAGTGGTACTGGGTTGGATTGTCATGATAGCTGTTTGAAAATTAAAGCACTATAAAATATATACTCAAAGAAGTGAAATAAATAAATAAATAAATAAATAAAATAAAATAAATAAGTAAAATAAAATAAAATAAAATAAAATAAAATAAAATAAAGAATAAAAGAAAAGAAAGACACGAGGACATGAGGGTATCTCTACAGTATTAAAAAAACTGTACTATATAAGCTTTTTATATTACAGCAATTTTTTTTGTTAATTATTTTTCTATTTTAATGGCAATAATTGAATTGAATCACTAGTTGATTTTAAAAATTCCAATTCTTCATTGATAAAATCGCAATAATCTAATGAACTAACACCTGCAATTCTTAAATAATTTAAATTTATACCACCATTTTCACAAAAATATTTTTTAATAAATTCCCATTGTCTTAATTCAAAATCAAAGTCCAATCCAGATTGGTCTTTATACATTCTAATTCGTTGTCCATTTAAAAAAAGTTTATTTTCTTTTCGAAGATCAACAGGATCAAGTTTTGGAAAATTTGAATGAATAAACATTGGTTTACTATTTTTTTTAGTAAACCAATCTTTAAACATTGTCTTTTCATCATAAATATTATGTTTTCTCCACCATTTTGTTAATTTACCCATTAAAGTTTCATCATATTCATGATGTTCTTTTAAACTATCTTCAAACCAATTCATATATTGACCAACTTGATCATAATCAACAATTGGATCATACTGAATCATACCAACACCAGTATAAAATTCTTCTGTGCCATGTTGCCAAAATCCAATAACATCAACTTGTTTTTTAACTTGATAAACAGATAATCCATAAACTTGAGCAGCTGCATGGAAAGTTTCTTTATCACCTTCACCTTTACCACCTTGACTAAATAATGGATAATAATGATTTGGTCCATAAAAATTATAATAAAAGGCTAATAATAATGCACGAATATGACTTCTCTTATTAACCATTATTTGACCAGATTCATTTGATGGATCTGATATAGCACCTTGACGATCATGCAGTGGTATATCTTTAAATGAATCTTCTTTACCTTGAGAATAATAAATACTTGGTGTAACATCATCAATTCCATTACGAACTCTTTTGGATCCAACTTCAATACCTGCAATATGATAATATGATGGATGAGTAACACGACGCCAAAAATCAGGCCAAACAATCATACCAAATTTATTAAAAGGTTCTGAATTAAATAATAAATCTGGATTTGAAACAGGTACATTATCAGAATCTAATAATAAAACATTTTCAAATGATGAAATTAATAATGCTAATGATTTATATTGATAGCCTCTAATTTTCATATTATTTTTTTTAAAATCAGGCAGTACATCTGTTAATAATACACATTTTGCATTCAATTTTGGTAAAATTGTTTCACAAAGTGAAAATTCATATTCTCTCTCTGATGGTATTATAAATTCAACAGGTAATTTTGAACCAATTGCACGTAAATTTTCTAAAGCTAATAAACTTAACCATGAAAATCTTCCACCACCAACAAATACAATACCATTACCAGAAAATAATCCATCCATATAACGATCAGGTAATTCTTTAACAACATATTTATGTGATAATTCTAATTCTGCAACCAGTTCATTTGGAACTTTTAAACAATTTGATAAAAATTGTTCTGATAGTATTGGAAATTGAGGTCCAATATCATGTAATGCAATATTAACTATACCATTTGAACCATATTCCCTTGGGAAAATATGTTCAGGTTGACTTTGTTTATTTGATGATAATAATTCAAATCCAACTCTTGGTTTATTAGTTGTTACAATTTGTAAAATTTTTCTAAAATATTTTTGCATCTTTAAATTTCTTTGAATTTCTTCACTTGATTTTTTAGCTCTTGATAATTTTAAAGATTCTTCAATTATTTTATTTTTTGATGGTTCAGCTTCTAAATTATTATTATCTTTATGTTTTCCTTTATAAATTAAATTAGCTAAACCACCTTCTTGTTCTCTTAATTCTTTTAATATAGCATCATCTTTTGAAGGATCAAAATCAAGTAGAAAATCACGATTATTTCTTAAATTTCTATTATTATTTTTTTTATTATTTTTATTATTATTATTATTTGGATAAAATTTATTTCCTAATTTTTTTAATAAATTATTAACTTCTAATTTAGTCTCTAATAAACCATCATTATCTTTTTTCAATAATTCTTGTTCATAATAACTTAAACCTTGTTTTGATTGAAAATATGAATTTGAAGAATCATAAAAATTTCTAAAATTGAATAAAAATATAATTAAAATGATAAAAATTAATATTAATGGTAATTTCTTTCTTGGATTCATTTTACCAAATCTATATCTAATCCTCCTTATGGACCTCTGTATATAATGAATCTTATTGTGGCGATCTATATGCATGATTGAAAAGAGAATGGAAGTATATGCATATAATTATATAATTATTTTTTTATAAATGTGAATTTGAATTTTGAATTAGAGTAATTAAAGGATAAGTTGATGGGTATTGAAATAGAATGGAATGGGGATTTAAAGAAAAAAAACAAAATGACAGCCAGCGTTTAATAGATTATCGGGAAGGATGGGGAAGGGACGTTTGAATTAATAATTATATTATTATATCACACAGAAGAATGTGAGTGACGGAGGAGGGGATACCACTAGCGTGGAGAAGAGTGGAAATGGATGAAACAAAAAAGAGAGGGAGGTATATAATATGAAGACGAAAATGAATGAATATGAAGAGAGAGATGACAAGGGAGAGAGTATCGTAAGTATATTAAAGAGACAAAGGGACAAAGAGAGGGTTGAAGACAAAAAAATGACAAGAGCAAAAGACAGAACAAACCACAAGACACGATAACAGAAAGACATGCAAACAAATTAACGGACAGTGCTGAAAAAAAAAATAAATAAATAAATAAAATAAATGTACAAAACAACGTACCAGTCACGACCCAAACTCACAGCTCACAGCTCACAGCCCACGCATAGCGCACTGCACACATAATAAACTAATGAGAGCGATGCAAACACAGCACCAGACAGCGCATCAAAGAATTTAAGCACAAACCTCATCTGATCGTCTTTTTTCACAGATTATCGGAATCTTCGCCGGTGGTATTGGGCGGTGCCACGGTAGTCGCACTCGCCGCCGGCCGGGGACGGCACCTTGACTGTGGGCAGTGACACGGAGCACGAGCATGAGCTTGAGCATTAGCAGGCTACGTTCCAACCCTTTCAACTTTCAACGGCGGTGTTGGCTTTTAGCTTTTAGCTTTTTCGGTTTCTCCTCTCGAGTCTTGCGTCGCGCGCGACTCCCACGTCAGCTTCATAGTCTTTAGGCTCGACCCTTTCAAAGGTTGGTACGGAAAGTAAGTATTTTCTATTGTATCAATTTAGAGAGAACATTTTAAGGTTATATATGCTACTAATAAAACCCAGAAGAGAATTAGATATTGCCCTTGGAAATTGGAACTCATTTCTAATTCTATTTTGATATATGTAATACGGTCATCTAAGGAACAGTGCATTGTACAGCTGATAACAGACGAATGGAAGAACTCGTATCAACATTTGGGCATATAGTCCAAAATAAGTGACTCTTTTGTGGTGCTTGCATATGTGAGGATCAAAACCAAAAATGTAAACTTGACGTGTTGAAAGAGTTTGATGTTCTCAGAAATTACTGCAAACGAGTCACTTATTTTGGACTATATGCCCAAATGTTGATACGAGCTTTTTCCATTGTCTGTAATCAGCTTTGAAAAGCATTGTTTTTGACATGACTTTTTCACATACGAGATAATTGAATTTATTCTCTTGTGGTAGTATTAGTAACTTCTAATCTTATAAGATTTTCTAGAATGGTATAGATGAGAATAGTCAGTTACAACTTTCAATGCAATGTACAATTGAGAATACATAACTTTTTTCTCCCAATATTCAATAAGCCTCTCGTGAGTATCCATCTCAGGACCTTCAAGTAGTGATCCAATTTGAGTTTTCATGTATTTTAATATTTTTCCCTCAAGCTGTAACAAGTGGAGTTTTCGATGATCTTCCAGAACACCATCATATTTTGGTTATCATTGATGTGGACTATAACGCATGGAACACACGCATATTTCGTAGTTTTTTCTCCTGCAACAATCAATTGACTGTGATTGTGAGTGTGGAATATTCCTTTTTAAATGATTTTCCTTTCTTCCAGCTTTTCTCACTACACATTCTATGTCATTTTGAATCGCGATTTGCATGTAGCACGGAGGCATTAATCGATCTGAATTGAATGATGTTCGCATGAACTCTTCTTGAGTAATTTCCTGAATCTCAATTATTAAAAAAAAAAAAAAAAAAAACAGAAGACGCAAAAAATATGTGTCATTGTAGAAGCTGGGTGGTAATCAAAGATTAGAAGTTCTGGTTTTAGCGCCTGTCAGAGTAGCTCATCAGCTTTATAATATTCATTGTCTCGCATAAAGTCGATAGAACTTTGAGGATCCAACAATTATTTATAGACAAAAGATAAAATATATACTTATACAAATTAAATTAATTGGCCAGTTGATTTAAAAATTAACAAATTAACAAATATAAAGAATAGCCCCCTTATCTGTTTCCCTCTTGTCTCTTGTCTCCCGGCTACCCCTGCCAATTATGATCTCTGTGTGTCCCTGTTAAATTACATAATCACCGGATTTAAGTCAGAATTTTTGCACTCGTAAATTGCATGAGTCGTGTCTTCCCTCCTTGTTGTCGTTGCAGTTTGTGGGGGTTAATTAGTGATTACATCATCTGTTTTTTCATGCATTATATCATCATTTAACTACCTATTACATAAGAGAGTGCACAAAGATCTGCAGGAGGGTTGTTGCGAAAAAACCAAGATTACCATATGCGGAAAGTTAGCAATCGGGCCTGGAAGTCTGAAGACTGGAAGTGGGTGGAATTTGTTTATTTGTATGTATTATATAATAATTATATATATATAATGAATTAATATTAATTATTATAGTATAGTAGTGTAATGTTTGTAGTATTGTAGTAATTATTATATGTTAATTGTTAGCGCTGCTGCGTGTGCGTGTTGGTGGTACTGGGCTGAGCACTGAGCACTGAGCACTCCAGCTGGCTGGCCGGTGACGTCGTCGGTGTTTGCAGTGTTTTGATTTTGGTGTTTTTTTTTCGATTGAGGGTGTTGATGATCTTTTTTTTCGGTATGTTTGTTTCATATATATATATATATACGTTTATTTGTTGTCTCTTTTTTTTTTGATATGCTATGCAACCTCTCCTTTTTATTTGATTCCAATTAAACTTTTTTTTTTTTCTCTCTCCCACACTTTTCTTCAAGAGATCGATTGATTGTTTCTTCATTCTTCCCCTCACATTTCTTATACATAACATATCTATATTATATATATATATATATTCTGTCTTTTTTTTTTGTTCCTCCTATTTATTTTTTATTTATTTATTTAAATGTCCTCGGATTCGTCTTCTGACCCTAATCTCCTTTCTCCCACGGCTCAATCAAAGACTAGAAGACGTCAATCTTCCGTCGGAAAGATTGATCTAGGTGACAATGCTGTTTATGCTTTACAAACAATGAAATCTTCTGAAGATATTAAGAATACTTCTGATAAACATTCTGAACTTTTAAATGATAAAACTGATTCTTCAAATGATTTCGCTATATTAGGTAAAATTTGGTTGTCAATTAAAATTTTAAGTTATAGACATACTTGGTTACCACCATTTTTAATTATTGCAGTTACTCAATTGTTATATTGGACTTCAAATAATTATACACCATCAAATCCGCTGCATATGTTTATTACAATGTCTTATGAAATTGAAGGTACAAATCCTGTATTATATGGTAAAGGTATTAAAGATCTTGCATTTTTATTTTATATGATGATTTTTTTCACTTTTTATAGAGAATTTATGATGCAAGTTATTTTAAAACCAATTTGTTTAGCTTGTGGTATTAAAAAACCTGCAAAAGTTGATAGATTTATGGAACAAACTTATTCAATTTGTTATTATGGTTTATCAGGTCCATTAGGTTTATATATTATGAAAGGTATGCCTTTATGGTATTTTAAAACATCAGAATTTTATATTAACTATCCTCATATTTCAATGGAATATTTATTTAAGTTTTATTATTTATCTCAAGCAGCATTTTGGGCTCAACAATCTGTTATATTGATGCTGCAGTTGGAAAAACCAAGAAAAGATTTCCATGAATTAGTCTTCCACCATATTATTACAATTTTATTAATTGCTTTATCTTATACAACTCATTATACTTGGATGGGTTTAGCAATTTATATTACAATGGATGTTTCTGATTTCTTCTTAGCAATTTCAAAGACTTTAAATTATTTAAATTCACCAGCAACTGGTCCATTCTTTGCAGTTTTCGTTTTAATTTGGTTTTATTTAAGACATTGGTTAAATTTAAAAATTTTATGGTCTGTCTTATTCCAATTCCATAAATTAGGTCCTTATTATTTAGATTTCAGTACTGGAAATTATAAATGTTGGATTTCTCAACCAATTGTTTTCATTTTAATCTTTTGTTTACAATTAGTTAATCTTTATTGGTTTTGGCTGGTTTTGAGAATCTTGTATAGATATGTCTTCCTTGATGTTACTAAAGATGAAAGATCAGATTCTGAAGATGATGAAACTGAAGTTGAAACTGAACAATCAAAGAAAGATAATTGATTAATTGATTGATTGATTGAATCAAGAAGAAAAAACAACAAAAGAATAACAACAAAAATTTGCTTATATTTATAATTTAGTATGTTTCATTGTGATTAGCGTGTTTTTTTTCTTTGCTTTAAAGAGAGTTTTAACTCATATATCTCTTTCTCTCTTTGTTCCTAGCCTTCCCACCTTCCACTCCCCCAATCTTATATATATTTATATAGCCCCCCCCCCC
>JAKTTZ010000028.1:0-167030 GCA_030556425.1 Ogataea ovalis
TATTTGAAAGATATATAATTTTATAGAAGTATGCAAAATAGAATATATTAACTGACTATATATTATATTAACTGTTAAACATGAGTTTGGAGAATAGAGTGACTATACTTCAACAAGAGAGGACTCAACTTTCTGATAAGTATCCTTTGAAAAAAAATATTTTCCTATAGACAAAGAGTTATCAAGGTACTTAATGTTAGCTGTCGACATATGCTTTAAAAAAGTTTCTCTAGCTTCGATGGATTTTGGATCTTCTTCGCCGTCAACATCCATTAAACTATCATTGTTTACCTCATCTAACTCTTCGTCTTTATTTGAAGGATATCCCAGCCTTTTGAGTTGTCTTCTAATAACTTTCAACCCAAGGGATGGGGCAGGCATCGGTCTCTGTGAGCGTTTGAGGTTTGAGGTTAACAGCAACTTGGATGGACTTCTGTGATGGCTAATAATTAGGATTGAATTCAGCAATACGGTCATTGGCAAATTCCTCGGCTTCTTTCTCAGTAATTTCTTTTCCCTTTTTACGTGCCTCGGAGTAAGCTTGTTCAATAAAATTTAATTTTCTTTCTCTTGGTAAAGTTGATCAATAATGGGCTTTGTCCATTTCGTCCAAATCCTCTTTACCTGGATTCCCAGGTTTTTTGAGCTCGTAACTAACATTATCGTTAGCAACAGTTGCATGGAACCAGCTTCGAGCAGTTGAGTCTGCAACCCTTACTTTTTTTGCAGCCATGGATAGATTTATTTGAGATTGGTTTGCCACAATAGACAGGAAGTGGGCTCTTTTTGTGGGTGATTTATTATCAGTCTTCTCATAATGCCGAGTCTTCTCTGGAGTTTTCCTGGCATAATTTGCTTGAGTTCATCGGCTGATAACATACTATCAGGACGTTTCAAAATGCTATCATCAATTGGTTTTGAGCGCAATAATTCGGAAAACTTCTTTTTAGGAGATTTCGTAATTGAAAGGGTCAGTCTTCTGGTGATTGGTTTTATCTACAAACAACAAGAAAATTATTGAACAATCAGTTATATCAACCGAGATTAAAGCCAATATATATCAGATAAACACAATCAACATCTTAACTTCCGAAAGCTTATGGGAACCCATCAGTCCCGCTAAAATTCATAATATCCAAAAAAAAAGACAAAAATTATAGAAAGCAGAACTTCGTTTGAAAAATGCTTCAGGTTTCTAAAAACAAGCACACCCGAACAACCGTACAGAACATCACTATTGCATAAATATATTTGCATATTGGTGGATTGATCTCTTCCATATTTGCATTAAAGAAAAACCTGTATATGGTTATATCTACGGTTGCATATTTCAGAGATTAAAAACATGCTGTTGGAGTAATTATTCTTGGATATTACTTTAACAATGGTGCTGAGTGTAATGAAGCTGGCGAATGAGAAGTGGCGAGATTATGTTGACAAATGGGAGGCCGACAAATTGCTAATGGCGAATCGCGAGCTGGTAAATTACTGCGGCTAATTCCCACATGGGAATTATATATAAGGAGGGCTGAATCCCCTCCTAGTTGTGTATTTGAAATATATATAATTTTATATAAGCATGCAAAATAGAATATATTAACTGACTATATATTAACTGATAAATATGAGTTTGGGGAATAGAGTGACTATACTTCAACAATACACTCAGGTATAAAGATACAAAGGCAGATGAATTGGTACACCCGCTTTGATATCCACTCACCCTCAGCCGTTTCCGCACAGCGGACCTTCATGCAATTCACCTATATATGACTTCCGGTTCTATAATCTGAATTTTCAAATTGTGATGATATTAAATCTGGTTTGAGTCTCGAGAACTTCCTAGAATATTCTAGCAATTTTATCTTTTTCCTGGATACCAATATTTTTTAGTGCTACCTAGCATATTTTATGAGGTATAAATATAGGAAGTTTTCCCCCTATCCAAGGAATTATTTTATATACTATTTTATATCTTTCTTTATTGGTTCTATTGTTATTTCTTATTACATATAGTTTAACTTATTTATTTATATATTATTACTATATTGTAATACTCCAGCTGTATCCACTTTGTGGTATACTTGTTAGTTCACCTACTAATCAATCTACTGATTTTATCATCTTATGTATTCAATATGTTAGTTAATAAACAATCTAAAAGATGAGTAGGACTTCCCAAATTCCTATCTCAACATTGTTGTTATTAATTTTGTAATTATTATTGTAGAACGTTTTTGTCACCCTTCTTTTTGGTTGTCTGTCTCTCATGTAGGTGATTACTTGGGTTTTTAATTTGTAGTAATCAACTTCCAATAATTTCTCTTGATTGTACTCATACTTTTTCTAAAATTCTTTTCTCAAACCAGAATCAAAAGGTCTTAACAATTCGAATATTCTGTTCAAGTCCATCTCCGCGACACCGTACAACATTCTCAGCTACTGAATGCTTCACACCAAATATTCCGTCTTCTCTTTCGTATATCCATATGGCATATGTAACAGTCTGTGTGTATAAGCATACGTTATTATGATTATCCCGTTCTTCTTCATTAGAATAATCGTCATTATATAATCTATATAGTATAACTAATGTTGTACTTAACTTGTAGTATAAGAGTGATGTAGTATTTGTCTCATCATTAATTGATGATTACCTCATGAAGATTCTATGAATCTTTATACTCAAAGCGCCAATTACGCTTCAATGCCTACAAACTAAAAATAAAAAAATTTCAATTTTTCTAGTTTTTCCCTTTTTTTATAATTTTTTTTCTTTTAGGTTTTTTATAAGCCTGTTAAAAGGAATAATATCATATAATAGCAAATTGCCTTTCAATTCGAAAGCATTCTCCCCCCCTTTCATCCCAGCAATTAAATTAGTTTATTGTTTTCCACTTTTAATTTATTCAGTTGAAACAGAAAAATTTCAATCTTTCTTTTTTTTTTTTTCATGTGCACGTGACTTTGGTCATACCCCGGCCTCGCTTCCTTAATCCATACCCCATTCCAACTCCATTCCAACTTCATTCCAAGTTTATTTCAACTTCGATCGGTACGTTCCATAAAACTTCAAGTTACGACTTATATTAGTGCTTGGCTGTTTCCCCGGTATATTCTTATTACGATAATCAAATAAGTTAACATTTACAAAGTATTAAAAAGTTAGTAATAGCATTAAATCAAATTTAAGATTAGTAAAAATGAGTCAAAAAGAGAGTAAGAAAATAATAAAAGTAGACAGAAAAAAGTCCATAGAAGAAGTAGATATAAAAAACTAAAACAGAAGAGAGTTAAAAAAAGTATATAATACAGGGGGTAGATCGTAATTCAAGGTTAGTAACAATTCAGAAAATCGGAAAATGCAACAAAGGGAAAAAAAGAGCTTGAATAAAGAGATATGCAAAGTTTGAAATAATCAAATGAAAACAAAACAAACGAAGAGGAAAAGAAATGAAAAGGAAAAGAAAAGAAAAAAAAAATCAATAAACAAAAAAAAGAACAAGTTAGTAGACAGCGTGTGATAAGTAATAAATACAAAAGAAGTAAAAAAACAAAAAAAAAACTAGTAGAAACACACTCAATAAAGTGGATAATGTAATAAAAAAAACACGATGAAAATTCGCTACAATGGGATATTTTCTCTATTTTGTATCATTATCAACAGTATGAGGACTCACACCACCACTACCAACAACAGAATTAGGACCTGAATTAGAATCTATATTTGCTGATTTAGGATCTATGATATTTGTCTTTGGATCAATTATGGTTGATTTTGGATCAATCCCAGATGTACTTCCACCAGAACCGGTACCAGAAACTGTAGCATTCATCATTGCCAGATTTCTACGTTTATTTAACGTTGAATTAGCCAATTCTAACTTACTGATACCAATTTGTTCACTTTTTCTTTTCTTTTGATCCTGTTGATTAGGTGCCATTTGGAATGGTGGAGCTTGATTTGGACCCATTGGTTGTTGTCTCTGATGCGGGAGATGGTTCTGTTGTTGATGTTGATGCTGGTGTTGATGTTGCTGTTGTTGTGGGTGCTGATGTTGGTGTTGATAGGGTGGTGGTCGTTGAGGCTGTTGTTGCTGCTGCTGCTGTTGTTGTTGCTGTTGTTGCTGTTGTTGTTGTTGTTGTTGTTGCAGCATTTGGCGTTGGTGTTGTTGATATTGCATATTCATATTCTCTAAAGCTTTGAAGTCATTCATTGTAGATTTATTAAATGCATCTAAAGACGATATTGGAGAATCAAAATTTGAATTTGAATGGAAGTGCATTAATGGTTTGATTAAAGTCATAACATCACTTACTTGCATAACTCTCATAACACTTTCTTGAAATCCAAAACTACTTAAACCTTTGAAAGCATTGAAATGTGATCTCAGATTCTTTGCATCAACGAGTTCATTGTTAGCAAGGAATTTCTCAATGGTGGCAATTTCTAAACCTGCTGAAGTTCTGTAAACTGAAATGTCGATTTTTTCTATTTTTAATTGTCTGTTAAATTGAACTTTAGCATATCCATATAATGTAACATATGATCCATCAAGGTACCAATTTCTCATTATCAATCTTGAACATTCTAAATATGTCGAACCGTTTGCTAATACATTTGCCTTAATCAAATTTTGAGAAATCTCAAATGATCCAACACTAGATTTTGCAATTGTGTAGATGATTCTAGCAAATAATGAAAAAGTAAAGTTGTAAAAACGACCATCATTACCATTCTTCAAAGCCAATGATGCCACGGCAGTATCACTGAAAAATTCTTCCATAACTTTCTTCCAATAATCCAGATTTTCAGAATCAGCTCTAACACATAACTTTTCAGTCAATCCAAACAATCTTATGATAGCAATATTGGCAATATTCTTCTTGATATCGTTAGTTGCATTAAAATCAAAAGGTAAAGTAGATTGTTGCTGTTGTGGCATCACATGATATGGATCCATTGAAGGTGGTGCATGTGGTGGAAGATTCTCCATAAGATATGGTGGCTGTTGTTGCTGCTGCTGCTGTTGTTGTTGTTGCATTGTCTGAGGAGAAGGTTGAGATTGTGATTGCTGTGGTTGTTGTAGATTGAACATAGGCATTTCATTAGGTCTAACAGGTTTGTGTTGATCATTTAGTTGTCTATTTATATTGTGTTGCAAATTCCCATAGGTCGATTGTAGTTGTTGTAAAGCAGCAAGTTGTTGAGTAGAGATAACTCCAGGCCTTCCCATCATGGCAGATGCGGCTGCAGCAGCCATCGTATTTGTATTCAAATAACCGCTTGTTAACCCTTGTATTTGATTCCATTGTTGTTGTGGATTTGACATTTGCTTACCATGAGTTTGATTCATTCCAGCGCTAGACATTACAGGTGTTGGTGGGACAGTCATCGGCGTTGGAGGATGTGACATTGACTGACGTGAAGGAAGTTGACTTTGTCTCCGTGTTGCATTGAGTGTTGATGCACCTGGTGATGGTTGAGGTTGAATTGCAGTGGAAACCATAATTCCAGGTGTGTTTGGGCTCATTTGTTGCTGATGGTTCACTTGAGAATTAAATTGATTTTGTGAAAATTGATTCTGTTGTGACATGTAATCCAATTGTTGTTGGTATTGTTGAGGAATGAAAGGCTGTTGCTGTGGATATTGACGTTGAAATTGTTGTTGAAATTGCTTAGGTTGCGATTGTGATTGCGGTTGAGATTGAGACGGGTTTTGATTCAGGGATTGATTTGGAGGTTGAGATTGTATTTGAGGAGATGAATGTGTCAGATCTTGCAATTTTGGAGAAGGTTGAGATTGCTGTTGCTGTTGTTGTTGTATCAGATTCAGGTTTTGATGGTGTTGTTCATTGAATTGCTGTGAATGTGGAGGACTATTTTTCTGTTGGGCAGTCTTTAAATGAGGAGATTGAGGACCAGATAATGACAGAGGAGAATTTTGATTTTGAAACTGAACCTGTTGAGATGAGATTGGAATTTTATTATTTTGAGGAGATATTGCCGTTTGAATCAATGGGGAAGTATTTGAATGTGGATGAGATAGGGAAGAAGTCTCTGAATCTGGAGAAATTTTCAATTGAAGAGGAGAATCTGGATGAGATTTTGTAACAAAACTAGACAATTTCGAATTATCTTCTTGCAATTTAATCAAAGGAGAATGCATTGAATCGTGTGATGATATAGGTGAAGGAGGTTTAGAGCCTGAATCTGAACTTGAATGATTCTTAAAATTTGCTGATTTTGATAAGGACTTTGTTTGCGTTTTTGGTAAAAGCTTTGATTGAGTCTTTGATTGTATCTTTGAATCTTGTTGTTGTGATTGGTTTAACGTTAAGTTTTTATTCGGTTGCTTTTGATAACTTGAATTTGAATTTGAATTTGAATTTTGATTTGAATTTGTTAAACCGTTACGTTGAAGATCTTCAGATTTCTGTTGTTGTTTATTTATATTATTCATTGTGGATGGCCCACTGTTATGATTCACAGATCTTGTCATCATAAACAATGGAATGTGATGATCTTTGAGTAAGATTATCAACAATTACAGAATAGGAGTTTGTAAATTTGAAAATTGAATTAAGTTTTGAACTTTTTCAAAGTTGAAATTGATAATCTTAGATATTTAAAAAAACTAATATAGTAATAAATTAATAAAGATAGATGGGGAGATTCCAGCTGCTAAATTAAGAGGACAAACACCGTTTAGCGGCAGCCAATGATAGCTATCTAGCGCAAATAACAATGCAGGAAAGAGTCTGTAACAGAATAGCCGGATAGAAAGGTCTATAATAAACCTGTTAATTGCAATTAAACAAGGGATACAGGTGAAATACAGTATCAAAGAGCCCAGGGGAATGCTACAATACAAGGTGAACCGTCTTTCCAGAATGAGCTAGCTGGAGTGCAAGTCGCTCTCACTAACTGTCTCGCTGGACCTGGCCTGGCGGCCTGCGAATCTGGGAATCTGGGCCGGCCGCCGGAGTGGGCGACGGGCGTACAATGTGTGTATGTGTGCTGGGGGGCTGGGAGACCGTGAGCGCTGCGATGTGAATCGAGATCGCGGCGGCGGCGGCGGCGGCGGCGACGACGCCTTGGGCGCTCATAAATTATAATTAATAAAATAATAATTAATTTATAGTGCCGTCAACACGCAAGATGCTCGTCGCAAAGTACAAGCTTTTTTATTAGGAACGGCTCAATTATGTAATAACTGGCGTTTGCTTTTAAGCACAGCCTGGTTGCTCATAGAGCATCCTCGTCTACTACAGAATCGGCTTTTCATCTGAGTTTGGGTCTTTGCTCTACAAACGAACTTTGTATATATCTGAATTATATTGGTAAAGTTAGTAAAAGTCAGTTAAATGAAGGAAAGCTTGTTTTTATATACAAGGAGGGCTGTCCAAGGTGGCAGGGAGGAGGCAGTACTTACAAGCAAGCAGGGGTTCTTACGTAATTGAAATTTAATTGAGATTTATTAATTTGCTTTTCCCTGATTAACCCTGCAATTCTTTAGTTTTTTCTTTTTGGTGAGTTAGACTTGTAGTTTATCGAGTGCAAAGATGTTTGATCTCTACGCTATGCGCCGCGTCGATCTCATCGGCTATTTCCGATATTTCATTTATTTTTTCTTTTATTCGGATCATAACTCAAGATCGTTAATAATATATTATGTAATATGTTACCCGTTTTTACCAACATGTGCATTTATGTGAAGTATAATGGGATAAGGATCCTTGTAAGAATAGGGGTAAACGAATTAAAATTAAAAGCAAACTATTACAAATACATAAAAAAATCTATTTATTTTCGACATCATGTCACAAGAGTTTTATTTTTTATCGTTCAATTTAGCAAGCTTAGCTTTAGTCTTTTCAATTTTTCTCTTTTTGTTGCGTAAGTCTTCTGTTCTCTTTTCTTGTTTATCTAAACCGTATTGCATCTTCTTGTAAAGTTTACGTTGTTTGTTTGACATCATTATCATCTTTAAATCTTTTTCTTCCTTTGTTTCTTTATCAGTTTCTGAAACGCTTCTCTTTTTAGATTTATTCTTTTCAACGTCTGTGAATTTCACACCAGCAGCTTCTAACTCTAATTCTTTTTGTTCTTTCAAGTCTTCATCCTCTTCATCCTCTTCTTCTTCGTCAGCTTCTTCTTCTTCTTCATCTTCATCTTCCTCTTCTTCATCTTCCTCTTCTTCTTCACCTTCAACAGTTTCAGTAGCAGCATCGGTAGCAGCACCTGGAATATAGGTACCTGCATCACCCCAAGGTGATAAATGTGGTGGTAAAGTTTCACCTGGTGCATAATCAGACACATTCAATAAACTTGAACTATTAATACTATCGAAAATCCATTGTGGTTGTAAATAAGTTCTTCCTTGAACTTTATTATTAATCTTTGGTCTATCAACAATTTGATGAGTAATATTACTTAAATCAAATTCTTCTTTTGATCCATTCATCTTTAATTCATCTAATGCAGCTTCACTAATGATTTTACCACCTGCTGAAACAATGACAAATTCTAATATATCAATAGGAACTTCTCTTCCAACGTAAAAGACTAATTTAGAGAATAATGTTGATGTTGGATCAGCGTATTTAGACGGTTGAGCTAGAATATCACCTGAATTTTTATTATTATCAGTAAATTCATCCAATTCAATATTTTCCACAGTTTCAATTGGTTCTTTTTCTTCAGTTTCAACATCTTCAATATGATTTTTATCAGCTTTTAAAGCTTTTTCAATTTCATCATTTGAAAGTTTAGTTTCTTTAATATCTTCAGAACTTTTAACCTCTGGTAATAATGATCCATTATCATTTTTAGTTTCTAAAATATAAGCAGATAAACCTCCAATACCTTTTAATTTATTTTCATCAATCTTTGGAGGATAAACAAGTTCTGCATCTGTATATAACTTAAATAAAACAAAATGTAATAAAGTTGAATAAAATTCAAGGAATGTTAACATGATTCTAAAATCAATATCTGAAGGAATATTTTGAGGAAATTTAAATGGAACAAGCCACATTATATCTTGACCTCTAACATTAGCTGAATAATAAATACCTTTAATTGAAACGAAAACTTTTTTCAAAGCTCTCTCTTTAGCAACATAAGCTAACCATTGATTAGTTAATTTAGAAGCTTCAGATGTAACTCTAGCACTAACTTTATCAGTTGCTGGCATATTTGAGAATAAAAATAACATATTTAAACAATCATCTAAATCTCTTAAAGCATCTAAAAATGATGGATATCTTTCTTTAACAACCTTATCCAATTTATATCTAGGTCTATTTTCATCTAATTTTTTAGCATCACCAACTTCACCTCTACCAAGAGCTCTTGTCAATTTTTTAGAAAAAGTTTTATGTTCTCTAAATTTATTTAAAATTGGTTCATGCATAAGATATTGTATATCCTTAGCATAATAAAATGTAACAGGAGCAGTTGAACCTTTATTAGCCTTCTTCTTATTTCTTGGTTCTCTTGGATATATACCTTTGAAAATACATAATCTACGGAAATCAGCTAATGAAACTTGTAATTTTCTCACAGCATGAGTTCTGGTAATAAAATTCTTAGCATTACCAGACTTTCCTTTCTTTTGAATCTTACCCATTGTTATTTTATTTGATTTTATATAAGTATGATTTGAATAAAAACAAAAAAAATTTAAAGAGTTTAAAGAGGGAACAAATATATGAAAATCAAAATTTTCAAATTGAAATTTTTTTTTAAATTTTTTTTTTTTAATAAATTTTTTTGATATGCGGCTCATATTATACAATATATTACATAATAATGATCAATCTGCAAGAGAAATGGAAATCATATTTAAGAGACATTAATGGGATCACTATAAAACATTATTTCTATTGAGCCTGTTAAAAACAACTAACTGGATGGTTATATATAATGAAACAATTTGTAAGAATAGTGATACGCCAATTTAGCAACTGTAGGATATTAACACAAGGTGCAACGGTGGGACCCAAACTTGAAACTATATCAGAACTAAAAAAACAATTATCAAAATCAACATGGAATACAAAAGATTTAATTAAAACGACGAAAAATGATGATGTCAAAAATAATCCAAAAGCTGATAAAGAAATGTTAAACCATTTATTACAATTATCTGGATTTTCAAACAATTTGAAAACTGAAGAAGAAGAATTAAAATTAATCAAGTCATTAAATGAACAGTTAAATTTTATAAATCAATTAAGAACAACTGAATTAAGAGAATTAGATGGAAATGTTAAGATAAGGAGATTAATGACAGATAATCTTAAAGATGATTATTTAAATTATGATGATTTAATATCTGAGATTGAAAATCAAAAACCTGATGTTTTAAAAGGTGAAGTTCCTGAAAGTTGGGATCCAATAAGTTTGACCACTGTCCATGATAATGAATATTATGTTGTGAATGAAGGTTTGATAAAGACTACAAAGCAATGAATTACTATTTAATTTGATTTTCTTGTATATAGATAAATAACTGAAAATTTATAAATCAGCGATAAAAAGAATGTTAAATTATTATTAACTATTAAAGAATATATACATCATTCATTCACTCTTGGTTCAAATCAAAACCGTTTTGATTTTCATCCTCTAAATTCAAATTTCTCTTTGCATTATTACTCTCTCTAATAGCTGCCATATTTCTAGTATTCGTTTGTAATTTAGCTTTCTTTGTCATCTTTTCAATTTCAGCTTCAACATCATCAGTTTCGAGTTCAGCGAAATCTAAAACTAATCTACGACCGAGTAAATGAACACCTTGTAATTGATCCATTGCATTTTCAGCCTCTTTTAAAGTGCTAAATTCAACAAACGCAAAACCTCTTGCTGATTTGTTGAATTTTTTAGGAACTCTAACGGATTTCAAATTTCCAAATGAATTAAATAATTCAAATATATCTTTACGAGTTGATTCAAATGCCAAATTCTTAACGATAATTTTACTTGATTTTTTAGATTTCTTAACTGATGATGATGAAGTAGATGAAGATGATTGTGAAACTCTTGAGGAAATTTTTAACTGTAATTTATGACCATCTAAAGCATGACCATCAAGTGTACTAATTGCAGCATCTGCTTGTTCTTTAGTTTTAAATTCAGCAAAACCAAAACCCATACTTAACACTTTATTTGAATTTTTAGGATCAGGTTTAGTTTTAATAGTAGCCAATATAAAACCTTCCAATGGTTTGAAAAGATTTGATAAATCGGATGCAGTTGTTGAAAAATTTAAATTCTTAATAAATATTGAAACTGTTGGACCCAATGGTATAGATTCTTCCTCATCAGCTTGCTTGTTTTCCATGATATCAACGGTAGAAATTTTGGCAACTTTAACATTACTATCATCCGTGTTACTGTTAACTATTTCATCATTATCAATTGGTTCATTAGTGAATAAATCTTTTGGACCTTTTTCAAGGTAAATAATCGATTTACCTAATCTTCTATAACTTAATTTATTAAAAGCTTTTCTAGCAGAAGGAGCATCTCTAAATTCAACAATTGCAATTGTACCTGCAGGAGGCATTAAAACTCTTTTCAATTGACCATAAACGGAAAACATTTCACCAATTTCTTCTTTTGTTGTACCATGTTGAAAATTCTTAACTAATATAATTCTATCATCTTTTTCCTTTTGATTAAAAGTAGTTAAATCAACACCTTTTGTTTCAAAATATTTACGAACATCACCAATAACATGAGCTTCAGCTAATGCTTGTTTCACTGCTGAACTACTGTTTTGTGGATCAATTAATTCAGATTTTGAAATACCTAATTTACCAGCTACACTTTCCATAATTGCATCGTTATTCATATATAATGAATTCCAAGAAAATTGTTGCTGAGAAGCTTGATATTTTCTTTTCAATTCTTTTTGTTTTTTTAATGGTAAATTAGCAAGATCAAATTCATCTAAAGTATGATCTTTTTTAGGTTGACCAGGTAAAATATGAAGTAATCTACCTTGGAAAATTTGTTTATCTAATTTCAAATAAGCTTGAATTGCATCTTTTGGATCTTGAAATTTAATATGTGCAAAACCTTTTGATGAACCATTTCTTGTATCGATTGCAATATGAACTTCTTCTAATTCACCAAATGGTGAGAATAAATCACGGAAATCTTGTTCTGTTGCTGAATATAAAATGTTACGTAAAAATAATCTACCAAGTTGTGAAATTTTTTGAATTGCAATTTCTTGATCACTTAATTTTATTTCTTCTTCTTCTTCTTCTTCTTCCTCTTGTTGAGGTTTAACTGTTTTAGATTTTCTTTCATTGCTTGATTTTTCAGTAGTTGTATCTTCTCTCTCTTCTTCTTCCTCTTTTTCTTCTTCCTCTTTTGTTTCTCCATTTTCTTTTATTCTTATTCTTCTTGATCTTAACCATTCCATATCATCCATATTTTCTTGGTTTTCATTTTCTTCAGTTTCATCATTTGAATCCAATTTAGCTAATGGCATCATTTCTTCATCTTCATCATCTTCATCATCATCTTCATCATCTTTTTTACTACTTTTGTTAAATTCTTCATATTCATCATCACTTATAGAATCAGGAATTAATGAAACTTTATTATTTTCACCATTACTAGAATTACCATTTAACAATGCATTTTCTAAATCTTTTGCAGATGGAGCACCGTTAACATTAACAATTTCATCATTTGACCAAGATTGTGATTGATTCTTTGGTTTAACAGCTTGTAAAAATTCTTTTAATTTTAAATTATTTTCAATTTTTTCATCTAATGAACTTAATTTCTTACCTTTTTTATTTTTATTGTTTGGTAATTCTTCTAATTTTTTCAATTTTTCTTCAGTCTTTTGCAATTGTAAATCAGCTTGTCTTTTCTTTTCTTTCCAAGGTAATGGAACATTTGGATCACTAAAAGTTTTAGCTAATTGAACATCAATTCTAGCAGTATCTATAAATGAACTGTTAAAAAACTTAACTGCTAATTCAGCATCTTTATTCGATTTATAACCAATAAATGCAAATTTTCTAGATTCACCTCTTCTATTTTTCATTAATTTAACATCGGTAACTGGTCCTTGTTTACCAAAATGTTCTTTTAATTTTTCCTCATTATAATAAATAGGAAGTCCCTTGACGATAATACGAGACATCTTTGGGAAATAATTTTAGAAATGGATTAATTAGATAACGATATGTACATATAGATAGATAAAAATAAAAAGATAGGAATAAATAAAAAAAAAAAAAAAAAAAAAATTTGAAAAAAAAAAACAGAGCCGCAGAGGTAGGATATTTATTATTACCAAATGGATGACATAACAGATAAAAGGAAAAAAGGGATCATCAAAATTGATTGAAGTTTCCTTTTTGTCTTTTTTTGTTTCTTTTATCTTGTTTCATTTGTAACTAATTTTTTTATTTTTCTTTTTGATAACTAAATAAAGACAATTTAAAAGATGAAGAGTGAATTTTTTGATCATATTGGAGTTCAAAGCTTAAAGGAGTCAGTTTTCAGTGACAATCCGCCCTATTTTCGAATATTTAGAATGATTTGCTTTTGTCTTTTATTATTAACTTATTTTTCAATTTATGAATTAATAAAATTGATTACTTATGGTACAAAATATTTTATGCCAAATACAAGAACTAGCTATAAGAATTTTTTTGCAACTGGATTTTGGATGCTGTGTTTTTATATTCTTGTAAGTGAATTCTAACAGGTTTGTTGATTCATCATTGACACTGCTAACATTTCTTTTTCTAGGAGTTGAATGATGTTGAAATTGTTGTTATTGGAGATAAAATAGAAGTTGAAAATGCATTGATTATAAGCAATCATTATTCAATTGTAGATTATATTATATTTCCTTATTTAATTTTAGAATCAGTTAAAAAGGAACAAAACAATAAAAATAATAAAAATAATAAGGATTTAACGACGGAAAAAATATTTTCACAAGATATATCATCAATTGTTTATCCTAGAGTTAGCTTTTTCACATGGTTTTCAATTTGGGAATTACCAAGTATTAGAGTTTTCATTAATATTTTACAAGCCGATGAAAATTGGGATTTAAGTGGTGAAATGTTAAATTCAATTTTTAAAAAACTATTATCAACTAATAGTTATAATAATTATAATTACAATAATCATAATAAGAATAATAATAAATTAGTTCAATGGCTAGTTACATTTCCTGAAGTAAATATTTTTACAAATAAAGATATTAGATTGCAACAAGGATTAAGTGAAAAATTTTATTTACCAATTCTAAATAATTTATTATATCCAAGATATTCAAGTTTTGCAAATTGTGTTATTGGATTATATAAGACACATTTTACAAGATTATATGATATTACAATTCTTTATTATAGGAAAGATAATAACAATAATAAATTAATTAATTTTGATAATCCAAATATATTTGAAATTTTTGGATTATTTGAAGGTAAATTTACAATTAAAATTCATGTAAAGGCAAAATTAATGTCAAGTATACCATTAAAGAGGACAAGAATGGATAAATGGTTAGAAAAGAGATGGATTAAAAAGGATAAATTGATTAATGATTTAAAAAATGAATTAATTAAAAATGATGGTATATAATATAGTATAATATAAAAATAAAAAAAAAGCTAAATAGTTGTTTCTTCTAATTCTTTTTCTAATTTTTTCAAATCTTCATCATCTTTTTCAGGTTCAGGTTCTTCATTTTCCTCTTCATCTTCCTCATCTTCTTCATCTTCTTCATCAGAATCTGGTTCTTCTAAATCATCTAATTCATCTAATTCTCCAAATCCTTTTTCTTCAAAGATAGTATTAATCTTTTCAATAAATTCGGAATCTTCATCAAATCTATTACCATTTAATTCTAATAATTTAATTGATTTTAAATTTTGGATGAAATTAGATATAATTTCTAAAGAATCAGTTTCTAATTCATTATATTGTAATTTTAAAGTTTCTAAATTTTCCAAGAAATTTGATAATTCACCTAATTTTGAAACAAATAAATTACAACCTTTTGATTTTAATAAACAATCATTAATATTTAATTCAATTAATTTTGGCCAATTTTTTAAACCATTTGATAAAGCAATTGAACCAGGTAATGTAAAAGTATTATCTTGTAAATCGATACAAGTTAAATTATGTAAGTTAATTAAACCGAAATTAATTAATTTTGAAATACCATTTGGACGAATACCATTTTGATAAAGTTTAATTTCTTTTAAATCAACATTTGATTTTAAACCAATTGAAAGATAATCAATTGAACCATTTTCTAATCTATTTCTACCACACCAAAAAGTTTTCAAAGTTGGATAGTTGTTATTGTTTCTTTCTTTTAATTTTGATAATTTATAAAGTGATTTACCAATTCTAGCACCTGAAAACGGACCTAATCCATTATTTGATAAAATTAAATGTTCAACAGATAATGAATTAATAATTAAATTTTCTAATGTTTCAATTGCATCTTGACCAAAAGCATTATCACTTAAATTTAAAACACTTAATTTTTCAGATTGTTTAATTAATGTTATAAATTCATTTAAAGATTTTGGAATCTCAAATCTATCCCTTGATGTATAAATATCTTGTAAATTTAAATCAATTAATGTATCTTTAAAATTTAATAATTTTTCAGCTAAGTATTTTGAACAAATCGGTGATATTGTATTACCTGAAATATCAATTTTTTTCAAATTTTTCAAATTATCCAATTCATTTAAAATTGGTTGAATATCTTCTAAAGTATCGAATTTAATTGATCTATTAGATATAGAATATGTTTCTTCTTCAGTGATTCCTAAATCAATTTTAAAAACAGTTGTCATGATTAATGATTGGTTGTTTAAATAATGATATTAAATAGTTAAATAAAATAAAATAATATATATATTAAGATCAACTCAAGTAAAAATATCAATTTTCCTTTGTTTTCTTTTTGATTTTTATTTTTTATTTTTTATTTTCAATTTTCTTTAATTTTTGTGTTTTTTTTTGTTTTTTTGCCGTTCTCTATTTTCAATTTCCCGTTTTTACAGGGGATATAAATTAGGTAACATATTACGTTCTTTTTTATTCCATTCAAGGCAGTGCTGTATTTTTCATTACATTTTTGACTTAATTTCTTTCATTGGGCTATATGTCAGTTTGTTTTTAATATATATCTTTTTTTTTTTGCAAGTGTATAAGGTGTATTTAGCAGAATGACAGGAAATAGAACAAAAAGAGTTGACACAAAATATTAGGATTGTTTTTCTTTCTCATAGACAAATACTATATATTGATAGTTTACTCATGAGAGCACCCATTGACGGGGATCCTCCCCTTTTTCTTTTCAAGTTTGCAAACTCCACAGTTCACCTTCCAATTTCATACTAATCTTTCTTATTCTTTTACAATGAATTTTTGCATAGAGTTTAGTTGATATATTTGGCAGAATCCATTATATTATTTTTCACTCCCCCCTCCCTGAATTGACTTGTTAATTTGAAGAAAAAACAACTGAGCAGGGTACGTTGGGTTAGGTCCGTGTTGGAATAAAAAATGAAGGTTATTATAGTTTTCTTACAAGATATATAAACGATTTGGTTTATGTTGTGAAATTAGAGTGTTTATTGAATAAGTGAAGGTGTAATCTCAATTCATTGTTGGTTCTTTCCAACCAACATCTGAAAATGTTTGGTTTGAATCAAAGTGATCGAATAGAGTTTAATTCATGATGTTTGAAATAAAAGAAAGGAATTGATAGATTGATTACCAAATTGCACGCTGTGTGTCATATGGATTAATCCATTAATATTTTCAAGATTCAACTGATATACGTATAGGGGAATTAAGTATAAAAGTATGAGTACTAGATTAAACCGCTAAAAACGAATTGCTATTCTTTATAATAATTAACATAAATAACTTTAAAAGGTATATACATTACATGCTAAAATTTAATTAATAATAATATAAAAAAAAAAAGAAAAAAAAAAGTTTCATATCAAACATTATAATATAATTCAAATTAATAATAAATTTAAGATTTTTTAGCAAATAAAGGAGCACCAATATCTTTACCTCTTAATTTAACACCTAAAGCTCTTTCTAATTTACCTAATAATTGTTGATTTGGAACACCTCTACCAGCTTCATAATCATTAATAATGGTTGGTTTTTCATTAACTTTTGTAGCTAAATCCTTTTGGGTTAATTTTTTATCTTGTCTTGCCTTTTGAATTGCTTTACCAACACTTAAATCAACTTTTTTTGGTGCAATAATTTCATCAGATCTATCAATCATTGTTAATCTTTGACCTTCAGGATCACCTTTGGCATTACCTGTTGAATATTTCTTGTCAACTGAAACTATATTACCTGTTCTTCTAGCTGCATTTAATGCAGAAGCGGATTTAACAACTTTATCCTTTGGTGCTGATCCACCAACTCTTGCTTTCTTACCAATAATTGTAACTGAATCCCAATCCGACATGATTATTTATTAATTTATAAGTTTATTTTATTTATAAGTTTAGAATAGTTTATCTAATGAATAAAACTAAAAAAGTTATATATATATATATATATGATCAATGATAATAGTGGGGGACTCTTTTCAGTTTCAATGTTCAGTCATTTTTTTTAGCCGTTGTCGACTCAGTCGATCGATCGATGATGGTTTTTTTGCCTGCGCTTCCAGCCACAGCCTGCCACTTCTATTGAATATTCGAGAAGCTAGTAGTGAGATGATTATATAATGGTTTTCATAATTGATAATTATTATATAAGATATTTGATAATGTCGAAAAAAAAAAAAAATATTATCTAATAAATTATATAATATATATTTTTGCAATCTTTTCCCAGTTTCTATTCTCGAGGCGTGTGCGATGCAAATTAAATAGCTGGCCAAGTTTATAGGCTGTGCAAAATAGAAGGAAAAAGGATGCAAATTCAAAAACAGCTTTAAAATCCGAAGTTTGGAAGAAAAAACTGCAAGTTGCTCGTATTTTTTTTCTTATAAACATTAGAATTTATTTAAAGCCGGGGGGACTAAAATAACTGTAGTGTAGCAAGGCATCATTGGCGTGGGATAGTCTCATATAATATATATATATGACTGTATGATTTAGGAGGATTAGCAGCGAGTTTCCATTGGAGGAGAGAGAGGGCCCGTGTTTTTTTTTTTTGTTTTCTTTTTCTTCTTTTCACGATATGTTTAATGTATTAATGATGATCTAATTTAACGACCGACCGGCTTCTGCAAATGAATAGTTTTTCATATTTTTCAATCATGTGCATAAATTGATTGCATTGATAATTTGGTAGCGTGATTCTTATATTTTATTTATTTATGGGGGGTGTGTAGAGTAGACTAATTTAAAATTTTTGGATAAGGGAAAAGCGAAAAAAACAAGCATGGAAGGCTAAGAATTTTAGTTGGTTAACTTAGAATTATGTATATATATGAATAGATAAACAAATTGTAAATAATTAGTATTGTTATGAAATATTATAATGTTAAATAAACAAAAATTAATATATTAGGGAGAAACGTGGAAGTGATATATATATTATTATAGGAAGAATTTTTATTAAACTATACATGACTGCCTAGATGAGAGTTAAAGGGGTAAAAACCGTTAATTTGAATGACGATATCAGTAAATAAACCAATGCCAATAATTAATAACCAATTGCCAAGGGAATATGCTAAGACTAAGAGTTTAAAACAGATAGAATACCGACCGACCAACCGGTACATTACATTACATTACACATATTAATATAATACATGTAGCTGCTTCTTCAACATACGACAAAAAAGAAAGAAAAAACAAGTAAAAATCTGTTAAACGGCAAAAAAAAATACAAAACAAAGTGATTGCTAATTAAAAGGACCAAATGAAAAAAAAAAGGACAAAATAAAACGTGTAAAGCATCCCAATATCAATCAATAAATTATAAATTATAAATTATAGACAAATCAAGTAGTTGCAAGAGAAGCATTGCCGTTTCCCGTTTTCCCTTTTTTAGTCCTCCCCGTCTCTGCTTTCGTCGCTTTCATGGCGCTGCGCTGACTGTCAGCACTGAGCAGTAAGTACAGTGCACTCACTCACTGTTCACCGCGGCGCTCACCGCCAGACGGTGCACATGTCTCTCTTTTATTATATTGTATGCTTTATTGTTTTGCTTTGTGTTGTATTAGTTAATGTATTAGGTAATTTTATATATGTTGGGAAGATGGAAGTTGGGGGATGAGCCAGCCCCAGCCCCGGCCCCCGGGCTGCTTCCAGTGCCTGGCCAGTGCCTGGCCAGTGCCTGGCCAGTGCCCTGCCAGGCTGCCAGTGCCAGCCAGCTAAGCGGGCAGCGTGCTGTGTCTGTGTGTGGGGGACTAATTAGTTATTGCAGCCGTTTTTGTGTGGTTAATTAATTAGTTGCAGTTGTTCAGATTATTAGAGTTTGTAGAACTAGATGTTATATATTAATTAATTGATTAATTGATTAATTGATTAATTATATAATTATGTAAACACTTTATAATATATATACTATATAGGCTAACCATGTAGACCTATGCATATATATACATCTATATATTAAAGGACAACACCGCAACACCGATGGAGATAGACAAAACGAAGAAAACACCAAAAAAGAAGGAGGAACACGCCTACACCAAAAAAGGAATCAAAAAAAAAACAAAAAAAAATATTAGGGGCCCACGTGGGGGGCGAAAGCGAAGGGAAACAAAGGGAAACAAAAGAATAAAGGGTCAAAAAAAAAAAAATATATGCATTTTGAGCCGCTCCACGTTTTCTATCTTTTAATTTCAATTTTATTATCACACGAGCTATTTCTTTATTCATTTTATATTCAATTTGACTGTTTCCCTTTATTTCGGCTTGGCTCTTGTCCCTTCTCAAGAAATATATAAAGGTTATTTGATTTCCTCTTCTTGGCTGTTTCCCTCTTTCTATATCTCGTTACTTTACTTCTTTTTTTTTCTTTCCTCTATATTCATTATCCCATTTGCTACTCTTTTTTTCAATCCCCTTTTATCCATTAGCATTCCATTCCATATAATTGTGGATTAATTAATTAATTTTTATTATTGTAACTATTTAATTATAACTTGTTCATATTATTAGTTTCAATTTTTTATTACAGTCATATTATATCCCCCCCCATTTTCATTTCTTAAATACCTACATATAATAATATCAATAATAATATCAATTAATTATAATGTCTAACCAACAAATTAAGACAGCAGGTGGTAACGCTGCATTCCACAATTTCATTAATGATTTTGCTGATATTACCGATCCATTAGAAAGAAGAAGATTAGCTTTAGAAAAAATTGATAATGCTAGCTTTGGTTGGTACCATATTAGAGCTATTATGGTTGCAGGTGTCGGTTTCTTAACTGATGCTTACGATATTTTCGCTATTAACTTATCTATTGCTATGATTTCTTACGTTTTCTGGGGTGGTTCAATGCCATCATCAACTGAAACTTTAATTAAAGTTTCCGTCTCTGTTGGTACCGTTATTGGTCAACTTGGTTTCGGTTGGTTAGCTGATTATGTTGGTAGAAAGAAGATTTATGGTTTAGAATTAATTATTATGATTGCTGCCACTTGTTTACAATGTACTGTTGGTACTTCAGATGCTATTAATTTCCCAGCTATTTTCACTTTCTACAGAATTATTCAGGGTATCGGTATTGGTGGTGATTATCCATTATCTTCTATTATTACATCTGAATTTGCTACAACTAAATGGAGAGGTGCCATTATGGGTGCTGTTTTCGCTAACCAAGGTTGGGGTCAATTGCTGGCTGGTATTGTCGCCATTGTTTGTGTTGCTGCTTACAAAGATGACTTAATTTATGCCGACACTGCAGCTCAATGTGATGGTGTTTGTTTAAAAGCTTGTGATCAAATGTGGAGAATTATTATTGGTTTCGGTTGTGTTCCAGGTTGTGTTGCTTTATACTTCAGATTAACTATTCCAGAATCCCCAAGATATACTTTTGATGTTTCAAGAGAATTAGAAAAAGCTACTGCCGATGCTGCTAAATTCGTTTCTGGTGAACATGGTAACGCTGATGTTGGTGATATTACAATCTTAAAGGATACCGAATCTCCAATTGACGATTCAGATGCTAATGCTCCACCAAAGGCTTCATGGTCTGATTTCATTTCTCACTTCTCACAATGGAGACATGGTAAGATTTTATTAGGTACTGCTGGTTCTTGGTTCATGTTAGATGTTGCTTACTATGGTTTAGGTTTAAATACTACAACTATTTTATCTGCTATTGGTTATGCTTCATCTAAAAACGTTTACCACTCTTTATACAACAAGTGTGCTGGTAATTTGATTTTAATTTGTGCAGGTTCTATTCCAGGTTATTGGTTCTCTGTTGCTACTATGGATTTCGTTGGTAGAAAACCAATTCAATTAATGGGTTTCATTTTATTAACAATTATTTTATGTATTATCGGTTTTGCTTACCATAAATTAGGTGAACATGGTTTACTTGCTATGTACGTTTTAGCTCAATTCTTCCAAAACTTTGGTCCAAACACAACTACTTTCATTGTTCCAGGTGAATGTTTCCCAACAAGATATAGATCAACTGCTCATGGTATATCTGCTGCTTCTGGTAAAGTTGGTGCTATTATTGCTCAAACTTGTATTGGTACTTTAGTTAACCATGGTTGTGCTGCTGGTGATACTAACTGTTTCTTACCTCATGTTATGGAAATTTTCGCTTTATTCATGTTGGTTGGTATTTTCACTTCATTATTAATTCCTGAAACAAAGAGAAAGACTTTAGAAGAATTATCTGAAGAATTACATGGTGAAGTTGATGTTTCAAAACAACATTTAAGAGTTAGTTCATCTGATGATGATATTGAAAAGATGGCTTAAAATTATTGATATTTTGTTATATTCGCTTTAAATTTCAGTTCTACAGAATTTCCTTTTTTTATTGTTTTGATTTTTGATTTTTTATTTTCTTAATTCTTTTTATTATTATTATTTTATATATATATATTTTTTATAATCTATTTCGTTTTATTTTTATTATTATCTTTGATGATTTAATCCTCTTTTTTTTTTATCTCTCATTTACAATTATCATTATCCGGTTTTCCATTTTGTTTTTGTGTATTTACAAATTAAAGCATTTTATATTTTAATTACATTTTATTCTTTCGTTATTAGTTTGACTTTTATGAGTAAAACCAAAGTAAATATGATTTATGATTTTTTTAAAAGTGCTGGCAACTTCACGTGGCTGCTACCAAAATTAAAAACAAGGCGGTGCTTCAAAATAAATGAAATTAAAAACTCCACTTTTTTTTTTTTTCCTTTAATTCCCTTTTAGGGTTAAAAGTATAGTGAGAGCGGTGTTAACAAAAAAGAAAAAAGAAAAAAAAAAGGAAAGGAGAAGGGATGAAAATAAAATTACTCGAAGTAGGGATTATTATCATTATTATTATTATTGTATTTTATATATCTTCCGATTATGCCGAATTTTATTATTTAGAATAATTGTTTGTATATTGATTGATTGATCAAGCATTGATCTAATAGAAGACTAGAATTCGATCGCCTCCCTCCTCTAAATGGAATAAAGTCTGGAATTTCGACTACTATTGTAAAATAATGCAGAAAGTATATGTTTAAAGATGTTTTAGAAACTGCTAAAAATGAATGATGGACAAGTGCTGAAATCCTGAACGATAAATAAATAAATCAATCAATCAATCAATCAATCAAACCGGAAGTAAAACAATAATGACTTAACGGAATAGGGAAAAGAACTAAATAGATTAACCGAGTGAATAACCGATTAGATTATCTAATTGATTAACAAATCTAAAAAAAAAGAGAATTCAGAAACATGATTCCTTATTACTTAGCCACAATTTGTAAAATACTTCAGCCACAATTATGATGATTTTATAATTTGCCACATTTCTGTTTTTTTTTTTTTTATTTCAAGTTGATTTTTTTAATAACTTGTTTTTTTGAAGTTTTATAATTAATGTCCTTTGTGTTTTTTTTTTAAATTTAATTTATATATATACTTTTTGATTTAAATCATTGGATTTTTAATTTTTTATAATGAGTTCAAATACAGGTGATGTTGGTACAGGTGGTGTGATACCCACCAACAGTAATAATAATAATAATAATAGTTCTAATAGGTATAACAACAACAATAATAATAATAATAACAATCGTCACAATAATCGCCATCACTACAATCATAATCACAATCATAGTCATAATCAACATAATAATTATAATTCTTCAACAATTACAACAACGATGAAAACATTAGATGGACGAGAAATATGTCAATTTTATTCAAAGATGGGGGCATGCAGACATGGAGATATGTGCGTTCGAGCTCATATCAAACCTAAGAAGTCTAGAGTTGTTGTTTTTTTAAAATTGTATGATAATCCAAAGTATGTGAAAGGTTTAAGAAAGAACAACAATAATAATAATAATAGTGGGAATAGTGGGAATAGTGGTAATGGTAATGGGAATGGGAATGATGAAGGTGCAGGTGCAGGTGACGCTGCTGAAAAAGATAGTTATAATTCAACAAATGGTGAAATTATCTTACCTAAAAAAATCAACGAGACTGAAATTCAAGAAACGATAAACCACTTATACAAGGATTTATTTATTGAACTATCACTTTCATATGGATTTATTAAAGATATGGTTATTTGTGAAAATGTGAATAATCATCTAAGTGGTAACGTTTACGTTGAATTTAAAAATGAAGATTCAGCTATAAGATGTTTAAAACATTGTAATGATAGATGGTATGATAATAGACCAATGTTTGCTGAATTTTCACCGGTGTCTAGTTTTGAAGATGCTAGTTGTAGATTATACAATAATCATAGTAATTCAGTTAGTAGTGGTTGTGAAAGAGGTGGATTGTGTAATTTCATGCATGTGAGGAAACCTGATGGTGGTATAATAAGAGAATTAAAAGCTTCTCAAGAGGCATATTTTAAAAATATTGAATAATTTTATGTATATATATAAAAAAAAAGCTGATATTATAATTAAGTACTGCTAATTAAGAAGGTAAATTAAGGTGTAATGATAGTAATATAAACTACGAAAAAACAGACTAAATTTCACACAGTTGTTGTTATTGTAAACTTGAAGTGACAACAGTTTGCCATTTTGTAAATATATAAAATATTCATAAAATGGTGTACCAACTAATCAGAATCCTAATCACTTTATATTGATTGAATTTCGCTGAATGGAATAACTAACCTAGCTAACTGAGTTTACGCATCTGTTACTATTAACCTATCAATTCTATTTCTTTCCTTACTCAAATCAACACAAGTAGTTTATTTTATAACATTATTTTGGATTGTAACGGCTATAGCAGTCTATCGCTGCATATCGACATAATCAATCAAATACAGGCAGGTATTTGGGTTCAGTATAATAACCAATTTATTAGGAGCTCTGTTTTTTTTTTTGTTTGTTTCTGGATGAGGCGTATTAAGACTAACTAGATATTGCAGTCATTTAACTTGCATGGATTCAATTACACTACATCATACATTAAACTTGTTTGAAACAAATATACTAACAGTTAGATGTGGTAGCACTAGAGTAATCATCCTAAATCTTAATTTATAGCTTGATCGGTCTCAAAACACCAAAAGACTGAAACCTCAATCTGTTGGTAAGGATCAAACGTGCAAGAAAACCTCAAAAATAATCCAATTCGACTCAAGTATGTATGAAAAACAGAAAAAAGACAGTAAAAAAACAAAAAAAAAAAAGACAAGAAAGAGAAAAGCACAGATTAAAAAAACATGATAGCTCGATATGGGTATATTATATTATATTACACAATCAATTACATAATCACAATAACGAACATTTAGTTGTCGAGCTTCTTTATTTGATTTATCAATTATTTTTGGTGCCTTTTTTAAGTTAACACGTCCCTTTGTTTCATATAGAGTGTAGATCATTTTCCTTCTAATCAATTCTCCATCAATTCTAATCAATCGATCAATTACAATTACAATTATAATTACAATGGAGTTAGATATATCTAAATTATCTAATAAATCAGCAGATGAATTATTTGCAACGTATTCGATTCAACAATTAAAACAATTAAAATTTAAACTTGAAAATGATGTTAATTTAAAGAGATCAGAATTAAGAAATTTAGTTGGTAATAAATATAGAGATTTATTAAAAGTTGCAGATGATATAATTGATATGAATGATTTAACAAATATTGAAAATAATAAATTAATTGAATTAACATTTAAAAAATCAAATTATAATAGTAAATTTACAAAAAATTTATCAAATTTTAATAAATCTGAAAAGATTAATAAGATTAATCAAGTTAAATTAATTAATAAGAGAATTATATTTAGAAATATTGTACATGATTTAAATTATTCATATTTAGATTTAAAATCAAGTTTAGATGATTTGAAAAATAATAGTTTAAAAGATGATAATTTTAAAAATAGAAGTATTTCCTCAGCAGCTACAGCAACAGCAGCAACAGCAACAACAACACCTGGTGGTGTTACTGTTGATGATAAAGATTTATCAATAATTGAATCGATTTCAATTAATTTTATTGATTTATCAAAACAATTTTATTTAATTGAATTTTTTTTCAAAGATGAATTAACAAAAGATAATTTTACAGTTTTAAAATATAATGATTTAAAGATTAAATTTTTAAATGAAATTGAAAATCAAATTATAAATTTAATTAATGATAATGAATTTGAATTTTTAATTAATATATTAATTTCAATTATAATTTTAAAAAAAATATCACCATTTGAATCAATTTGTTATTATTTAAAAGTTAGATTTAAAAAATTTGAAAATTTTAATAATAATGATTTTGAAAATTATTTAAATTATGTTTTTAATACATTAAATTATTTAAGTATATTTAAGACAAAAATTATAACAAATTTAATTAGATTAATTTTTAATAATAATTGGATAAATAATTCAAATTTTAAAAAATGGTCAAAATGGTTAGATATACCAAATGATTTTAAAATAGATTTCCCATTTACAATAATTGAATTAAAAAATTCAATAAATGAAATTAAATTAAATGAAGAATTAAATAATTGGAAATTAAATATTGGTTCAATTTTTTATAAATCATTTAAAGAATCATTTAATAATATTAATAATTTAAATTCATTAGTTTCATTATTAAGTAAAATATTATTATCATTTAAAAATTTTACATCATTAGTTGAATTAAATTATATTAAAGATGAAAATTTAATTTTAAAATTATTAAAAGATTGGGAATCATTTTTTTTAAAATTATTAGAAATTGATTTAAATAAATTTAATGAATTTTCAGAATCAATTTTAATTAATTTTAATAATTTTGAAAATTTACAATTAATTAAAACAAACAATGGATTAAATTTATTTAAATTTACAGATATGACAGATATTGATGTTTATATTCAACAAACATCAAATCCAATTTCAAATAATAATATAATTGAATCAATTTTAAATAATTTAACACAATTTAAAGGTATATTAAATTTAATTTTAAATTCATTACAATCATTAAATAAATTATCAATTAATTTAAATAAACCAATTTTAACAATTGATGATTTTGAAGATGAAGAATTTTGGTTTAAAATTTCAAATATTTTAAATAATTTAATTAATGAATCAATTAAATTTAATATTAATAAATTAAATGATTCAATTAAACAATTTTTTAAAGATATTGATGAAAAATTAACAATTAATAAACAAAATAGTAATAATTCAATTGAATTAGTTAAATATTTTTATATGATTAGAATTTTAATTCAATTAAATGATAAAATTGATTTAATTTCAATTAATAATAAATTTTCAAAATTATTATCAAATGATGAAAATGAATTAATTTCTTTAGATTTAATTGAATTAATTGATCCTTTATTAATTGAATTATTTGAACCATTAGTTAATCAAATTTCAAAGAGTTATAAAGATAAATTGAATAAATTGATTTATAATAGATTTAAAGATATTAAACAAGTTGAAGAGGTGGAAGGAGAAGAAAAAGAAGGAGAAAAAGAAGAAGAAAAAGAAAGCAGAGGAGAAGGAGAAGGAGAAGATGAAGATATTGATGAAGAAAAAGAAGTTGAAGATGACATTGATAAAGATTATCCTGAAATTTTAATGTGGGATCAATATGAAATAATTGAAGAAGATTCAGAATCATTAAAATTAATTCCAAATTCAAGTTCATTAGAATTAGAAAATTTAATTTATCAATTAAGTTGTAATTTAAATAGTATTGATGAAAATCCAGGTGAAGATTATTCTGATGTTTATTTAGTTGATAAATTTACAAATATTAGATTAAATTTAATTGATGAATTAATATTAAATGTTGAAAATGGATTAAATGAATATTTAAAAGAAGAAAATGGAAATGATAATAATGATAATAAAAATGATGATAATAATAATAATAATAATAATAATGACAAATTAAAAGAAAAGATAAAATCAAGAACATTATTAACATATTCAGATTTCATATTTTTAAATTGTTTTAAATTAAAAGCATTAAATGAAGATGAATTAAATAATCAATTAAAAGATTCAAATATAATTAATAAATTAATTAAATTGAATTCAAATTTAAATGATTTAAAATATAGAAATTCAATAAATAGATTGATTTTAGATCATTTTAAAAGTTGTTCATTAATGTTTAGCACTTTATATCTATAGATTAGATAGAATAAAAAAAAAAATAATAAAAATAAAAAAGAAAAATTAATAATAAAAATCATAATATTATACTCTTTATTTATTTATTTGTTAAAATTATAGTAACGATCAACCATACCACCTTGATTTAACCCCCATTTTTCAGAATTTGTAAAATAATTTATTCTTTCAGTTTCAGATAAATAAGGATATTCATTTTTAGGTTTAATTAAAATTGGTGATTGAAAATGATTATTTATCATTGATAATCTATTAACTGCAACTGATTTATTTGATTTATTCATTATTATAGTAAGTTTTTTTATTATTATTATTAAGATAAAAATTTCTATATTCTTGTAATTGACTAGAAAAGATGAAAAACTATTGAAGAAAAAGAAGGAATTGATAAGAAATTAAGTGAGTAAACAAACAATCAAATTAAATGATAAGATATAGATAAAGATATATAGATTTAGATATATATATATATATATATTCAAAGATCAAATGATAATTGATATCGATAATAAAATAAAATAAAATAAAATAAAATGGATCGATAAAAAAAGAGACGAGTCAAGATGTGGTTCAAAGTCACGTGTAATTATGCGATAAACAAAAACGTTGAAAAAAAAAGACACATGCAGATCTCTTATAAGTGGCACTGCCAGTGCAAACTGCTAGCTGATAGTAGAAATAGTAGATATGGTATCTGCCTGCGTGAGATTACGTTTATAATTACGTGTTTTTTTTTTTTTACTCTTTTTTAGTTTTATTTGCCCTTTTTCTCTTTTCGTTTTTTTTTTCCCCCCTGATTCGTTTATTTCAAGGTTAATTAGTAACCCAGGTATAGTAGTAACGTATATATATATATATATATAGGCAAAGAAATCATCTTTTTTTTTCTTTTGTAATAATAATAAAAAATGAGGAGTAAGTAGGTAGTTTGTTTATTTATTTATGTATATTAATTTACGACACCTTATCGGTCAGTTTGTGAAAATAGTCAATAGGGAATCGGGATGGGTATTATTATTATTGCTCCCCCTCACGTAAATGTATGATAAACAAGTAAGATTTATGGAGTTTGTGAACAACAAGAACAGCAACATATTATTATTATTATTATTATTAGTTAGTTAGTTAGTTAGGGAGAGAGGGAATGGCTGGTTGTTTTTCAGAAATGATTAATATATGTTTGTCCATGTCCATGTCCATGTCCACGTACAAGCCCATTTCATCCTTATGCGCTATTAAGTTAGTTTTACCTCCCTGTAACCCCCTACTGCTGTCATACAAAAAACAAGATCAATTACAATTATAATAATAATAATAATTATACTATAAAAGCAAAATTGATCTATTTTTAAAACTACCCAGTCAGTCAGTCAATATATTCGTGTAGTGATGGAGGCAAAGTAAAGCTCGAAACTGACCTATTGGATTAGATTGAATGATAAATTGCTTCTTTTGTCCTCCATTTCTACTCGTTTATTTTTTAACATACTTGAAACCGGTGTCATTCCTACTAAAACTACAACTACCATAGCGTACTAATCCCAAAGGCAAAGCCCAAAGTGCAAAGCCCAAAGCCCAAAGCCCAGAGCAGAGCCCAGACCTCAGAGCTCAACACATATGTGCATTAACACAAAGCGGTCAAAGCATTTACAACAACAACAACTCCCATATCAAGCAAAGCCTTCTTGATCACAACTACAAGAAATATATAAATAAATAAATATATATATATATATATATATATATATATAAATCAGATCAAAAGACAAGCATCGCCTCAAATAGACACCGCCTCCCCTGATCATCATCATTATTCAAATATATTACATAATCAATGCGAAAGAAAAATTAAATAGAAAATAGAAAATCAATACAATAAGATATTACATAATCTTGCAAGTGTCACGAGACACAATTTTAAACTTTTGGCACTAAAAACACAATAAACTTTCAATTTTCCCACCAAAGCGTTCTATTTTTTAATCTTTATTTAATTAATTAATATCTCAGTTTATTTTGTCATCTCCCCTTTCGGCTGTATGTGTGCTGCCCTTGATTACTAAATGATAATTGTATATAGCAATGATATAGGCACAGTAATAGCAACAACAGCAATCAATGATTAATATATCCGTATATTAATAGCAATCAAATATATATATACGATACATATATATATACAATAACAATTATAAGCAAACCAACTGCGCCAAATCAAATCAGAGAATCTAAGCGAAAGAGACAAAAACACAAAAAGAAAAAGAATAAAAAAAACTACGCCACAAAAGGGGCAAAATAATTATTTTTAAAGCTTTTTTTTTTTTTTATTTAAATATTATTTCCATTTTGCGTGACAATAAAACGGATTTTTCGTTTAATATATATATTTCTACATTTCACCTATTATTTTATATATATATATATATATATATATATATTGTTTTATATAATTTTTTTTTTGTTTTTCACTAATTAATAATTCTTAATAAATAATAATTTAATCTATTTAATATCTAATAATGAAATTTGGCAAATTAAAGATACCGAATGTTCCACCAAGATTTGCATTTATATTACCGTTAATATCCGCTTTCTTTTGGTGGGCAATGTTAATTGCAATGTTAATTTGTTGGATTGTTCAAGGTAGACCATTATATCAATCAACACATGAATATATGAAACATTCAATTGTTTATCTTTCATATGTTGGTGCAACAAATTTACAACCATTATTTATATCAGGTACTGGTTGTATGGGTATATTTTTCGTTTGGAGTTTAATGGAGGAATTTTATTTAAGATCAAATAGACGTGCTTATTTATTACGTAGTTTTAAAAAGACAACTCATGCATTACATTGGGTTTGTATAATATTAGCAGCATTAGCTTCATTATTTATATTATTAGTTTCATGTTTAAAAGATACAGAATTTAGTACTGCTCATATGGTTTTCGTTATATTATTTATTGTTGCAGATTTAATTTTAAGTATAATTCATATTGCATTATATTACATTTATTTTACAAAATATAAGAAAAGATGGTTTGTTATAAGTGCAACGATGAAATTAATATGGTTATTAATAGCAATTGGTTTAGCCGTTGGTTATGGTGTATGTATGGAAAATGGTAAACATGATGGTAATGAAAGTAAATATTGGGGTTATTCAGGTGTTTTAGAATGGTCATTATGTTTTTGGTTTGGAATATTATTTTTTTTCTTTTCGTTAGATTTAAGTTTAAATAAGAATATGAAGGATGATGTTATTGATCAATCTGAGAATGAAGATGAAGAGAATAAATATAACTCTTTTGATAGATAGATAGATAGATAAAAGATATAAATAATAGATAATAAATAGATAATAAATAGATTTAAATGAAAAGATAATGAAAAAAGAAATTACCCGAAAAGGAGCCGAAATTTAATCGACTTAATCGACGCGACTAAAAATAGACTTAAAAGTTAATTTTTACTGCAAAAACGACCCAAATCGACCCAAAAAAAAAATGATTTGAAGACAAGCTGTTAAGTTTTAACTTTAAACAAATAAAAATGATTTTTAAATTTCCTTTTGTTTTTTTGATTTCAGTTTTCTTTTTTTTCCTTTTCTGCTTATTTTTCTTTTTGTCCTCTTTGTCCTCTTTGTTTGTACATTTAGCTGTTTGTTCCTTCTTCAATTGGTGCTGATATCCTCTTATTGATCCTTTTGATCCCTCTTGATCCTCTTGACATCGTCTATATTCATCGCTGCTGCTGGCTAGCTTTCTCTCTCTGTCCTTTTTTTTCTCTTTTCCTCTTTGTCTTTCTTGTATCGTTTGAACTTGTGATCCCACGTGGTTTGTGTCTTTTGTCTTGTCTTGTATTGTATTGGTATTTGACCTGTTTCATTTACCATATTCATTCTAATATACATTCTACTCACATTCTAATTTAATTTATTTTATTTTTTTCTTGTGTTGTTTTTTTTTTTTTTTTTAACTTTGCTTGTCTGCTTATTTTGCTCATCATTTTTTTTTTTTTTGATCTCTTTATCTCTTAATACCTCCTCCTACTCCTCCTCACCTTTCATGTCACAGTATTCAATATGAATGTGGGTAAACGAAAATTAACTCTAGATTCAATATTGCACAAGAAGAACTATGGTAATATCATATTGTTGCTATGTTTAGTTTTAGCTATTCAACTTGTTATATTACAAGTTCAAACAATGTCTTCAGGTGAGAATTTTAAAGATATTGAGTATAATATTCAAGAAATTGATAATGAAGAATTTGTGAGGCAAAAACAACTGGAATTTGGTTCTGATATTAATCCTGATAATAATTTTAAATCAAATGGTGCTGCACAAGGACTATCATCATCATCATCAACAACAACAAAGAAAAAACCTGTTTTCAAATATAGTTTAATTAATGATTTATTTAAAATTTTATCAGATTGTAAACCAAATTTACCTCCATTAACAAAATATATAAATGATGAAAAAGCTAGACAAAAATTTGCAACAGATGATGATTTTTATTTTAGTGAAAATTATCTTTCAAATTTATTAGATATTTCAAAAGATGATATATTAGAATTAAAATCAAAACATGATTTATATATTAATAAAATAACTGCTTTAAATTTAGAAATATTTGGTGATTTAAAGATTCATCAAATTGAAGGTAATGGTATTGTTATAGTTGGTGGTGGTAAATTTACTTGGTTAGCTTTATTAAATGTTTTACAATTAAGATCAACAGGTTCAACATTATCAGTTGAAGTTTTCTTACCAGATGAAGAAGATTATGAAGAAGAATTTTGTGAAGTTTTATTACCAAATTTAAAAGCAAAATGTACATTAGGTTATAAATTATTACCGATGGATCAATATGGTGATAAATTATCAATTAGTGGATTTCAATATAAAGTTTTATCAGTTTTAGTTTCATCATTTCGTAATGTTTTATTATTAGATGCTGATAATGTTGTTACAAAAGATCCTGAACATTTATTTACTTGGAAAGTTTATCAAGAAAAAGGTTTAATAGTTTGGCCTGATTGTTGGGCTAGAACAACAAATCCTGCTTATTATAATATTGCAGATATTATAGTTGGTGATAAACCTGTTAGAGGTATATTTAAAGATAATAAAGATCCAAATATGTGGAATTTTCATGATATAAAAGGTACATTACCAAATCCTTCATCAGAATCTGGTATGTTATTAGTTGATAAATTACGTCAAGTTGATACAATGTTATTATCATTATATTATAATATTTATGGACCTGATTATTATTATCCTTTAATAACTCAAGGTGGTGCAGGTGAAGGTGATAAAGATACTTTTATTGCATCTGCTTATGCATTATCACAACCAATTTATCAAGTTAAACAAGGTATGTCATTTATTGGAATTCATGATGAAGATGGTTTCCATGCAAAAGCTTTAGGTCAATGGGATCCAACAATGGAAAGATCATTATTATTTATGCATATGTCATATCCAAAATTATATCCTGATCAATTAGAAGGTGAAATTTTAGATAAAAATGGTGAACATCGTAGATTATATCAAAGTGATCAAAGTAATGTATTATATCAATTTGATTGGAGAATTTGGGAATTAATTTGTCAACTAATTTGTGAAGATTATAAAGAATTTAATGGTGATAATCCTGCTGTTGCTAAATTATCAAAGAATGAAAAATTATCAGGTTTAAAATTAAATTATTTAAAAAAATTGGATAATAAAGGAATGTGTCAAAATTTACATTTACCTCATTTACAATATTTACGAGAATATAGTTATAATAATTAAGTTTTGTTTTGTTTTGTTTTAATTTTTTTTATTTTTTTATTTCGTATTGTTTTGTTTTTTTATCTTTTTGTACTGTTTGTTTGTTTGTTTGTTTGTTTGTTTGTTTGTCATTTTACTTTTTTTTTTTTTTTTTTATTTTTATATATATATAATTATTAATTAATAAATAAATAAATAAATAAATGAGGAAGTAGAATGTAAGTAGATAAATGAAAGAATTATTTATAATTCTTTAATCTTTAAATAAACATCATGCCAAACGTGTAAAGTATCTAATAAAGTTGACCAAGTACCAAAGAAACCAACTAATATATCACTTAAACAACCATCGAATAAAGACCAATGAACAGTTAAAGGTAAATTAGCTAAATTAGCGATTAAACCTCTAAAAGTAGCATAATCAACTTGACCTAATTGTAACAATTTAAGATGTTTGATAATTTCAACAACGACAAAGATAGCCCAAAATCTACAAGATTGAACGTAAAACCAAGCAGGTGATAAAGAATTAGAATTAGAATTTGAATTAGAATTTTTTTTTCTTAATGAAATCCAATTATGATCTAATGAGAAACCAATATTTTCAAGTGGTTGGAAAAGTATAATTGATAATGTACCTAATATTTCAATAGTTTTAAAAATTTTAGAATTTGATCTTGTTGTTGATGAATTATAAGTTGAAGATATATCTGATATTCCAAATGATAAGAGACCAGGTAATCCCCACATACGATTAAATATTCTTATATCTGATAAGTAATCTGATAAATTACGTAGTCTTCCAGAGTATGAATTAGCATAATCAGATTCATTTTCATTTTCATTTTCTTCCAAGTTATTTAATCTTGATTTTAAATTAAATAAATGATTAGATAAAATCATACTTAATCTTTTTTTAAAATCATTGTTATTATTGTTGAATTTTAAATTGATGTATTTTAAAATTATTGAAATTAACTTACTATAAATTTGAAGTATTTTTTTAAAAATTCTTGGTTTACGTTTAATCAATTCAGAAATGAATAAACAACCATAACAAATTGTTGATAAAGTTCCATCTAATTTAACAGAATCAAGTAATGGTATATTCAAAGTGTCGTAAAATGAAGATGATGTAAGTAATTTGAATACATATTCTAATCTCTTTTTATAAAAATGCAATGAATTTATTGATGATTTGTTGTTTAACGGGAGTAATACATTGAAATTAACCGTTCTTGGTGTTGGTGTTGTTGACGTTGCCGCTTGTAATGAATTATCAGACATTATCAAAAAAAAAAATACTTAGAAAAAAACTAAAACTAAAATTAAAATTAAAATTAAAACTAAAACTAAAACTAAAACTAAAGACTATTGGAAAATCAATACAAAATCTATTACAAATCTATAATATGATAACTTTAAAATCAGGAACGGATAAAGAAACAAAAAAAAACCCAATAGAAACCCACCTATTTATAAGAAAAGTTCCATATAATCAATATAATAAAATAATTTATCATATGAAAATTAAAATCTATTCAAATAATTACTAAATATCAAAAACACCCCTCCAGACATTTTGATTTACATGTGAATTGCCGCCTGCCCAATTAGGAAGTTTCATACGACAAGATAAAACGGAAAAAAAAAAAAAGACTGAAATTATTACGTAATTTATATATTATCGACTCAATTTAAATAATTACACTAAACGTTCGATCGACGTTGATGATTAAAAACAAAGATAACGTTGCACATTTTGCACAGCCGTTAAATAAACAATATGAAATGAAATATTGTTAGGAAAATGGTGCAGGGATGTACAACCTCAAAGATGGTATTGCATATATATTATATATTATATATTATATATATTACCTATCATCACCACCACCACCATCTTGCTACCCTATGAATGGTGTTCAAAATTCATAGGCGTGGTTCGTCATAGTTGTGATTTTTTTTCCACTTGCTTTTAAAGTGAAAGGAATAGTAGAGATATAATATACTGATTAAGATCATGTGGATGCTCAGTATAGTATAACCTTTGTAAAGTAGTAATTTGGGTTGGTGCATTTCTGATATGCAATCGTAGTGTGCTTTTTTTTTTTATCAGCACACTTACACTGCCTGTTGAAAACATCATCATGTTAGATGGAAGAACGAATTGAATACACATTACAGGGTAAAAAAGAATCGAAAATTGAGATATCTATGATATTATAATATAGTATATTATGTATGTATGTATTTATGTACAGGGGAGGGGGGTTGTTTTAGTATATCTATACTTAATCTATTTAACAATAAAGACAATTGCTCTCTTTTTCATAATCATTTTAGTAATTTGTTTACCATCAAACCATTTTTTACCATTTTCAGTTAACATAATTTCATTTAAACAATTTGATTCATCTTTAATTAAATCTTCATTTGAATTATGTAAGAATCTCATCTTTCCATTAATCATTATATTATAATTAATTGAATTTGATATTAAATTTTCAGATTTTGGCCAATTTGATAATAAAATTGAATTGGATGTTGAATCATTTAATATTTCATTTGATTCTTCAACAACTGTTGGTGTTATTGGTGACATTACAGATAATAATTTCATATAAGATTTATAATAGATTGATCTATCTATATTTAAATTGTTTAATTCATTTGTTAATTTGTTTGTAAATTTCATATAATCTGAAATAACTGTATTTAAAGATAATGTTTTTTCAAATGATTCAGTTATTGATGAAATATAATTTTCAACTTCATTATGTAATAAAATTTCATCTTCATTATATTCTGAATAAGCTTTAACATTGTTATAATTTTTTTTAACTTCTTCTTCTTCATTTGATAATGTTATTGCAATATTTAAAACTTTACGTAACCATCTTTCAACACCAACAATTTTACTTTCATCCCAATCTAAAATATCTGTAATTGGTGCTTGGAATAAAATATGAGCTCTTGTTGAATCTGCACCATGTTTAATAATACATTCACCTGGATCTGCTCCATTATATTTTGATTTTGACATTTTTTCATATGAAATTGATGCAATTCTATCAGTACCTTTAATAATAACTTCATTATTACTATTTATTTCCATTTCTTCTTTTTTCAAAAATTTACCAGTTAAAGGATCAACAAATGTTTTACCATGAACCATACCTTGACTAACCAATTTTTTAATTGGTTCACCATTCATTAAATCATTTTTAAATAATCCAATTGATGATAAAAATTTCGAAATAAATCTAGTATAAAGTAAATGTAAAATTGCATGTTCAATACCACCAATATATTGATCAACTGGCATATATTTATTAATCTTTTCAGTATTGAAAATTTCATTTTCATTTTTTGAATCAATGTATCTAAACATATACCATGATGAATCCATAAATGTATCCATTGTATCAGTATCTCTCTTAGCATCCTTACCACATGATGGACATTCAACATTGACAAATTCAGGTATATTTGATAATGGTGAACCACCTCTACCTAATAATTTATTAATCTTTGGTAATTTAACAGGTAAATCTTTATCAGGAACAGCAACAGGTCCACAATCATGACAATGAATTATTGGTATTGGAGCACCCCAATAACGTTGTCTACTAATTAACCAATCTCTAATCTTATAATTTGTTTGTTTAGAACCTTTACCTAATTGAACTAATTCATCAATAATTAATTCTCTTGCTAAATCACATTTTAAACCTTTATATTTTTCACCTGAATTTATATTCATTATTCCATTTTTAAGTACAAAAGGTTTATCATCATCTTCTTCTTCTTCTTCCTTATTGATTGGATCAACCGTTTTAATTATTGCTGCATTTGATCCCATATTATGTATCCAAAATTCATAATCTCTAATATCATGACCTGGACAACCCATAACTGCTCCATGACCATAACTTCCAATTACATATGGAGCTACAAATACAGGTACACTAATTGAATCATTTAATGGATTTTTAACATTTAAATCTAATAATTTATAACCTTCTTTTGAATCTTCCATCAATTCTTGATTATTTAATCTCTTAATGAATTCTTTTAAATTTGAATCGGTTTCAATTAATTTTTGTACAATTGGATGATCAAATGATAATGCTAAATATTGTACACTATTAATTGTCTCTGATCTAGTTGTGAAAACATCAATTGATGATATATTTAAATCAAGTGAAGTTGATTTTTCAATTTCAAATTTAATCTCTGCTCCTTTACTTTCACCTATCCAATTTTTTTGCATAGCTTTCACTTTTGTTGGCCAATCTTTTAATAAATCTAAATCTTTATTTAAATCTTTTGCAAAATTAGTTATACCTAAAAACCATTGTTCTAATAATTTTTTTTCAACAATTGCACCAGATCTCCATGATCTACCTTGACTATCAACTTGTTCATTTGCTAAAACTGTTTTATCAATTGGATCCCAATTAATCTCAGCTTTTTTACGATAAGCTAAACCATTTTCAAATAATAATAAAAATAATTTTTGTGTCCATTTGTAATATTCAGGTTCACATGTAGTTATCTCTCTTTCCCAATCAAAATCGGCAAACATCATTTCCATTTGTTGTTTCATTTTAGATATATTTAATTTTGTCCATTCATCAGGTGAAATATTTCTCTCCACAGCTGCATTTTCAGCAGGTAGACCAAATGCATCCCATCCCATTGGATTTATAACTTCATAATTTTGCATACGATAATATCTTGCTAATACATCAGATATAGTATAAACTCTTAAATGTCCCATATGTAAATTACCTGATGGATATGGGAACATTGAAAATGAATACATTTTTTTAGCATCCTTTGGTAATGGAACCATTTTTTTAGGATTTAATGATTTATTATTGGTGGAATTTTTCCATCGTGCTAACCATTTAGCATCTAATGATGCCAAATCTATAGTGGCAGCAGTTTTAACCACTTTACTCATGGTTGTGTGGTTATGTATTAGATTGTTGTGAAATCGTATTATCCTTTAAATAGTCATTGTTAGTTAAACACTGAAAAATGTACAAATATCGAGATTTATCGAAAATGGGAATTGTGCAGGCCGTTACATAATAAAATAATATACGTAATCAGTTATCTAATGCGGCTCAGATCAAACCAAGATGGAAATTAAATATCTTCAATCTATTGATTGATTGCCTGGCTAATTGGTAATGATTGATATAGTAGTTTGATCTGACAGCCCTTTCAGTGTTTAGGGAATCAACATCAGCATCATATAAAGATTGCAATTGTTGGCCAAGTGGCGTATTGTACAATTCTTCGTACGCTGTTTGCATTGCTGTCTTTATTTTCTGTATACTACGTCTGTTCTTTCACAAGCATCAAAGAGTGGCAATTATAGCATCATGTGAAATAATTGTATTGTAGCTACAGATGAAGAAAATGATAAAATGAATCCCATCCCAGGAAAGAAACAAAGAAACAAAGAAACAAAGAAAGAAGGAAAGAAAAGGAAAAACTAAAGAAACAGTGAGAGGGCCCAAAATGATTACACAAGCAATATGATAATCGGAGATCAGAAAAGACAAAAGAAGAGAAAATTAGGTTTTATAGTGATTTTATTATCCATAATTGATTGATTTTTTAATCTGTTTTCTTACCTGTATTTTTGTTTTGTTTTTGTTTTCACACTGATCTGTTTAATATTCTTCAATTCTCCTTTTTCTTTTTTCCATTTCTTGTTATATATCATGTCTGATCTCGGAGTATCGGACTCTAATGAATCACCTTCCAGTCAGATGACGCGATCAACTTCTCCCACTTCTTCTTCAACCGATGATGTTATCACCAATGATAATAATAATAAAAATGATAATGTTAGAAATCCACTAAAGAGAGTTAGAACAGAAGAGCCAAGTTTTGAAAAGGAAGGTACACCAGATTTATATGTAAAAGATTATTCACATATTGATGTTAATGAACAATTTACCCAAAATGTTACAAAAAAATTGAAAAGAAATAGAACTGTTGGTTTCATGTCACAAAACAATGCTAATAACAGTTTAAATCATATTGATGCAACTGATGATCAACCTGCAAAAGCAGGTATTATATTAAAATTAGAATTATATAATTTCATGTGTCATTCGGCTTTCAGTTTAAAATTTGGTGAACAAACAAATTTCATCATTGGTAGAAATGGATCTGGTAAATCTGCTATATTAACAGGTATTTCAGTTGCTCTTGGTGCAAAGGCAAGTGAAACAGATCGTGGTAATTCATTAAAAGGTTTAATAATGCATGGTAAAAATGTTGCTAGAGCTATTATAACTTTTAAAAATGAAGGATCTGAAGCTTATAAACCTGAAGAATTTGGTAAAAGAATTATAATTGAAAGAGTTATATCAATTAGTAAACCTCCAAGTTGTAATGTTAAAGATGAACGTGGTAAGATTAGATCAACTAAAAAGCAAACAATTGAAGAAATACTGGATTATTTTGATATTACAATTGCAAATCCAATGACAATTTTAACTCAAACTGAAGCTAAAACTTTTTTAGCTCATTCAAGTGATAAAGGTAAATTTAAATATTTTATGGAAGGTACAAGATTACAAGAAACTTTTAATAATGTTCAATCATTACAAAATGATGTTAAAGAAATAAATTCAAAAATTGTTAAAGATGGTGAAATTTTAACTCAAGCAAAGGAAAGATTAAATTCCTCTTTAGAAGTTTGGGAAAATTTTAAAAATTCTGATGAATTTAGACAAAAGCAAGAGTTATTATCAGGTAAAAGATTATGGCTTGAAGTTGATAGAAAATTATCAAATCTTGAACAAGCTCGTGGAGTTTTAAATAATCGTCAATTAGAATTAGATAAAGTTAGATTGGAGAATGAAAAAATGAAAAGAGAAATCTTGCAAGTGAATGAAAATATTGAAAATTTAAGAAATGAATACTCAAATTCTGATAGTGATTATGAATCAATTGCACATTCCAAAAACAATTTAAAAGAACAATTAACAGCATCTCAACAAGCAATTAAAAAGATTCAAAAAAAGATCCGTTCATTTGAATCTGATATTGTTACTGATAATAAGAGTTTAAAAGAAATTGATATCAAAATTGAACAAGAAAGAGAAAGATTAAAAAGAGATTCTGGTGAATTATTTGAAAAATATGATACTGCACACAAGAGACAAGTTGCAACATTATCTGAAATGGAAAATAATGGTTTAAATATGAATCAACAAATTGAAACTTTGAAAAATGATAAAAAACGTATTGAAGAAAATTTCAATTCATTAATTTCAGAAGTTAAATCAGATATAAATAGTTTAAAACAAACATTAAGTAGTTTGAAAAGTGAACAAAATTCAAGAATTGATACATTTGGACCAGAATTATCAAATATGATTAGATGGATATCATTAAATAAACGACAATTTACCAACAATGTCATTGGACCGATTGGTTTAAAAATTTCATTAAAAGTTGAATATGATAAATGGGGTTGGATTTTAGAAACTATTTTACAAAGACAATTGACAACTTTTGTTGTTGATAATGTTAAAGATTCAAGTATATTAAAGCAAAGAATGAAAGGTATGAAATTAAAACCTGATATAACCATTAGACGTTCAGAAGTTTTCAATTATAATGATTCAATACCAAAACAACTTCGGAAAGATTATTTGAAAATTTTAGATACTTTGGAATTTGATGATAAATCGATTGAATGTTTATTAGTTGATTCAAATAGAATTCAAAGCACATTATTAGTGGAAGATAGAAATCAAGCTGAAAGAATATTACTTGAAGAAGATAAAGAAAATAAGATTGCAGCGATCATATGTTTTGTTGATCGTTCTGCATTAAGAATTACAAAGAGAAATGGTACATTACAAACGGATCCAATTCAACGTAGAGCGATGAATTTAACACCATTAAATAGAGTTGGTAATTTACAAAATCAATCTATAAAAATTGAAGAAGAAATTAAAATGAATATTGAAAAATTGAAAAAACTTGAAGTTGATAAACATGAAGAATTAAGAATTAAAACTGATTCAATTAATCAATTAAATTCATCAATAAAGACAAATATTGAAAAGATAAAATCAATTAAAAAATCAATTTCAAAATTAGTTGATTCATTATCAGAACTTGAAGATGGTAGTGGGAAATTAGATTCATATATTGAAGATAAAAAAAATCTTGAAATTTCAATTAAATTAAATGTTCAACAAATTCAAGGTTTCAAAATTGATGAAAATGAAAAATTATCTGAATATGAATCAGAAAAGAATCAATTTACTAATTTATCAAAAAAATTATTTGAATTAGAAAATAAAAGAAATGAAATTACTGAATTAATTGATACAAATTCAATTAAAATAGATAGTTTAAATGAATCGGTGGGTATTAATGATATATCAATTGAAAGATATGAGCATGATATTGAAACTTTAAGTAATTTTGTTGATGTTAATATGCCACCAATTATAAAAGAATTAACAGATACAGCACTACAACATTGTTCAAGAGAAGAAGCCAATATTCAAATTGGTGATACTTTTGAAGATGTTGATAAAGAAATTGAAATAATTGGTAAAAGATTAGATAAAATTGAAAAAGAAGTTGGTATAAGTAGAGAAGAATCAAAATTAAATGTTTTAAAAGAGAGATCAAACTATAATGAAATTTTATCAAAATATGAAAAATCAGTTGAATTACATAATAAGATTGCATCATCATTACAAGCAAGATTAGAAAATTTAACATCAACTGCAAGTTTATTAATTCAAGAAGTTAATTCAGTCTTTGAATCATCATTAAAATTAAGAGGTTTTACAGGTAAAATTGATTTTAATTTTAACAAAACTGAATTAACTTTAAAAGTTTCAACAAAAGCTTCTGAAAAATTACGTAATGTTGAATCATTTTCAGGTGGTGAAAAATCATTTGCACAAATTGCATTTTTATTATCAATTTGGAAACCAATGCAATCAAAAGTGAGAGGTTTAGATGAATTTGATGTTTTCATGGATCAAGTTAATCGTAGATTAGCTTTAAAATTAATATTACAAAAAATTGGTGAAAATCCAAAGACTCAAACCATTTTCATAACACCTTTACAAATTACTAGAATTGAAGGTTTGGATAGTAAAACTGTTCATATTCATGAAATTAATCCACCTGAAAGAGCAAATAATTCAGATCCTTAATTGGTTTTGGTTAGATAGTTTAATAATTTTATTCGATAATATAGATAATATAGATATTATAATAATTTAAAGTTGTAACTCACTAGTTGTTGTTCATATCACATAAAATGATAATTAAAACTGAAGTAAAAGATATGATCTCATGGAATGCACAGTTCAGATAATGGTGGTGTAACCGAAACACTAAAAGAAGAGAAACCATCAAAATAGCTTGCAGATTTACCCTTATAAATAAAAAACCCCAATTTTGTAATCAATTCCGTAATCATATATATATATAGTGACGTGCGCCAACCGAATAAAAATATAAACCAAAAAAATTTTCAAAATTTCCATCGTTCTTTCTCTTCTCTTTGTATTTAAGTAGCATCTTTGTCTTTATTCTTTTATCCTTTACTTTTTTTTTTTTTTGCTTCTCCTTTTCTTTAACGCAAATTCACAGCCAATCACGAGTTGATCAACACAGCATCCCACCGAGGTTGAACCTTCAACTTGTTGTTGCGTTCTGACCCATGACAATCGGGATACGATTACTCGTTTCAGGAAAAAAAGGAATTTATTTTTTTTTTTTTTGGATTCGGCAAGTATTGGACTGGAGAACATAGTTGTTGATCTTGGGTGCAGTGATTCATCTGAATTCTTTTTGATTTCTAAGGTTTGGCCTTCGTGTCGCCGGATGAGAATGACTGCAAGGATTGACTCGACATTTTTATTAAAATAAAAAGAATACGAAAACGAAAACGAAAACGAAAACAAAAACAAAAGAAGAAAAGTAAAAAAACGTAGAAGAGTAGGAGTCAATTGTTAGATAACTGAGCTGTGTGAACTTATTAAATTTGTTCCTTATGACCTCTGGACATGTTTTTGTGTGTCTACTGTCCAGGAGCTTCCATTTGTAGGAATCGATCGAAATCTCATCTTTTTATGTAACGTGTTGCAACTCATGTGAATTGATTCATAGATTATCTTAAATAATTTAGTTAATCCATGATAATCGAAAATGTAAAAGTCTATTATGATAGACTTGAACGAACAGATATGAGATTTCGCAGGATAGAGTATATAAAGCATGATTTACCAACCTGCCGCCTCTGGTGCTTCCACGAATCCAGCTATTGTTTAATTTCAACCGAAGAATATTCCATTGGAAGTGCTTCAAATACATGAGCATAGGTTTTTACTCCAAGATATGCTTGGAATTGCACAAGTACTAGTGCTTGTCCTTTTCTTGAATTATAGTAATAGTTTACCTTGAAATAATATGTAAATTATCGGAAGACGTAATATTAATCAATCAATTAATTAAACAGAGAGTAGAATAGAAAATTCCATAAAAAACAAAATAAGAAAAATAAAAGAAAAAAAGTAATAAAAAGTAGTAAAATAAAATGAACGAATTTAAAAATGAAATTGAAATCTTAGAATGATAATAATAATAATAATAATAACGATGATAATAATCTAACCCAACTTGAAATATTCTTAATCTTGAAATTCTCATACAGATCTGCGCTGTTGTATGTCTATGTTTATACATATTCTAATATTTATCCATTTATGTTTGTTGGTGGAAAATAATCATCACATCAACAATTATAATTGAAATCACCTGCTTTGCAAATCATTTTTCACTTTGTTTCTCCATATAATAATAATAATAATCCTTCTTCATTTTTTTCTTCATTCTTTCTTTCTTTGCTTTTTTTTTTCAAAAAATGCATACAATTATAACTAAACCAACAAAAGAATTGCCTAAATAAATTAAACAATCAAGTATCTAATTGGAATATGGATCAATTTAATAGCATAACCAACAACACCCATCATTAAAAATCCTAATCCAACAGCTCTAACTAATCTAATATATTCTTTTTGTGATGGTTTTGTACATTTTGAAATAAATTGTGATCCATCTCTAATGAATTCAACTGGAGCTTCTGTTAATTTATCAAATTCAGCCATTGTATATATGTATTATTATTTATTAAAATAGTAAAATCAAGTAGAGTAAATGAATAAATAATTAAATGAAATAACGTATATAAGAAACATCAATTTTAAATTTCGTTGTTCAATTTCGATTTTCGATTTCGAGAATTTCGAGAATTTTTGGCGTCGACTTATTCTTCTTGGTGGTGTTGGGGTGTGTGTATGTTTGTGACATTGTATTTGTTGTTGTTGTTGTGATGTTGATTTTGTCTTTTTTTATGCACACATTTTATTACTTGTATATTACACTATCTATATATATATATGTATATATATATTTTTCTTTCTATCTAGTCATCTCCAAATCCTGTCCATTCCTCCTCGTCATCATCATCATAGTCTTCACTATCGTCACTTTCACCATCTTGTTCTCCTTCCTCCTGTTCATCTTTTTCCTTCACAACTTTTTCCTTTTTAGTTTTCTTTTGCTTTTTCAAATCATCTGTTTCAACACCCCATTGTTCTAATCTATTATCCAATAATAAATCATCTCTTATTTTTAATCTTAGAGTTTTCGATAATGCTGATGTTCTTAGTGATTTGAAAGGGAATAGTAGATCATCTATTGGGATTTCTTTTATTTTTGATTTTTTAAATTCAATGTCTTCCTGATCATCCTCTTGTTCTTCTTCTTCTTCGAATATAACTTTTTCTAATTCATCGATCCAAACATCAATTATATGATAAGTTATACTAGGTGGTATTGATCTATCACCACTTAGTACACCATTATCAAGCATTAAAACATCATTATAATTTTTAATTAAATTTGAATTCCAATTTTCTGATTTTAATTTAATGAAACATTCTTTGATTACAAATCTCATCAACATGTAAAATTTATCAATTCTCCATTGATCTAAATTTAACCATTCAATTGAAATAATTGACCAAAAAGATTTAATAAAAATACTAAAATTATCTAATGATATACAATTTGAGAAAAGTTTAGATAATTCAATGGCTAATTTTTGTTGTGGTCTTGGTCTATCACTAAACCACATTGTATAATATAAACCTTTCCATAATTTTAAAAATTCAATATATGTTAATTTTGAATTACGTGATGATAAATATTTTCTTAATGTTTCAAATGCTTTATCTCTTGTTTTACGATCATTCGATGCTAACTTTTTAACAAAAGCTGATGTCTTTATAGTTGTTGTTGTTGTTGTTGCTGCTGACATATTAACTATCTGAATATATATGAAGATCACTTGATCTAAAGATAAGTGATATAATAGTTATAGTAGTTAAATAGATTATTAAACACTTAAAAAAAAAAATTTATTTCAAAAAAGAAAAAAAAAAAATTTCAAAGGCGTGCGCCGCTCACAAATTATTTAAATTATATATTTTTTTTTTTTTACAGGCGATATTTTTTCTATTAATTTGCATTTTATCTATTCTTTCTTTATTCATTCTTTTTATAATTCTCCTTCATTTAGCTAATATGAATAATAGAAATAATCATAATAATAATAGAGGAAATAAGAAAAAACCAACTTATGATGCAAATGGGAAAAGGATAAATGATTACATACCTAATTTTATATCATCTAAACCATGGTACTATGAAAAGGATTCATTAACGATTGATTCAAATTCAAGAAAACGTAAAACAGATGAAGAAATAGCTGAAGAAAATTTAAAAATTAAAGATAGATTAAAACATCAAAGATTGAATCAAAATTATGATGAAGAAGAAGGTGAAGAAGTTGAAATTGTTAAAAATAATGAACCTCGGAAAGGACTCGGTATAGTTGATGAATTTGAAATTATTAAAGATGATAAATTAATTAAAGAAAAGAGGTTGAAAAAGAATAAGAAAGATAAATTGGTAAATTGTTGTGAGAATTGTGGTAGTTTAAAACATATTAAGAGAGATTGTTTAGAGAGACCACAACGAATAAGTTATAAATACAGACAAGAAAACAATAGTACTAGTTATAATAATAATAATAATGATAATGATAATGAAGATATTTATTTAAGAAAAGATACAAAAGATTGGGATGCTAAAAAGGATAGATGGCATGGATATGATTCAGTTGAAGATTACGATAAACAATTGAAAATAATGAAAGAAAATGAAAAGGGAGAAGAAGTAGTAGAAGGTGAAGGGGAAGTTGAAGAAGAAGATGAAGATGAAATAAATGAAATGATAGAACTAGGATTAATCAAAGAAGGAGATAAAATAAAGAAGAAGATGATGACGACGAATACAACTAATAACACATCATATAAAGAGAACAAGATATCAGCAAGATCATTAGATGAAAAGGCCAAATACTTACAAGTAATTAAAACAGGTGAAGAATTACGATACAATCCAAAGTCACGTGTCTATAAAGATCTTAGAGAAGGTTTCCTAAATGGGAAGGGTCAATTTATTAGATATTTAAATGGAGAAGCGGCTGAATTTGAAAGAATGCAAAGGTTTTCTAAAGATCTATTGTTAAAGTCACATGATACAGAATTGAAATCCAATGATGATGACATAATCGATAAAAAAGATAAACTAATAGATGTGGCGCAGCAATATATATCACCAACAACTGTTGCTATAGCATTTAAAAATAAAGAGGCTGAAGATAATGTGGCTCGTGAAAGAAAGAGAAAGGCGTTGCTTGAAAAATATGGCTGATGATTTATATACTTACTTGTATATATATATTTTTTATCTGTAGAGGCTGTGGTTTTTATATTTATATGTATATATATATTTATTCATTTTCTTCATTCTTTTATTTATTTATTTATTTATTTAATTCATTCATTTCTTTCATTCTCTAATCATGAATATATCTAAATTTTGTTGTTTATTAGCATCTTTATTCCCCAAATTTTTCTGCACGAGTTTACTCGTATGGTCGTATTATACAATATTATTTAAATTTATATTAACTCCAATACTGAATACTTATTTAATTTTAAAATTTATAATTTTTTTAATAATTACATTGTTTATTATATTGACATTAATTTCATATTATTTAGTTATTATAATTGGACCTGGATCACCATTAGATTTTCCTGAACTTTGTTACAATCATCAATTGAGTAATGGGAATAGTACTACTGGTGGTGGTTCAATTGAATTACCTAATCCACCTGATTTATTAACATCAAATTCAGTTACAGTTAAACAAAATGGAGGATTTAGATTTTGTAATAAATGTTTAGTTTGGAAACCAGATAGATGTCATCATTGTTCTAGTTGTTCAAAATGTATATTAAGAATGGATCATCATTGTCCATGGTTTTCAACATGTATTGGATTTAAGAATCATAAATTTTTCATTCAATTTTTAATTTATTGTTCAATTTATTTAATTTTAATTACTATAATTTCATCAATTTTACTTTACATGATTTTTTATTCACAAACAATATCAGAATTTTATTTTTCATTACATTTATTGTTTGTTTTCATATTAGGTTTAATTTTTTCAATTTGTGTTTTAATTTTTTCAATTTTCACTTTTTATCAATTATTAAAAAATAAAACAACAATTGAATCTTATGAATTTCAAAGTTATAAATTAAATAAAAATTCAAATCATTTTGGTAATATATTTGATTTAGGTGCTAAAAAAAATTTTAGTTCAATTATGGGTAATTGTTGGAAAGAATGGTTATTACCAATTAGAATTCAAAATTCACAAAAAAATTTACAAAATGGTTTAATTTTTGAATTTAATGAAATTATTTATAATAAATTACAAAATGAAAATGAATTACAACAAAGATTAAACGATTCAATAACAAAACATAGAAATCAACAAAAACAAATTTATACAAATATAAATTATGTATAGAGAGAGTAAATATAATAATAATAACGATTTTTAGATATGAATTAGTTTTATGTAATGTATTATGTAATTGATTGTAACTTGAAAGAATGAAATAAATGATTGAGAATAATAATAGTTACCCGGCTGTAAATTGTAAACTTCGATAAATTGATTGTATTTTATATTGGCAAATAGGTATATATATATGCCCTTTGTCTTTTATCAATCCACCTTTTAATTCTCTTGTTTATCATTCATCAACTATCAATATGGTGTTTGAGTTAAAACCATTTGACGAATTAACCGTCAATCCCAATAACAAGAAACGTAAGTTGAAAATTTTTGTTTTTTCTCATTTTCATTTAGCTTTTAATTAACATACTAACATGAGTTTTTTTGTTTTTAGGTGTTGCATATTTTTATGATTCTGATGTGGGTAATTATGCATATGGAGCAGGACATCCAATGAAACCACATAGAATAAGAATGGCACATTCATTAATTATGAATTATGGATTATATAAAAAGATGGAAATTTATCGTGCAAAACCGGCAACAAGACAAGAAATGTGTCAATTTCATACTGATGAATATATTGATTTTTTAGCTAGAGTGACACCTGATAATTTAGATATGTTTGCAAAAGAGCAAGCAAAATTTAATGTTGGTGATGATTGTCCTGTTTTTGATGGATTATTTGAATATTGTGGTATATCAGGTGGTGGATCTATGGAAGGAGCAGCTAGATTAAATAGAGGTAAATGTGATATTGCAATTAATTATGCAGGTGGTTTACATCATGCTAAAAAATCAGAAGCATCAGGTTTTTGTTATGTTAATGATATTGTATTAGGTATAATTGAATTATTAAGATTTCATCCAAGAGTATTATATATTGATATTGATGTTCATCATGGAGATGGAGTTGAAGAAGCATTTTATACAACAGATAGAGTTATGACTGCATCATTTCATAAATATGGTGAATTTTTCCCAGGTACAGGAGAATTACGTGATATTGGAGTTGGTAAAGGTAAATATCATGCAGTTAATGTACCATTAAGAGATGGTATTGATGATGCAACTTATAGATCAATTTTTGAACCTGTTATTAAAAAGATAATGGATTGGTATCAACCATCAGCAGTTGTATTACAATGTGGTGGTGATTCATTATCAGGTGATAGATTAGGATGTTTTAATTTATCAATGAAAGGTCATGCAAATTGTATTAATTATGTTAAATCATTTAATATACCAATGATGGTTGTTGGTGGTGGTGGTTATACAATGAGAAATGTTGCTAGAACATGGTCATATGAAACAGGTTTATTAAATGAAACTTTATTAGATTCAGAATTACCATTTAATGATTATTATGAATATTTTGGACCTGATTATAAATTAGATGTTAGACCATCAAATATGCATAATGCAAATTCATCAGAATATTTAAATAGAATATTGACACAAATTTATTCAAATTTAGAAAATACAAAACATGCACCATCAGTTCAAATGCATGAAATTCCAGGTGATTTATGTGATTTTGATGATGATCCAGATGAAGATTCAAAGATGGCAATTGATTCAAAAGGTGGATCACAAAAGGCAAAAGATGAAAGAATTGAACGTGATGATGAATATTATGATAAAGATGAAGATTCTAAAAAAATTAAAAATTCAACTGATTATAAAGATATAGTAGTTGATGATAAAGAAAAGAATAAGAAATCAATAATACCTGAAAATTATTATGAAAATGCCGCTGATGAAATGATGAAAGAATTAGAAGATGATGAAAAGAAGGAGGAAAAAAATGAAGAAGAAAAGAAGCAAGATAAAGATGAAGAAAAGGAACAAGTTAAAGAAGAAGTTAAAGAAGATGCTACAAATGGTAAAACCACAACTACAACTACAACTACAACCACTACAGATTAAGTAAGTAAAGTACTTTTTTTTTGTTTTTTTATATTATTATATATGTGTATTATTTTAACCAATTACAAAATCTTTTTATTTTTATTTTTTTGTTGTTTATTTGTTTTATTCATCATCAGCGGTAATCTTTGATCTTGAACCACTATCATTAATACTTCTAAAACCGGAATTAAAACCTAATAAGTTATTTATACCTGTAACCCAATCTCCTTTAGTTCTAGCAACGCACCAAATTCCACTACTTTTATTAGTAGTATTAGAACTACTAGTAATATTATTATCAAGTTTGATTGAATCAGGTATAGACCAAGAAGGATCCAGTATAGCACCAGATTCAGAGATAACGTGAATTTCATCACCAGGTAATAATTTCAGTTGTGGTATACCATCAATTGATAATTTAGCTGTACATAAAGGAGGATTTGAAAACATATTCTTTCTAATAGTGGGAGTGCTTGAGTTATTGATGTTGGTGTTGGTGGAGGTTGAGTTATTTTTAGTTTGTTTACCTTTCGATCTCACTTTAACAACAACATGAGAAGTTAAAGGTAAGATTAAAGGTCTAAATGATAGAGATCTTGGACAAACTGGAGTTAATAACATGCAAGGGACGATTGGATGAACTATAGAACCACCAGCTGATAATGAATAAGCTGTTGAACCAGTTGGAGTTGCAAATATTAATCCATCTGCAGTAGTTGAAGTTAAGAAATTTCCATTAACGTGAATATCTAATGATATTAAACTAGGTAATGAACCTCTATGTAATACTATATCATTCATTGCATGAATCTTTGTAGTTGGATTAGTATGAGATTTATAAATTGAAGATTCTTCATTTTGTTGTAATTGTAATAATTGTTGTTGTTGAGATAAAGGTTTTTTAACTATATGACATTCTAATCTTTCTCTTTTTAACATTGTTGCACGATTTTCAAATAATTCTTTAAATGCAATCTTATGATCTGAAAAATCAAATGGTAAAAGGAATCCAAGTGTACCTAATGAAAATGATAGTACAGGTGGTACACTTGTATTTGAAAACATAGATACAGCTCTAAGGATCGTTCCATCTCCACCTAATGAAACAATTAAATCTGTCTTTGAGACAATTTCATCATTTGAACCAGTATACAATACATGTTTCTTTGAAGTATCTTCTGCATCTTTGAAAAAATCATCAAATTCATTGGATAGTTCATCAGCACATTCTCGCGTAACTAATATATTACAAGATGGATAATCATGTTGTAAATATTTAATAAATTTAATCATAGCTTTACAAACATCATTATGCCATGGTTTCTTAACAACTAAAATATTTGATGGTGGTTTCCTCCATAGTAAACTTTTGAAAAAAGAATGTGGTATATTGACATATTCTGGGAATTGACGTTGATTTAATTGTTTCACTGGTAGTACAGATACATTATAATTTTTTAAATTAATTTTTGTTGTTGATATGCATCTCATAAATTGAAATTTTTTAATAATAAATAGTTGATTATTAATATTAGAGTTAAATGGAAAGACACTCTTTACTATCATGATTATAGCGGGAGGAGAAGAAAAGAAAAGAAAAGAAAAAAAGATGTATGTATATAAATGAAAATGAAAATGAAAACAGGAAAAACAGAAAACACAAAATAAACTTGATTAAATCACCAGATAAATAAAACTATAAATAAAAAAAAAATGCAATCTATATATAAATATAAATATTCATATATCCATAATATAATTATATCATGTAGCTTCATAAGGAAAAAAAAAAAAAAAAATTAATCGTTGATTTTAATAGTTATCACGGGGTGTCAATTTGGGTGACTCAATTTAGTCGCGGGGTCCGGATGGGGTATATTGTACACCCCCTTGTATTTTTTGTCTTTTTTTTTCGGCTTTGCGGAGATTTTTTATGTTTTTTTCGTTTTTTTTTGTTTTTTTTTGTTTTTTTGGGTTTTTTTTTATTTGGAGGGATGAAAGGATGGTTGTTTTATATTTATTTGTATATTTTATCTTATTTTATTTATATGTGCCCTCTTTCCCGGTTGTCTTTTTGATGGTTTTTATTTGGGCAAAAGTTTGTTCGTCTTCGTCTTGGCTGTTTACTCCTTTTTCCCTTTAAGTTTTATTTGTATTCTCTTTTGGTTGTATATATTTCTATTGGTCCCATTTAATTATCTAATATGTTATTAATTGATTAGTTTCATTTACCTCATGATTTTTAATTAGCAGTTTTATTAAGCCTTCTTAAAATATGCAAGCCATATGGCCTAGGGGCACTCACTGGCAGGCAGGCAGAGTGAGAGTGCCCAGTGCCCAGTGCCCAAGTGCCATGTCGGGTGTGAGGGCACACGGACCGATACTTTTAATTGCCGGTCGGTTATTGTTCCTTATCCTTATTGTCTCTCTCTAACTATCTGGATGGTGTTTGTTGTCTTTAGATTCTTTCCCTCTTCGGTTATTATCACTTTATATCCCTGCGTCCCTGTCGTTCCACTCCTTATTGTAATCATTTATATATATATATATATATATATATATATATACATGTATGTATTTATATTGTATATTGTATATTGTATATTTTATATTGTAAATTGGATGTTTCATGTTTTGTGTTATCGAATTAAGTGTGAATATTAATCATCCAACCACTACTACTGTTATAATCAATTACTGACAAATTAAGAGATTATAGTTAGTTGCGTGGTTTTTTTTTTTTGTTTTTTTTTTTTATTTTTTTTCAATATATACACATTCACTTGCACTTACACTTGCACTTGCACTTTCACTTACACTTACACCCTATTTAAATTGGGCAACTGCCCTTTCAATTGAGGAGAAGTTGGTTTTCTTTCTCTTCCCTTCCCTTCCCTTCCCTCCCCTTCCATTCCATTCACTTAAATTTATTAACCCCCATTTTATAAATTCATATGACATGTCGTTCTCTTTCCCCCCCTCCTCCCCACTCCAGTTGCCCCCACACACACACTTTAAATTCTACAATGTATCCATTTTAAACCTATATATCAATAAATATACCCCACAACAGTCTTCGTACCTTTTCAACAGTACACTTAATTTATATACTTGGTTCTTCCTTTTATAAACTAACTTGTTAGTAATTATTAAATTAGCAAAAATTAAACATGTGTAAGCAGCTATCACATGAAATTATATTATATTTGGCACAGGCAAAGGGAGGAGAGAAAGAAAAAAAATAAATGTAATTGCGTAAACCCGGAATCGAACCGGGGGCCCAACGATGGCAACGTTGGATTTTACCACTAAACCATTTACGCTTTTAGATGTTAGGATTTAAGAAAAGTTTACCATACAATAAAGTAAGTATAGAAAAAATACCATTTTAAATCTTCCTTTTCTTTATTTTTTGAGTCCCACAATATATATTTCAAATAGTTTTCATTTCTAGAATATTTAAATAAGCTATAATTTTATAGTTTATTATTTATCTATTGCTAATTCCCTCTAAATCTTGAAAAATTGAAATCTATTGATTTTAAACAATTTTCACCAGTTTTGAGAAATCTACCACAACGTTGATTTAAAATGAAATTAGAATTTAAAAGTGATTTTTATCAAGTCAACAATAAAAAGTATTTACTAAATCTTGTTAAAAGAAGTATAGATGATAATCTTAGCGTGATATATTAAATAAAGGAGTAATTAAAGTATATGGAAATAAAGGTTTAATCAATACTGAACTGAATCTGAGGTGTCTTTAGATTTATTTTGAAAATCATTTTCTTATTTTTAAGAAGATATGAATAATGAAGTAGTGTTTGAAAGAAAAAAGAAAAGGTGGAAAAAAAGATGACGAGGTTTAACATTCAGAGTAATTGTTTTTTAAATTCAATGATCAGACAGTGATCATGAAAAAAAAGAAAACGCAACTCAAATAGTATTAACTAACTAACTTCTATTTTGTTGTCGGGAAATAGTACCTTTGGTTGATAAAGCATCCATTGGTGAAGAAAAAAAGATTTCCAATGAGCCAGAATTAGGAAAAGGATTAATAATTGATACTGGTTTATTCAAACAAGACACAAATACTATTATTTCAAGAATCTGACACTTTAAAGTGACACCTCAAAGATTATCTTCAATACTACTATAGGTAGTGATTGACATCGAGGTAGATATCTTTCGATTTTACGCAATACACTGTGTTCCTTCTTAACCTCGCTGTCACCAAGAATTCTCATGATAATTACAAGGGAAGACCAGAGATAGATCACTGTGTCCTGCTTGAAATAGTGAAGGGTACACACAGGAAACGAAGGGCATGAAGGGCATGCATAGTATGTCTACCATGAAACTAAACTTGTAAATCTGGAAACTCTTTTGATGTTTCAAGGATGTGAAAATTTACAATCGAGATATTATAATATCGGAGGTAATGGAACAAAAAACAAAAAAATCCAGATTAAAAATCCTTACGCACGAGAGATCATCTTAGTACAACAAGTATAACACGAATATAAGTTACTCGTCTCTAAGCATTCAAGTTTCCATTGAATGAATGAACTACTAAAAAGTCTTATTTAATTTCAAATTATAATTTAATATGACTGGGAATACACTGCCCTAAACTTTAAATCGTATATTCTAGCTGTCTGCTCGCAGATCATCAGTTTCATCAAATACGTGATACGTGATACGTGCTAACCGGATAAACAGGGGTACACTTGACTTCTAGAAAGCGTAAATTTGTGCGCCTAAAAGTCAAATTATATACATTAGTACTTAACTGAAACACACAATTAAAAATTTTGATTTCTGTCAGTATTAAGTTTTAACTATCTGCCGTACTTGGCCGTACAATTAAAATTGAGCATGGGGTAATCCCATGCGGCGATTTCCTAATATGAGCATACCCACAATTAAGTTCTCCCCCTCCCTCCTCTTGAATCTTCAGTTAAGCAACTTAAGTCTGTCAGTTCCCCAAGAGTCAAGACATTCTACCGGATTTGTACGTATACAAGCTTTTGCGTGATGATCCAGGAACCTGAAGCGTAACTGCTAATGTGAATTGGAAAACTCCGGTACAACGACTCCTGAAGAGATATAGTGTGAATATCCCTACGACAAGTATCTCGGACGTACGTAAAATCAATGAGTAAATGCAATGCCTCACCGAAGCAACTACTCAATGAACTCTCTTGCATAAACAGCACCCTCCACGTCAAATATAAATACAACACTACAGGGCTGTACAAAATTATTCAGATCAACCAATCAGCCTGATTAAAATTGAAAGCAAACAAAACACGGAAACAAACAGAAAACAAAAATAAAACAATTAGCAAACCGCAACCACCACGTTTTCAATTGCCTCCCCCCTGCGGCCTGCCCGCAATTCCCAGTGCCCAGTGCTCTCCCCCCCCCGCTGGGCACAGCCGTCACGGCCCCACCGCCAGGGGTCACTCCGAATTACATAATACTCATATCCCGTAGCAGTTGATCCTGCATAAAAACGGGGACTATATGACATAATCAACACATGCGAACCCTGCTGTCCCGAATTGACTGACTCCATGGGTAGTCACTTGGCTATAGTTATGTTTATGTGCTTCAACTTTGTTACCCCTGTCTTGTTGTCTTCGTCACAAGAGCTTGGATCTTTTGTTTCTTTTCTTATTATAAATATATCTATATTTAATTCAATTTCCTAGTCTTTTTCTATCCATATCATTTGTTCAACAATTTTTAATTTTATTGAATCAATGATACAAGAATCAGATTTATCAGGGATTTTGGGACCTGATGTTTTAGAACCTGAGGTTCCCCACTATTCCCTCCTTTCCCGATTGATCTGGTATATAAGTACAAATTTCTTCCTCTTACTCGGAAATATACTCTACTATGCTCCATCATTTATATACACCATATTATCATATTCTTTTGAAGTACGATTATCTTTTTCAACTTTGTTACTTATCTCTGTCGCAGTCATTACAGCAACTTATTCCTACATACGTTATAAATATTTAACAATATATTCAAGGTTACCAGAGGAACCTAAAAGACAAGAACCATTGATAGATACATTTTTAAATACACCATCAGAAGGTGGTAGAGGTAGGTCATCTAGTCTGTTTTTATATGAATTCTTATCAGCAATTAAAATATTTGGGTTTTTGGAAACTTCTGTTTTCAATGAATTGACAAAGAGTATGCAAACTCAAAAATTAGATCCTGGTGAAATTGTCTTTCTGGATGAAGATTCTGGATTTGCTATTTGTGTTGAAGGTGAAATTGATGTTTATTGTAAAACTGGAAGTGAAATGAGTGAACAAGCTGTATTTGCAAATGATATTCCAAAGGATACAGTCATTGTTGATGATACTAGATATCAATTGATAAATAGAATTAAAAGTGGACTCCCATTATCTTCTTTTATTAGTATTTTAAATCTTTTAACATCAGCTGAACAAACAACAACAGAGCCTACACCTCATAGAAGTTCATCAAATTTAAGCAATTTACCTTTACCTACTGATAATTTTAGATTGGATCCACACATGTATCATGATGCTGCATCAACTCCAGATACTCCTCCTTCATCAACAAAAATTTTTGCTAATCGTAACTCTCCATCACTGATAGCTATTCCTGAAGGTCCATGTACAATCTCTATAATACCTAGGGAAGCATTTTATAGAGTGGCAATCAAATATCCAAAGGCAACTTCACATATTATTCAAATGATTTTGACAAAATTATATAGAGTTACTTTCCAAACTGCTCATGATTATCTTGGTTTAACAGCAGATATCATGAAAACTGAAATGAATTTAAATGAAAAGGCTTCATCTAATCTACCACCTTTTCTGCAAGATGGTATAATTCAGAGTTTTAGAAAACAAGATTCTGAAGATGCACAGAAAAAAGATACAAACTCATCTAGTTTAAATATTAAAAACTCAATTCCTAGAAATAGATCTGCCCCTTCAAATGTTGCATTAAATAAAAGTGATTTAAATTCAACAAGGTTACCTGTAACTGCATCAACAGTCAATCCAATTAAATTTAAAGATTCATTTGATTCAGATGCTGATGATACATTGAGCAGTGGATTTTCTGAAGATGCATCTGCTGTGTCAAGTAGTTTAGCATCAAAAAGAATTATGAAAACTAAAAAAATAAATAGTCATAGAAATTCAAGCTACGATCCACTATCTGAAGTACCTAAAATAACAAGATCAAATACATCTGCTAGACATTTTGTATTAACTTCAAGAAATTCAACAAATCCTGGTGATTTGTTATCCAATGTTCCATTATCAAGAAGAGACAAAAGAAGTTTTGTGAACATGTCTCAAATCGATATGGAAGAATTACGTGATAAATCATTTAGTGCTGATGATGAAGAAAATGAAGATTCATTCTTACGTACCGCATTAGCTGAAACGATATGCCAATGTTTAGGTATAGATTGCAATACAGTTGTTCTTCCTCAACGGGATAAAAATTCATTCAGTACATCATCAGTTATGAGTTCACCAATGATTTCAGGTCTTACTGTCATAAGCAATGCTTTCCAGGACACATCATCAAAATCACGTAGATCATCATCATCTAAAGTTAAAGCATTTGTGAAAACGAACCTTAGACCTAACGAGATTAAAGATGAATTTAGTAATTTCGATGAATCAGCTACATCATTTTCAAAAGGTATTGATGATTTTGAATCAATCAAAAAGGAAATCGCTAAAGAAGTTAAGATTATGATTATACCAAAAGATTCAAAGATAATTTTCGCAAATCAAGAAACTCCTGGAATTTTTTACCTTATTGACGGTACATTAGATTGTACTTATTTGAAACAAGATAGTGAAGGTGAAACAAGTGATGATGTTTACAAAGAGGAATTCATGTATTCTGTGCAACCAGGTGGTGTCGCTGGATATCTAGGTACATTGGTTGGATCCAAATCATTTATCAATGTTAAAGTTTCAAGTAAGGAAGCATACTGTGCATTTTTACCTCGTGAGTTTTTTGAATTGTTAATAGATAGATTCCCTTATTTCCAATTGACAACTGCAAGAAATTTATTAAATGTTTTAGATAGAAGGTTATTATTAGCAGATTATTCCATGGAATGGGTTCATTGTTCCGCTGGTCATTCGTTATATACTCAAGGTGATCCTGCAAATGGTATATACATTGTTCTAAACGGTAGATTTAGATCCATATATAATCTTGATAAAGATAGCGAAACAAAGATTTTAGGTGAACATGGACAAGGTGAATCATTAGGTGAAGTTGAAGTGTTAACCAAGACTAAAAGACTTAGTACTTTGGTAGCTATCAGAGATTCTGAATTGGCACGTATTCCAAGAGCATTATTTGAGATGATTGCATTAAGTAATCCTTCAATTATGGTTAAAGTTTCAAGAATTGTGGCTAATAGAGTTTACAATCGTATGGATAATAATTTCATCAATTATAGAATACCAACCATTGCACCATTAATCAAAGATGAACCATTGGTTCAAAGTTCCAATAACTATAGAACTATTACTATTTTACCAATAACGTATGGATTACCAGTTTGGGAATTTGGTGAGAAACTTGCAGTTGCCTTTGAAAAAGTTGGGAAATCAGTAAAGATGTTAAATCAATCATCTGCTTTAGATGGGTTAGGAAAACATGCATTTGATAGATTGGCAAAACTGAAACAAAGTGGATATTTCTCTGAATTAGAAGATAGATATGATATTGTTTGTTATATAGCTGATACACCAGTGAATTCCAATTGGACTCAAACATGTATTCAACAAGGAGATTGTGTATTATTATTAGCAGATTCTAACAGTCCACCAGATATTGGAGAATATGAAAGAATGCTTGTGAAGAGTAGAAATGCAGCTAGAACTGAATTAATTTTACTTCATCCTGAAAGAACAGTGGAACCAGGTTTAACCAATAGATGGTTGAAAAATAGAATTTGGGTTCATTCACATCATCATATGCAGATGCAAATTTATAAAAGTCCTTCTAATAATGTTGTTAGACATCATCAAGGTGATTTCTTAGGACAAACACAAGCAAGAAGACAACCATCAGTATTAGCTAATAAAATTATATCTGAAACAACAGCACGTTTAAAAAATAAAGTTGAAATTTTAATTAATAACAATGAATTTTTACAAGCTTTAAAACAAACTAAAGAGAGTTTTATGCCAAAAAAATATTATCAACCAATGCAAGAACATAAAGATGATTTTATGAGATTAGCTAGAATTTTAACTGGTCAAGCAATTGGTTTAGTATTAGGTGGAGGTGGAGCAAGAGGTTTAAGTCATATTGGTGTTATAAAAGCATTGGAAGCACATGGTATTGCAGCTGATTTAATTGGTGGTACATCAATAGGTGCATTTATTGGTGCCATATATGCAAGAGAATACGATTTGGTTCCTGTTTATGCACGTGCTAGGAATTTTTCACAACGTATGGGATCACTTTGGAGATCATTAATGGATTTAACAGTTCCATTAACATCATATTTAACAGGACATGAATTTAATAGAGGTATTTGGAAAGCATTAGGTGATTCAAGAATTGAAGATTTTTGGATCAAATATTATGCTAATTCAACTAATATTACAGAATCGGTTATGGAGATACATACAAGTGGTTATGCATGGAGATATGTTCGTGCATCAATGACATTAGCTACTCTGTTCCCACCATTAACTGATAATGGTAACATGTTATTAGATGGTGGTTACGTTGATAATTTAACAGTTCAAGAGATGAAACGTAGAGGAGCTAGAGTGATCATTGCAGTTGATGTTGGATCAGATGATGATCGAACACTGATGGATTATGGAGATTCATTAAGTGGATTATGGGTATTATTAAATAAATTCAATCCTTTTTCAAGACATCCAAATGTTCCAAGCATGACTGATATTCAAATGAGACTTGCATACGTTGCTAGTGTTAATGCATTAGATAAGGCAAAGGCAACAGAAGGTTGTTATTATATGAGACCACCAATTGAAGGATATGCAACTTTAGATTTTGGTAAATTTGATGAAATTTATGAAGTTGGATCCAAATACGCTGATGATTATTTTAAAGCACTTAAAGATAAAGGTGAATTACCTTTGTTTAAAAATAGAAGAAAAGAAGTTTATAAAACAAATGTTTTACGTAGAAGAAACTCCATATAATTGATACATTATTTATTTATTTTCCACCTTTCTTTCATATAATAATTGTTTTATTTAATTGCCATTAACAAAAAAAGAAAAAAAAATTAATAATAAATAGTACACGGAATAAACACACATTATTAAATAACTTAAACTGTAAAAGTCCCCATCGCTATATAACCGACAAACCATCAAACCATCAAAACACCCATCCTTCTTCACTTCCTTCCTTTAATTATTCAAACATTGGCTGCATCAGTAACAAGTATAACAGAATCACCTCTAACGAAAAGCATATCACTTTTTTTAGTCTTTGATCTAATTTCACCAGTTTGAGTATCATGCACGTAAAAGATTGTCTCGACTGCGTCACTTAACACCATATTACAATGTGAATCGTATGCCTAAAATAAAATAAAATAAAATAAATGTTAGTTAATAAACAACTTGATTGATTTATGTGGTTTTTGTACTTACATGTAGTTTTCCCACCATTTCTCTACTTCCTCTTAGTTTAACGTATATCTGTTCATCCAAACATAATTTTATTAAATCTAATGGTTCTGAAGATGACACTGGAGTTGTTGTTGTTTCACTCATTGAAATATAGAATATAATATAATATAATATAATGGACTTTACTTCTTCTTTTAATTCAATTAAAAATCAGCTCAGCTACATAACACGACACCAAACTTGTCATCTATCGTGATCACCATCTCTTGCTCTTCACATTTAAACAGAGTCCACAAAGAGAGTCGATTGTTCGGGAGAAAATCACAGGTTATCTGCACGCTAACTAATATGGCAGATTCTTCAGAGAGAAAAAGAAAAAAAAAAGAGAATCATTTTAAAGGCTGTGCAAATCTACTGGACGGATTTGAAATTTAATAAGAATTTTGAGGTGTTGAAGTATTTAGTTCGTTTTAGTTTAGTTTGAGTTGAGTTGCAAGAGGTAATTCTAATTAATTGACCATATAGAGATGAGTAGTACACCGATGGAGGATGATGATTTTGAGAAGCTTAGTTTTTATTGTCTTGGAGGAGGTAATGAGGTTGGTAGATCATGCCATATTGTAGAATACAAAGGTAAAGTTGTCATGTTGGACGCTGGAGTTCATCCGGCATTCTCTGGTGTTGAGTCGTTACCTTATTATGACGACTTTGATTTAAGTAAAGTTGATGTATTATTAATTAGTCATTTCCATTTGGATCATGCAGCATCTTTACCTTATGTAATGCAACATACAGGATTTAAAGGAAGAGTCTTTATGACGTATCCTACAAAAGCAATCTACAAGTGGTTGTTGAATGATTTTGTTAGAGTTACTAGTATTACAGATAGTACTGGATCATCAGATGATAATACAAATACTTTTCTTTATACAGATGAAGATTTAAATGAATCGTTAGATAGAATTGAAACTATAGATTATCATTCAACGATTGAAGTTGAAGGTATACGATTTACAGCATTTCATGCAGGTCATGTATTAGGTGCTGCAATGTTTTTCGTTGAATTAGGTGGATTGAAATTTTTATTCACTGGTGATTATTCAAGAGAAGAAGATAGACATTTAAGTTCTGCTGAATTACCACCATCAAGACCTGATTTATTAATTACTGAAGCAACTTTTGGTACTGCTACTCATGTTCCTAGAATAGAAAGAGAATCTGCATTGACAACAGTGATACATTCCACTATTCATCAAGGTGGTAGATGTTTATTACCTGTATTTGCATTAGGTAGAGCACAAGAAATTTTATTAATCTTGGATGAATATTGGCAAAATAATAAAGATTTACAAAAAGTTCCTATTTATTATGCATCTGATTTAGCTAAGAAATGTATGGCAGTTTATCAACGGTATGTTAATATGATGAATGATAATATTAGAAAAAAATTCACAGAGACAAATACAAATCCTTTCCATTTTAAATTCATTAAAAATATAACTAATATTGAAAGAATGGATGATTTACAACCATCAGTTATGATTGCATCACCAGGTATGTTACAAAATGGTATATCACGTAAAGTATTGGAACGTTGGTCACCAGATCCAAGAAATTCATTAATAATGACAGGTTATTCAGTGGAAGGTACAATGGCAAAGACAATTTTAACTGAACCTACAGAGATTCCATCTATACAAAATCCTGATGTAATGATACCTAGAAAGATTAACGTTGAAGAAATTTCATTTGCTGCTCATGTTGATTATGAACAAAATTCTAAATTTATTGAATTGGTTGATCCTAAAGCTATTGTTTTAGTTCATGGAGAATCCAATCCAATGGGTAGATTAAAATCTGCATTATTATCTAAATATCAAAAATTTAAAGGTACTGAAGATGAAGTTAAAGTTTATAGTCCAAGAAATGGAACTAAATTAGTTTTAAATTTCAAAGGTAAAAAAGTGGCCAAAGTTATGGGTCAATTAGCTACAACATTACCAAAAGATCATGAAAGTATAAATGGTGTACTAGTTCAAAAAGATTTTGATTTTAGTTTGTTAAAGATTGAAGATTTACGTGAATTTTCAGGATTGACAACAACAGTGGTAAAACAAAGACAAAGTATGAGATGTGATGCAAATAAGAATCTAATTAATTGGCAATTATCACAAATGTTTGGTTTCGTTAAAGTGTTGGTTGATGTAACTGAAGAATATTCAGTTGAGATTATGAATAGTGTTAAAGTTACATTGGAAAGTGAGATTGGTATTGTTACAGTGGAATGGAATTCAGGTATGGTTGATGATACAATTGCTGATTCTGTTATTGCTATATTAATGAGTTGTGATTCTTCACCTTCGTCAGTGAAATTATCTTCTAAATCGTGTAACCATAATCATAATCATCAAGTGCACGAACACGAACACGAACACGAACATGAGCACAAGAAAGAAGAAGATGAGGATGATGAAGAAGCGATTGGAGAACAAATAGAATCAACATTGTCATCAGAGTATTCACCAGAAGAGAGATTAATTAGAATAGGCAAATTATTCCAAGTTCAATTCGGTGATACTTTCACAAACCACATCGATGAAAATTATGGATTGGTTAAAATAGGTAAGAATGAAGCAAGGATAGATTATAGTACATTTAAAGTTGAATGTGCATCAGGTGCTTTACGTGGTCGGGTTGAAGGTGTCTTGAAAAGATCTTTGGATTTAGTGGCTCCTTTGTCGGTGGAGTGAGTTACAAAAAAAAATTATTTACTGTATAGTTTGTATATTAAGAAAGAAAAATAAAATGAGATAAAATTGAAATGAAATGGTAATTTTTTCCTTGAATTTATAAATAAACCGGCTAATAAAATAATAATAATGAAGAAAAGAGAAAAAGAAAAAAAAAATACACATGGACAAGAAGAAGAGAAAAAAAAGAAGTGTTTGAGAACAAATATAAATAGTTAAATTAGATAGTTAATAAAAATAAATAAAATGATTGTTTGCAAGTTCAATAAATAAATAAATAAATAAATGAATAAGTTGGAAAAATAAATAGGTGAGTAAATAAATAGTAAGTAAAACAAACAAACAAACAAACAAATAAATAAATAAGTAAATAAATTAATAAATAAATAAATAAATAAATAAATAAAGAAATTTTTGTTATACTTTTGTTTTTTTTTTTAAATTCAATTCAATTGGAAATCACCAAATTCGAAAACGTTTTTATCGACCCAATCACAACCAGTATCACTACTTGGACTCATTGCAATCAAATCGTTTTCATCAAAGATAACGTTAAAATCAATTTCATTAAATCCTGTATTATTGTTGTTGATGTTGTTGTTGCTGGTAGCACTGTTTAAATTGACCAAGTTCCCTGCAAAATTATTGTTATTGTTCAGTAAATTTGATGATGAGATGGACATTGAATCATCAGGAGATGCCGAAATAGAAGGATTATTGATCTCTTTAGATGTCGATGTGCGTAACACAGGTGAAGTTGATGTTGATATTGAATTTGATTTTTGATTGTGTTGCTGTTGTTGTTGCTGTTGTTGAGGTGTAGATGATAGTCCGGATGATAAAGATGGTGTTGTTGCTAAAATTGAAGATGATAATGAAGGTGCCATAGTTTGTGATTGAGATCTAGATTCAGATCCATAAAAGGATGATGATTTAGTAGATTCAGTCTTATTTGCTGCTGCTGTTGCTGGTGTAGCGATCTGTTTAATAAACACCTGTTGTGTGTTGTGTTCAGGTAAGGATTTTTGCACTTTGTAATATAATTTAGGAGAAACTTTCATCAATGTATCTTTGATATGTTGGATTAATTTAGAAGATAATGCCCAATGTCTTGAAATTTGAAAGATACCACCTAATTCTAACTTTATATATTCAGTGTAAACATCCAATTCATCATCAGATATGTTATCCCTTAATATAGATAGATTGCCATTACCTTCATTTAATGCTTGTAAAGATGATTCAACCCATGAATATGAACTTAAATGAACCAAACATGAAAAGGCTAAAGAACAAGCATAAAATGGAGTTCTTTGTAATATTTTAGATGGATTTGTATCTAATAATAATTTAACAACAGAACTAGCAGAATCAATTGTCTTTCTAGTTTCAATAATTTTTCTTGAATCGACAACAACTTTATTTAAAGTTTGACAATTATCAGAATTAGAACTTTCACCCATACATTGAGGATGTTTTGAAACGTCAGGTCTCCATAGATAAGAGAATGGTCTGTGAGTGAAAATCTTGGCATAATTAACCAAGATAATCGATTGATGCACACCTTCGTTGACGATACCTCTAGCGTTAACCAAATATGGGGCATTATAAGCATCTGGATTTTCAATTCTCATTTCCCAATTACCAATGGCAGCTTTCATATGAACTAAATGATGTTGAATTTCTTCATTTGCTTGAATGGCAATATTTAATTTAATTGAATCATTAACTAATTTACAACATTCAGCTCTACTCTTATAATCAAAAAATTTTGCAGGAATAGTAGTTGGATAAAATGTATGAACTTTAAGTGTAGTTATTACAGATACTGAACAACCTGAAGCTGTCCCACTTAAAGTATCAAAGAAATAAACCTCCCACATGGTTCTACGAGCTGCATCTTCTAATATCTCTTTAGGTATTTGCCAAGTTCTTGTTGATCCACTTATTAAAGATGATATAACATCATGTTCTTTGTTATCTATATCTGAAGGGGTATCTATTAATCCAACTCCATTTCTATCTCTATCGTTATCACTTGATATAAATCCATTGACATCCATAAACATTGGTGGTAAATTATTTTGATCAATCATATTCAAATTTAATTCTAAAGCTAAGGCAACTACAGCTTCTCTCAATGAAACTGACAGATCATGTAAGGAAGATATATGAGCCACCATAGCAGCCAATAATAATGTTTGTAAAGTAACAAAATCTTTCCCAATTTGTTTTGAATAATCTAAAATATTACTAATCATAAAATGAACAGTTTCAACATCTCGACTATAGATTGACTGTGATTGACCATCAGCCATCAATTTCATTGCTAATAATAGATCCAATTTATGTGGTACTGATTCAAGGTATTGCTTGATCTCATGTCGATGTGGCATAAATGGATGGGCATTATGGAAATGAGTATAGTAACTATCTATTATAGGATCAATATGTAAAGTTTTAGCCAATGATGGAGTCATGTAATAATCTTCAGGTGATCTTAAAAATGAAGGATCAAACATTGAATTTATAGCTGATTTATCTTTTGAAGAATTAAATTGAGGATGGAATTCAATACCATCTTTTTCTTCTTTTTTAGTTTGTTGAGGTACACCAGTTAAACAAGACGGTAGCTTATTGAAATTTTCTGGATTTAAACACTGTTTATCACAGGTGGACATATTTGTCATTTCTGGGTGATTATTCTTCACACAGGGGAGAATAAAACTGTCGATCTCATCCTTGACTGAACTATTCTTATTATTGTTATTGTTGTTGTTGTTGTTGTTGTTGGTAGTGGTAGTGGTTGATTCATCCAAAGGATTTAGCTTTTGCTTTTTCATACTAGTACCTTTCTTTCTAGATCCACCTCTATGACTCTTGACGTATTCACACACACGATCAGCTTTTTGACATCTTAAACAGACAGGTTCAGTCCCATCACATTTCGAATGTCGTGCTCGACACTCTAAACATGCTCTAGGGACGTGCTTCACTGCTGTTGATTTTCTAGCTGGTGGAGAGTTTGGTACCATCTGGTTGAAACGGCAGTAGAAAGAAAAAGAACAAGAAAAAGAACAAGAAAAAAAAAAAAATTACAGAAGGTAGAATCAAGAAAACGAGCTGTTTTGTTGTTTCGAATATTGTTAATTGTTCAAGGTAGCTAGCTTCACAGGACCATCACACTTGTACGAGAAGATGTGATAATGAGTAAACAGGGGGAGCCCAGAAAAAACACGATTGATACCGAAAGCACCTGAATCAATAACACAGATTCACAGCTGCCAATTAGCGCTTACACAAGCTTACGAACCACTCCAGACGGCACCAAACAATGATCAGTATAATACCACTAACAAGACCCCAACAGCTAAAAACAGGCTCCAATTGCTATCATCGTCTCTGCCGGGCTTTGAATGTGGCCCCCCCATTCACGGCAGTGCAGACTTCCCTTATAGACTGCCATAGACCAGAAATCGACGCTGGAATGTGAGACCGACGCCCGCGGGGTTTGAAATAAACAAGGCTGTGTTGACTCAAAAAAAAATTTAAAATTCTGCATGCAACGTCGAAATCGACGGAAAATCTGACAGCTTTTCAATCGACGCGTCGATAAAAAATTGAAAATCAAAAATCGAAAAACGGAAAATAAATTAAACAAAACAACCCACGTGACCACACACCACATGACCTCCATCACACTAATAAATAAACGTGCGGAACGAAAAAACCAAAAATTCCCCAAAAAGCCGGGAAAAAAAACACAGAGTGCATGTATAATTATTATTAGTGATTGATGCTCTTCAGGCATTGCAAGTTGCAAGTTGAAGTGATCAGTTTTTGCTCCGTTTCTGCCTTGCAAGATCTGTGTGTACATTCATATCATCTTATTTTATTGCAACTTGTTTTCTTTTCTTTTTTATTCTTTCATATTCCTCGTCATTTGGAAATTTTTCATTCGCCCCCCCTGTTTATAGTACAATTTAGATTCCATTTTCATTAAGCCATTTTTCTACCGGGTTTATACTTTATTTTCCACCGTTTCTTTTCTTTTTAGGAGAACTTGATCTTACCACAACTTTCCTAAACATCATTTAAGTCACTTATTCTTTATTGAACTGGAATATATTTAATTAAATATTCCTGAAAAAAAAAATAAAAACACAGGTCAGCCTGACTTAGTTAAATCTATCCTTGTGAACACGGAAATAACGCTTCCGAGCCAATTTATTAAAAATTCAAAAAATGTCAACTTCAGAACTAAGACATGTTAACAAGAAAACAGGTAGTAGTTCAAACACTACACCAAATTTATCACCAAGATCATCCATTGAACCGGATAGTTCAATAATGGAAAGAATTAAATCATCATCTGATTATTATATAAATTCAACAAATGTTGATGAATCAATTGAAGAAAAAATATTAGAAAAATTAGATTCATTTCTGCAAAAATTAGAATCAAAAATTGAATCATTTGAAAATTATTTTACTAAAAATCCATCATTAAAGCAAAAACAATCTCATTTTTCATTTTATAAAGCTTTAATGATGATTAAAGAAACTGCAATTAAGAATCAAAAGAGATCGTTACATCCATTATCTCAAATTCTTGATAATTGTTATGGAGATTTATTAAATAAATCTAGTGATTCACCATTATCATTATCACCACAAAATTCATCATCAGCAACAGCAACAACAGCAACAATGACTATAACAGATGATCCTTCATCATCGTATAAGAAATTATTAACAGGTTTACATTTCTTAGATGAGAAGATTGATCAATTTGAGGCAACTTTCAACATACCACCAAATCCAAATGATAAATTAAAACAATTAAAAGATACTTTATATAATTATGAAAAGGCAATGGTTGCTGGAACTCATCGATTACTACATTTTTATGAATTACCATTTCAGTGGCGTGAAAATAAATATATTATTCATGGATATCGTTTTAATCCAACTCATTCATCAGCTATAAAATCAGTTTGTCAATGTCATAATGAAACTGCCAATATTTGGACTCATTTATTAGGTGCTTTATTATTAATTTATATGATGTGTTTTACTTACCCTTCAACTACAACATATGCAAATTCAACAACAACTGATCATTTAGTTACATATTTTTTCTTCCTTGCAGGAATACAATGTTTACTGTCATCTGTTATTTGGCATACTTATACATGTATTGGACAATTATACCTACGTCAAAGATTTGCATGTATTGATTATACAGGTATAACTATTTTAATTACAGCATCAATAATAACAACTGAACATATTGCATTAAAAGATCATTCTTTAATAAGGTTAGGATACATGTCATTTTCAACAATAGCTGGAACAATTGGTGTTTTCTTTACATGGAGTGAATATTTTGATAAACCTGAATCAAGACCTGTTCGTATACTTTTCTTTGTTTCATTAAGTGCATTAGGAATAGCTGCATTTTTCACCGTTGTTGGATATCAAAGTGTAAGTTATGCATTATCTTTATATGCACCATTATTAGGATCATTTGTTTATTATTGGATAGGTGTTGTATTTTATGGTTGTTTAATACCTGAAAAATGGAGATCCGATGTAATTATAGATGATATTGAAATTTCAGATGATGCTATAATGCAACTGGATGCAAAAGGTTTATTGGAAGAGTACTTGGAGAAGACACCAGAGTATACTTCTTCAAAGGGCAAATTTCATTCTTTGTATTGGGTTGATTATATTTTCAGTTCTCATCATATTTGGCATTTGTTTGTGCTGTTGGGTATAATTGGTCATTATAATGCAATTATGAAGATGTTTGATATCGTTCAAAGTAATTAATTAATTAAATCACCTCCCGTTCCCTTCCCCCCCTTTTTTTTTTTATCTCTCATTGCTTTATTCTCTCCTTTATTCTCTATTCTTTATTCTCTATTCTTTATTCTTTATTCTTTCTATTTTAGTTTTTTTCTTTTTGCTTTTTTTGATTCCTGGTTTTATTATTCTGATTTTATACATCTCATTCTGTTTTTTTTTTTTTATTTTATTTTATATATTATATACATACACATACATACATACATACATACATACATATATTCTTACACACATATATATATATTATCTGTTTATAGTTTTTCAAGTTAAAGTATTTTTTGTTGTTTTATATAGTGTTTTTATCCTTTTATTATTATTGTTATAATTATTATTATTCTTATTGCTTATACCTATTCACTCAATCTATGAATTTCATTCTGTTTACTTTTTTTATAATACTTTTTACTTGTGCGTGGAGTACTGTTAAAAAGAAATGAAACTTTTTTTATAATGATAAAAAAAATAAAAATAGAAAAAATAAACGAAAAGCAAAATAATAACGGTAATAAAATAAAAGTAATAATAATAGTAATGATGATGATGGGGAGAAACAAACAAACAAATAAACAAACAAACAAACTACACAGAAAACACAAAAACCACAAAATAAAGAAAAGATAATCGAAATTTGAAAATTGAAAATTGAAAATTGAAAAGGATAAACGAAAACACGAAAAAAAACTATGAAAAAAGAATTAAAAAAAGAGTAAATTTGTTTATAAAAAACAACCGCATGAATATGAGCATATAAAAATTACATGTCGAAAAAAAAAACAAAAAAAAAACGAAATAAAATAAAATAAAATAAAATAAAATAAAATAAAATAAAAAACAGGAAAAAAACCAGTTTATACTGTCTCTCTTTTTTTTTTAGATCAACTTCTTGAAAAATTCATATCAATAGGTCTACTACTTGAATGAGTTGAATAATGTTCTGAAAAGCTACCGGTTCTACCAGAATTACCTTTCCCTAATTTTCGTTTATTATTTATTGTACTACCATAACCAACATCTTCATCATCTTCAGCACCTTCTTCATCTTCTTCAAATATTGGTTGATTACCAAAAGAACTTGATGCTCGTAATAATGGTCTACGTTCATCCCCTCTTTGAGAATTTTGAAATTGATGAGGTAACCGTCCATGATTAGAATTATTATCATTAGATCTAATTGAATTTGTATCTGAAGAAGAAGAAGCATTGCTATTTTTACCACCACCAACGAAGCAAACTAAACAACATGATATTAATAAAATTAATCCAAACATTCCAATGATAACACCAAATAAAACTGCAATAAAAGGTAGATGTAAATGAATAGGACCATTTGATGAATCTAACCATTTTGGATTGATTGGTCTATCAATAACTAATAAACCTGCTTTCTTATTAATTGAAGGTAATGTAGTAAAACCTTTTCTTAAGACTCTAACTTCATGATCATTACCTTCTTCAATTTGTAACATTAAATTACCATTTGAAAGTTCTCTACATGATAAATGTGTATTATTTAATAAAGTTGGAACAGAAGATTCACATTTAAGTATTCTATCCATTGAATCACCAGGTAAAATATGTAATTTAGCAAAATTTTCTAAATATTTAATATCAGGTAAATTTGATGTAATATTATCCATTAATAAAGAATTTGATGATGGTATAATAAAAGAATAATTATCATCATTAATTAAATGGGAAAGACCTAAAATTTTTAATATTTTAACAAATTCATCACCTTCAACTGTATTTATTAATTGTTTCATTGATATTGTTAAATCATCAGGGAACAGAACTTTATTAATTGGGAATGCAACACCATCTTTAAATAAAACTTCAGAATCAATTGATATTGGTACAGGAGTTCCATCAACAAATAATAAACTATTATCTGACATCTTATGTATATCAACAGAATCTCCATTTAAATTATGGAAAATTTCTTTACCAACAAAATCATCATAAATTAATCCATTTAAAATCATATTTTTCATAACTTTTTCTAAAGTTTTCAAATTATCCAATAGATAATCTAATGTTAAATCTAATTCTGTCCATGCATCTGATGTTGGTAATAAAGCTGTATATCCTAATCCAAGGTTATCTTTAAATTTTAATAAATTGAAATGATCTAAAAATTGCATCGTTTTAGCACATTTTAAAAATGGTGATACAGCAGATTCTAATTTTGGTGGTAAAGATATAGAATCATCAATAAAATAAATATATGTATTTCCAACTTCAAATCTTGGTGATATAACAGTTGCATGATTATTAATCTTTGTTATACCATCAACGTTTGAAACTTTTAATTTTTGACAATGTCCCAAAGTGGAACTTGAACAATATTTTGTATTTGCAAGAAAACTACTATCCAATTGTAATTTAGAATCTGAAAATTGATACATTAAATTATCTTTAACTTGTCCAAAAGTAGAGAATAAATCATCATAAACTACAAATATTGTTTGTTCTATTTCAACATCATCTATTAATTTTTTCAATTTTCTAAAATCTAATTCTTCCACAAAAGATGATTGATTTAAACCAACTAAATATTTTCTTGGAGTGAAAATGGGTAATTTTGAATTTTCAATAATTATATTATCATAAAAATGAACAACACCATCAGATGTTATAAAATTGGAAATTTCTGATTTAATTTCTTTATTTATTATTATTTCATTACCTAACATATCTGATGATATACTTATCAAATCACCATTTAAATTGGTTGTTTCAATAATAGTATCATTTAAATTACCTCCAATAATACCTTCAACCATGTAATTTTTCATAAAATTACCTCTATCTTTAATACCTTGAGGAGATTTTAAATAGTTGATTTCAATTTCATTAAAAGGTATAGATTTATCAAGGGGTATAAACATTGTTAAATTAGAAACTTTATAATTAATACAAAATTCATTAACAGACAGTATGGAACTCATTATTTGGAAATTTTCAATATCTGGATGAAATGATTGATATTGATTAAACAGGGAACAAAAATCATCAGGAATAGCTAAAAATTTATCTATACCATGAACTATAGAATTTGAAGATTCTGAAATCAGATCAGGTTCAATAACTTCACCTTGTTCAATCATAAATATATTATCTCTATTATCAAATAAAGTTGGCATATCAATTGATTCATAAATTGGAGAACCATCTGTAAACATTGTATTAAAAATTTCAACTCCAATAACGTCACTTGATAGGATTGGTTGATTAACTATATATCTTTTAAAAGATTTTTTATCAAATTTGATAAAATCATCATCATCATTAAATGCTGAATTCAGGGGAGCTATAAAAGTTATATTTTCCAAACCATTTATAAAATCAATTAAATCACTCCTTTGTAAACTTACGAGTAATTTACTGAAATTCCCATCAGATGATAGTATATCTATTATTCCTGTTGTTGGTGGATAATCATCATCAGGATCACCACCTGTAGGTTTCTTACTATAAATAGTTGCAGCAAACGTTTTCGGAAGGAGTGCGATTGAAAATAACAGTGATACCAATAAAGTAAGGCATAATGTACTAGGGATAAATCGAGTATATGATAACAACAACATTGAGTGATATTAATATTTGAAGGGAGCGAGTAACTAAGACTTAATCAGTTATAATCGGTGATCGATGGGTGTAATGGCAAAAACAATTCAAAGAGGCTAGTGTAAACGAATGTGTGTGGATAAAAAAAAAAGGGGACAATGAGTCAATGGGTACGGAGTTTAGTTTAAATGATGCGTATGATAAATATTGTGTAGAGCAGTTTAAAAAGGAACTGTTACTGGAAATTATGCAGATTAATATGAGGTGAGGTGTAGTTAAACGTGTTTTCAAGTAAAGAGGAAGGAGCAAGAGAAGGTGATTAAATAGAGCAGACAGCTAATTAGATAAGATAGGAAACTGTGCACGGTGCAAAAAAAGCCAGTGGAAGAATGAATGGATCAATGGAGATGATGGGGGTACAGTGACGGGGACAGGGAGTAGATAAGAGGAATAGAAAGTAAATGACTATATAAAGCCAAGAACAGGTGATGATGAAAGCTATAAAGAAAAAGAATAGGGGAAACAGAGGGAATCCAAGTGGCAAAATGTTGCAAAATGTCACCAACCAGTGAAAACCAGTAATTCACTCCAAACTTCGTCCTTGTTTACTTGCAGCCATTTTTGCATGCCTTTTTTTTTGTCTTTTTTGTTTTTTTGTCTTTTGTTTTTTTTTTTGCTTTGTCTTTTGTCTATTTTTTTTGGCTGTGCTATTTGTGCTTTGCTTTGCTTTGCTTTTGCTTTGCTGTGTTATTATGTCATCTTTTGTATTCTCTGAGGCGGTCGTGTGACCTTTGTTATGTCATCTGTTATGTCATTTGGTGTCTGTGTGGTGTGAGGTGTGAGGTGTGTTTGATTAATGCGCCTTATGCAAATTGCCGGCCGCGTGTTTGTGTTTGTGTTTGTGCCTTTTGTATTGGCATTAGCTCGATCTCTGTGATGCTCGCGGTCCTGCCTGCTGGCGGGCTAGCATGGTTGTACACGCACATACATAGATACATAGATACATACATAGATAAATGCACTGTACTGTACTGTACTGGTAAGCAATACATAGAGTATTTGACACACTCTTTATATACACATAGTTTTGCATTTTGCATCTAGTTTAAACACTTTATCTTTATATATATATATATTAATATTCAAACATGCCTGAAGGACATGAGGATGCACCTGCTCCTCCGATGCAATTACCTACGGTTTTCCTCCAGAACAACAACAACAACAACAACGAGAGTACTGAACAAGCAGGACAAGGACAAGTGAATCAAACAGAAACGGCAAAGAGTGGTGGATCTGCTGAAACAGCTGAAGATGATGAAATTCAACAGTTGAAGGCCAAGATGCTTGAGATGGAAAGAGAAGCAGAAGCTTTAAGAGAGATGCAACAACAGATTAATACTGAATCATTACATGATTTACAAGGAGATGGTGGTAGTGGTTATTCAGATTCAATGTCTGTAACTAGTGAAAATACAAGTACAGGTAATGGAGGAGGAGGATTCAATCGTCATTTAGATATAACTGAGAGAGAAGACATTGATTCACGTTCAATTTACGTTGGTCAAGTTGATTATTCAGCCACACCTGAAGAATTACAAGTTCATTTCCAATCAATTGGAACAATAAATAGAATTACAATAGTGACTGATAAATTCTCTGGTAATCCAAAAGGTTTTGCATATATTGAATTTAGTGATTCTGAATTTGTACAACCTGCAATTGAATCCTACGATGGATCTGAATTTAAAGGTAGGAAATTAAAAGTTACTGCAAAGAGAACTAATTTGCCTGGCTTTGGACATAGAGGTGGTAGAGGTGGTAGTAGTAGAGGTCGTGGAAGTAGAGGTCGTGGTGGTAGTTTTAGAGGTAGAGGTGGTGTTTTTAGAGGTGGTAGAGCAAGAGGTCGTGGTGGTTTCAGACCTTATTAAATTTAATTAAAAAAAAGGAGTTTATTTTGAATAACGTACCTATATCTATATCTATATCTTGTATATTAATATTATTATCGTTTATTTTTTTTGTATTATAAATTATATATACTTTAACTTGTTTATAATTTACTTTTATTAATTAATTTTAAAATTTTAGCAGTTTCACGTTGTGCAGCTAACCAAGCACCATGAACACAACCATTACCTTGTTGAATTAAACCTTCACCAACAAATCTAACTCTACCTTTACCATCAAATATATCATTAGCTTCAATTAAAGCATCGATACATTCATCTAATTCATCACCAACTGCACAACCTGTATATGAACCTCTTGCAAATGGATCATTTGTCCAATTTGATGTATAACTATTAATTGGATATGGTGTTTTAAATTCATCTTCAATGTTGGAAATTTTAGATAATGCTGATCTGAAAACAGGCCATATCTTATCAGTTGAATTAGATTCAACATAATTTGTTAATGGACTTGATGTTAATGCAAGTAATATTGGTTTACCTGTTGATCTATATAAATTTAAAAATAAGATTGGATATTTCCAACTTTGAGGATCTTTTGATAATTTGATATCATTTCTTAATTTTGGATATTTTAATGAACTATTGAAATTATTGATAGCATTTGTCATTTCTTCATCTAATTCTGGTATACAGAATAATCTATCAACATCAGTTGGCCAGAAAACTTTATCAAATTCAAGGAAAACTTTACCTAATTGAGAATATGTAATTTTTTGTAATTTTGAAGTTATAGAATTTGGTAATTTAGGACTCCATTCGATAGCACCTGTTTCATTAAGATCTGTAAGTTGTAAGATACTTAATGGAGTTGAACACATTAAATATTCACAATAATATTTTTCAATTTTATTATTTTCATTATTTTTAACAGATACAACAATCTCTTTTTTCAATTCATTAAATTCAATCTTGAAAACTGTCTTTTGTAATAATATTTTTGAACCAATTAAATCACAAGTTCCTGATAATTTACATAATTCTTCAAATTCATTATTATAAACAGTTGTATAACCATTTATAACCATTGCATCTCTACCTAAATGAGAATCACCTGAAATTAATCTACCACTTAACATTTCCCATGAAGAACCAATCCACATTTCATTATATCTTAATAATTGAGGAGCATATTTAATTTGATCTAAAGATAAAGTATCTTTCTTTAAACGTAAATATTCTAAAGTTGCCTCTTTAACACTAACATCATCTTTTGAACTTCTATTACCAATAACATGTTCAAGATAATCATTCATTTCACCAACAACAGGTTTTAATTTCATATTATCTTCAATTTTACCAACTTCTTTATTATAAATTTCAAATTTACCATTATCAAAATAATATTTAACGTTTCCCTTCTTAATTGATTTATCTAATAATGGATTATTTAAACAATCATGAAACCATGAAGCCCCCATATCTAAATCTAATCCACTTTCAGTTTTAATCGTGTGTAATCTACCTCCTAATCTATCTCTTGCCTCCAAGATGATGTTATCAACACCATTCGCAGTGAGATCTATAGAACACTTTAATCCTGATATACCTGCACCAATAATTAAAACTTTAGTTCTTTTTCCACTCATTTTCTTACTTTTTAAAAAAACAGACTGATTAAAACTTTTCTAATTATGAATCATCCAAGAAAAAAGCAAGAATCGAACCATATATATATATATATATAAATCTATATCTACAAGAGAGATATCAGCAGCAAATGGAGATGGGTTTCCCTCCGCTTTAAATTGACTTTTGCGTGCATCGCGGATCTGGTCTCTTTGCACAGCCCTTTTTTTATTTGATTGTGTATTTCCGTCTTTCTCTACAGACTTTACTTATTTATTTATTTATTTTCAACAGACACAATAATAGTGGAGTGTTTTTTTTTCTTGTTTTCTTTTTCATTACATAACTTATCTTTTGATTACTTAAAACTATTTATTCGCTATCTTGTGGATAGACAACTCCAACATCTGCTCTAATCTTATCCAGTGTCTCCATCATAAAGATACTTTCATCATGAGAGTGCACTTTAGGCAACAATTTCCCCTCATTAGCTTGTAAAATATCAGCAACGTAATCAGCTTCAAAATAGAAACCTCTACCAGGATGAGTAAAATCAAAAGTTGTTGTCTTACCATCGATTGTAAGATCATATGATTGTGGAGCTGCAGGATTTGGAATATTTGGATTTTCATAGATGTCAATTGTACCTAATTCACCAGTAATTGTACAATATTTACTTGGACCTTTTAAATAAGTACTAATATCTAAATCTGCAGTTTTACCATCAGGATATTTAACATCTAATTTAACAGCATAATCAATACCATTTTTAACATCAGCATCTGCAACAATTGAAAAATCTCTATGAGATTCATAATCTTCATTTAAAAAGATTCTTGAATAAGTTAATGCATAAACACCCATATCTAATAATGAACCAGCACCAAATTTTGGATTTTTCAATCTTGAAGTTGAATCTAAAGTATCAATCTTTAAATCAATCTTAAAATCAACATGAATATTTTTAATTTCACCTAAAATTAAATCTTGAAATATTTTTTTACGAATATCTGAAACAATTGGGAAAAATTTAGTCCATAAACCTTCCATTAAAAATAAACCTTTTGATTCAGCTAAATTATATAATTCTTTAGCTTCTTTTGCAGTAACTGTAAATGGTTTTTCACATAGTACATGTTTACCAGAATTTAAAGCTTTAATACAAGCTTCTTTATGCATACTATGAGGTAAACCAATATAAACAATATCAACATCTGGGTTAGCATACAATTCATCGTAACTTTCAATAACAGGTTTAACATCATGATTAAATGTTAACCATTTTTCAGTAAATGATGAACCTTTAGCAACTGAAGATGAACCAATTGATGTAACTACATGTTTATGTTTTGTATAATTTAATGATAAATCATGAACAAACCATTCTGAAATCAGTCCGGTACCTATAATACCCCAACGATAAGTGTGTTCTGAAGCCATTGTGATTATTTATCAATTAGTTTAAAAGTTATAAGAAAGTTAATTCAATTGTAAAGAAGAGATGAATTGTATGGCGTAAAGAATTGATAGTGAAGTATCCGAGGCAGGTTGAAATTTAATGAGGGTCCAGGGAGGATATACTTATATAATATCGAAAAATACAAATCCATGAAGTAATGACCAACCATGAATGTAATGGAACTCCATGAATCATGAGTACGTACGTACCTGTGCTCAGTGTGCACCTATGCTGCCTGTGCTGCCTGTGCTGCCTCCCTCGAGCAGGCTCCCATTCCCCAGCTGTGACTCCAGTCTCCAGTCTCCAGGCGGCCAAATCCCCAACTTCACTGTGGAGAACGCGAGAAAGAGTCGGAGTCGGTGCTTCCCCATCGGGAAACCCTGGCACACCTCCCGCAATGGGAATCTGGGAGTCTGGCTGTTGCTCCCAATTGGGATACTAACTACTAACTACTAAATCGTCTTTGTGCTTATTTAAGTATTTACATAATATTATGAAATATCCCGTTGAAAGAGACAAATTGCAATAGGATTTCAAATCATGCATAGCATTAACTAGTTAAATCTTTATAATCCTTCCATTTGCCACTTTCAACTTCATTCCTCATTCGCCCCTCTATATAATGAGTAAACAGATTATAATAGACAATGGAAGTTATTCAATAAAATATGGATCAATAAATGATTCCAAACCAAAATATATACCCAACTGTATAATTAGAACCAATGATAAAAAGACATATTTAGGAGAATCGTTACTTTCAAAAAAACCATTCTCTGATCCATCATCTATGATAATCAAGAGACCTATTGAAAATGGACAATTAACCCAATGGTCATTAGAGAAACAAATATGGGATTATGGATTTGCAAATGATAATGATGGTATTGATGATGATTATTTATTGAATTGTGAATTGATTTATATGGAGACTCCAATAACGTTATCAAAATTTCAAAATATGACTGATCAAGTGTTGTTTGAAGAATATGGTATTAATTCATTATATAGATGTTCACCTGGTTCTTTAGTACCTTGGTTAACCAGTAATAATAATAATAATAGTAAGAAGAAGAAGTATAGTGATTTTCAATTAGTTATTGATTCAGGATTTGATTCAACTTGGGTTATACCAATGGTTTTCGGATTACCTTATAGTAAAGGAATTAAAAGGATGCCAATTGCAGGGAAATTTTTAAATGGTTATTTAAGAGAAGTTATATCATTTAGACATTATAACGTTATGGATGAATTATTATTAGTTAATGATATTAAAGAAAAGACATGTTATGTTAGTTCAGATTATGATCAATCTTTAAGATCAATGGATCAAATTAGGAAAAAACAAAAAAAAACAACAAAAACCATTGTTAAAAATGATGATGATGATGATGACTCAATGTCTATAAATTATATTTTACCTGATCATAAAGATAGTAACTATGGATATACAATGAGTAATAAAGAATTAAGTCATTTAAACAATACGAAATATTTAGATAATCAAATATTGAAATTATCAGATGAAAGATTCGCCATACCTGAAGTATTATTTCAACCTCAATTATCAGGTGTACGTAAAGCAGGATTAGTTAAAACGATTCAAGAATCATTAAATCAAGTACCTGAATTATTAAGACCATTGTTATGTGCTAATGTTGCTGTTATTGGTGGTACGTTTAATTTACCTGGTTTTAAAGAACGTTTACAAAATGAATTGAGTTCAGTTATACCTGTTGATGATGAAATTCAAATTTATAATTATTCAAATGATTTGAATCCAAGTGAAGTTGGTTGGCATTCAGGTAAATCATTTTTTGAAAAAAATGGGTATAAGAAAGTTTGTATTACTAAAGATGAATATTCAGAGTTTGGACCTGAATATACACAACAGAAATTTGGATTTAAAATGGAGAATTAGCTGTTGTAATTTTATAAACTAGTTTTAATGTATATATATATAATATATGAGTAATTTTTTTTATTTTTTTAATTTTTTTTTTTTCATTTGATTGATTAAATATTAAATACTAGCACAAATATCGCACGGATGGAAAAAATATAGTGTATATGAAATAAAAGGGACATAAAAGAATAAAAACAAATCATTAGGAAAAAAGGCAAAAAAAAAGATAAAGTAAAGAATTGTCAAAAAAAAAAGTGATTTCTATCATTGTAAAATAAAAAAATTAAAAAAAAAAAAAAAAGATTTTTTGAAACTGAAAATGGAAATGAAAATAATGAACAACATGTGTAACTATTAAAGAAAAAAAAAAAAAACACAAAAAATAAAAACAAAAAAAATATGCAACATTACAGTAAAATCCAAGAACATACAACAACATCAACCAAACAAATAGCAGCAAAAGAACCACCAACAACAACATAATGCCAACCGGGAGCTTCAAAAAATCTACAAGAAGTAGCAAACCAAACAGACAACAAACTAATTAAAAATGAAACACCTAAACATCCAAAACCAAATATTAAAACCATCATTACACCTGATCCATTATCAATATCTGGATTTCTCATTGTTGAAGACAATAACGATAAAAGTATACCTAATCCAATACCCATAGTTAAAAATGAAAGCAACGTTGAAAATAGGTAGATAAACGATAAGATTCGATCATGATTTAATTGTGAAACAAATTCTGAACTTGCGTCAATTTGTGTATTGACTCCACCTCCAGCAACTCTATCTATTATAGAAACTCTTCTACGATCACCATTTATTAAATCACCACCAACACCACTACCACCTCCAGTATTTGATATACTACCATATAATTCTTTATTTTTCTTCTTTCTATTTTCATTAATAGAATGTCTACCGTTAGTAATCAAATAATTATGATCTGAAACATCATCAGTCTCTGATCCGGAATTATCTCTCATTGAAATTGAACTATCATATCTCGTCAGGGGTTTGTTACTCAATAATGGTTGTCCTTCTAAAACAGTAGTTTCATCATTTGAATTACCAATTATATTATTGAAATTTTGACTAATCTTACTAGATAAATTCATAATTGATTCAATACGTTCTGGTGTTAATAAACCAAAAGTAAACCTTCCACCAAAGAATCCAGATCGATTTGGATCATCAACATCTTCTTCTGAATCGATATAAAATCCACCATGTGAATCTTCATAATCTGATCCATCATCAAATTCATTCCAATAACCCTTTTTATGTAATACTGCTTCATCTTTATTTAATAAGATTCCACCACTTGTACTGTTTCTCAATTTGTTTCTACTCGTTCTAGAACCAATGGATATTCTATCATCATCTTTAACCATCGATGGTAATTTTCTAATATCTTTATTTTGGAAATCATCAAACCATGGAACAACGTATCCAAGCATCAGTCTATCACTTAAACTATCAGGGAAATATTTCACTAATAAATAATTATTTAATGAAAATTGTAAATGATCAACTTTATAAACTAAATGGGAATCAATCAATGATTGAATTTTTAATGGTAATTGATTGACTGGAGAATCATAACGTATCTCCAAGATTGAATGTGGGAACTTAGTTGAATTTGAATCATCTTTTTCATTCCATTCTAAATCTAAAGAATCAGAATTATTAGAATCTTGATTATTAGAATTTAAATTAATCTTTTTAGATTTAATATTACTATCCAGAGTAATAAAACAATCAATCTTTCTATCATCAACACCATCTTTACTCAGATTAATAAATCTTAAACGATCATAAGTGAGTTTAACTAAAGGTTTAACTTTTTTATCAATACACCAATCTAATGATAATTGAGCCATCTTTAAATTACCCAGCAATCCACTTCTTTGCCATTCAAGTATAATTTTTTCTTTTGATTCTTTTGGAGGTAAATTAGTCGGTTTGAAAAGTGATTGGATGACGTTGTCATTAACAACAGTCATAGTAAACTGACGTAATCCTCCAATTGGTGCAATTAGTAAAGGTAATGAAGAATTATATTCTTGTGTCTTTGTAATAACTCCAACGGTATCACCTGATAAAGTATCATCCATTGAAGATCTAGATAATAAACCTTTATCGGATGTAACCATTGGATCATTTAAATTATTTAGCCATAGATTGATTACTTTAGTATGTGGTTTAAACATATTTGCATCGGATTGTTCTTCGTGATCATTGGTATTATTAGAATTAGAATTGACATTAGCATTAGCATTAGCATTAGCATTATTATTATTTTTATTATTATTAGAATTTCCATTTGCACTCGCAATGGCACGAGCTTGTGCATCAGCTATCTGTTGTTGTAAATCAACAGATGATGCTGTTTTTTTCAAATGAAACTGTTGAAATTTTTGCAGTTGTTGTTGTTGTTGTTCATCTTCATCGATTAAACCTGTATCATCAGAGATTAATTTGAATTCACTTAATAACAAAAACCGAATTTCATCTAAATTATCATTATGAATCCAAAATCGTTGTACTATTGGACCTTTCTTATGAGAAACCAAATCAAAAGTTGTAGATTTTGAATGTATAAATTTATTTGAAGAGTTTGGAAGAGTTAAGGAATCTAAAGTTACCACGGATTCTTGTCTGTCTCTTAAATTTATATCTGGTTGTTGCTGCTGTGATTGTTTAACAGGTGATCCACCATCACCACCACCACCACCATAATTACTAATCACATCAAACATTAATGTCAACTCTAAAGCAGCATCATTTAAATACAAGTTAACGAATGAATCTGGATTACCATTCATACAATCATTGGTTATCTTATCAACCAATTCTTGCTTATATTGATAATCACTATATTTAATGAATTTTTTAAACAATTTTCTCACAGCTATCTTCTGTAACAATATAAATCTTGATAAATCTTGTAAATCTCTAGATAAACTTTCCAATTCCTTCTGAATGGCAGAAAGTTTCCTAAATTTCATCCTTTCATGAACAGTATTATTTTTAGCATTTGAAGTGGGATCATTATTTGAAGAAGTATTATCATTTATAAATACATTCAATTGTTTCTTTGTAGTCACTATTCTTCTTGAAATCTCACCATATTTGGAATTAACAAACAAAGAGACAAATTCAATCTGTTCTTTAAAAGATTTATATAATTGTTTCAATAATTTTTTTTGAAGTTTATCAAGGTATAGAGAATTATCCTCTGTCATTACACTTGAAGAATTTAAAGTAACATCGGTTTCATTTGAAGAAGTTGAAGAAATAGAAGTTTGCTTGGATTTATATATCGTTGTTGCAAGCTTAATTTTATGCTTTAAATCATTATAATCAATGTTATAATTCCGCCATTTGGAAATGGATCTGTCGTTAAGCTCGGAGCCAAACTTCATGGTTAGTGAGCGAGCAAAGACTTTGAGGGTCTAATCAAAAACCAAGACTTAGCGTTCTGGACAGACTGTCTAATAAAGAACCAAAACAAGAAAAAAAATGCCACAACGTACTACTAGACAAGGAACGAAAAAATAAATAATCCAACAGGTAGGCTAGCTAGCTAGCAGCACAATAGTGAAACAGATCACCAAATAATTAAAAATTGAAGCAACAATTCATCAAATATGGAATTTGACTTGGCCTCTCAAATTGTCGCTTTTCCTTTCGTTTTCAGGGGTGCTGCATGGCCTCTTTCGCTATCACTTTTATTTCCGTTTGTGGGCGTTGAGAGTGGCGGGTGCTGCGTAAAGGTTAGCTTTTTTGTCTGTTAGCTGCCTGGCACCTGCCCGTTTAGTAAGGTATGTGGCTGGTGTTGTCGGTGCTGCTGCTGGGAATTGGTGGAAATTGCTAGGGACTAACTTTATCAACGTTTCCCGCTGGGACACTGCCGCCTCTGAGCCGACCCCACGTGGGTGGCTGGTGCACAAATTTATGCTTTGGCAGCTTTTAATTTATCTGATTTCCTGCCGGTGTTGGCGTTGGTGTTGGCAGCGGCGCGCGTGGAGGCTGAGAACAGAGAACAGCCAGGCCGGCAGCCAGGCCGGCAGCACGGAGCAGCAGCGAGCAGCACGGAGCAGCAGCACGGAGCAGCAGCACTGAAAAGCACTGAGAAGCGCTGAGAAGCAGCGGCCAGTGCCAGCGGAATCGGGGATTGGAGATTGGTTGTTGGCCGATGCATCGGCTGCGACTTGCTGTTTGTTGTGATGCCGACGGCGGATCTCCACTTGCAGTCGATCGTCCGATACGGTGATACAACTCATGCAAGTGCTAAAAGGGCAATCAATTTAGGGGTTGAGGGTTGACCTGTCACATTTCTAGATATCTACTTGCATCAAGATGTTGTACTATTTAATATATAAAGAGTGATATTTGAAGTTATGAATTTTCCATTTACTTTCTTTGCTTTCTTCAACTTCTCAACTTTTCACTTTATTCCTCATGTCCAAAAAGGGAAGAATCCCCATTTTTATCCCCACAATGAGAACTTCATGCAAAGGATCACCAAAATCCATCAAGTATGAAAAAAATGTTACAAAAACAGGACAATCTTCACAAAAAAGAACAACAACTAAAATTACAAATAGTCATCATAACTTAACACCATTGCAAATTGTAGAACAATTGAAAAAAAATCAAAAACTATCAAGTGATTCGTTGTTGAGACAAATGGAGGAGTTATTGATTGAAGATTCGTTTGAATTAGGAGGCGTGAGTGATAATTCATTTCCTGGAAACTCGTCATTAAGCAGTTCAGAAGTGAGATTACTATTAAGTGATTCATCTAGTTTTGATTCTAATTACAAACCAGAAGAGGATATAGCTAATCAGACATTAGCGAGAATAACTGACGTTACAACGACACCAGAATCAAATCGTGGAATTGATGATGAGGCATCTGACAGTTCAGATTCAGATTCAGATTCAGATTCAGAGAAATCATTTGAAATAGGTACAGGCACTGTTGAATTACTGTTTGCTCGCTCAATTGACGGACTAGATTTAAGTAATCATTCTTCAGATGTTTCAAATTCGAGCAGTGATGATAATCATTTTGAAGACTTTAGTGGCTCTTTTAACAATTCACAAACAAATGATGTGTTTCAGGATGATTCCATCAACTGTAAATCAAAAAACATGACAAAATCATCTACGCATAAACGATCACTATCAAAAGTAATGCCTTCAACGTCCTTGTCCTCGAAATCGTTGGACTCAATCCATAGAGAGCTAAATCGTCTTCAAAGAAAACGAGATAAACTGGTAGTTGAAACAGCATTGAAGCTATATCAAAAAGAAATCAAAAATGAACCCATAGCTTCAGAAGGATCTGATTCTGATCGTGTTAGAAGAATTCTTAAACTACTAAGTGTGGATGATTTACGTCGTGATTTAAATAAAGATTTCAATGACAATAATAACATATTAAAAATAAGTCATTCAACTCCATTGAAAGAATCAGAGAAAGAACAGACAACTAAGACAACTAACCAGAGAATTAATAAACGTCCAAGTAAAGATAATGACAACTCACCACAAGGGAAACCTAAAAAGCAAAAGAGTCATCCAGATATCGAATTGAATGATGTGTTCCTCGGGAAACCACCCATAACTATGACTAAGAATGATGATTCGTCAATTAGGACAAAGTATCGAAAGCAAGTCCGTGAAGATCCTAAAACCTTCAGGAAAAGAGAAACCAAAAGACAATCATGTAATGGAGCCATTATGATCGATTATAATTCTCATAGGTATTTGAATCCGATAGAAGAAGTAACTGAAGAATCAGCAAAGGATGAATCTATTACTAATGAGACTACCGACACGATAAAGCAGTTCAATTCATTAGTAGAATCCGTCACGAACCAACCGAAATCTGACATTGGTGAAGTGAAAAAAAACAATTCAAAAATTGAAAAGACATTCTTTTCTTTGCCAGCTGTGCCTTCTCAGGATATGTTCCCGTCAATAGCCTCAACACTCGATAAGGAATATTATTTATCAAGATGCTGCACCTCGGCAAAACCTCTCACTCCTATAATCTCACTACAGCCTATCTATGATCGAAGATCAGACACTCGTTATATTGACAAGATTTCAACTGTTGAACTTCTTTCTTTGAGGAATCAAATTAGAACCAATGTGCTTCCTGAATTGACAAAGATTCAAAAGATGATATTACTTTTTGATCAGAAACCAAATCAAAATGGTTCTAACATGATGGTTGTTAACAAGCTTGGTAATTCAAAACTACAGCAAGCTATAGAGATTGAATTATTGATACGTGGTGTATCTTTTACTTAAAATATACTGTATTTAGCAAAAATAATTAAAAATATAATAATAATAATGATAATAATAATAATAATAATTATCAAAAAAAAACAACAAATTAACAGTAATATAAATCTACAAATTCCTAATTTTCTTCTAACTTTTTCTATTTTTTACTCTTTTTCTTTTTAGGTTCGTCATCTTCTTCAGCTCCACTACCTTCATCACTATCACTCATAGCATCACTATCATATTCTTCTGCAACGTCACCATCACTTTCATCATCTTTGAAATCTTCATCTGGTGATTCATCATCATCATCAGCAGATCCCATATCCATATCATCATCATCTCCATCAGAATCAACCATAGCATTAGCCAACATTTCTTGTGCCACTTTTTCATCATTACGAACTTTCAAGTTCTTACTCTTGAAGAACGTTTCTAATAAGTTTTGTTCACCACGATCCATATTACCAAAATTATGTGATCCACCACCTGATCTTAAGACAACTTCCATATCAAAAGTTCTTGAAGCACCTGTTCCTGAACCAATTCTTGAAAAGACAATATTACTGATTTCTGAATATGGAATTAAAACAGTTGGTTTCGTAACAAATAGTAAACATTTTTCTAATGGATATAATTGTCCTTCATTTGCCTTTAATGAACATGAAATGGCAACAAATGAATCTTTAGATAAGAAAGTACCAGGCTGAACAACTCTTCTCTCCGTAAAACCTTTAAAAATATTGGACATGACTAAATATGTATTTGATGAATACGTTCTATTTAATTTACCTTTGTATTTTTCTTCATATTCTTCATCACTAATATTCAATTCAACTTCAGTTTCTTCAATTGATGCAAATTGTAATGTTAAGAATGAATATCTAGTTTGACCTTGTCTTAATGGCGGATCAACTTGTAATATCATTAAATGATGTAATTGATCCAATTTTGGTAATGCAAAAATTCTTTGAATTTGTTTATATTGAATCTTATAATCATAAGTTTTACCTCTTAATCTTAAGAAGTCATCATACATATCAATATCATAACGACCTCTTGGAGTGAGGAATAAGATTTCACCAAATGATACAATTGCTTCACCAGTAACTGTTCCGATATCTGCCTTTTCTTTCAATTGATCATAGAAAACTTTGGCAACAGATTTAACTTCTTTAGTTGTATTGGAAGCTTCTTCATCATCTTCATTTTCATTATTATTTTCTGATTTGTTTGCATTTTCTTCATCATCACCATCTTCATCACCATCATCTTCTTCTTTAATATTACCAGGAACGTATAATTTAATTTCAACCAATTCATCACCAGTTCTTTCATAATCTTTTTCAGAGCTATGATTACCAATTTCAACAGAAACTTCATTTTTACCACTCATATTACTATTAGAAATCTCAGTATATGGGATCTCAAATGCAGGTCTATTGTTCACATTGAAAACTAATTCATTTCTAGCTAATTGTGTCTTTCCCCAATTCCAACCTCTTAAAGAATGTTCTTTAACTTCAAGTTGAACACTAAAATTTCTTTGTAGTTCATTTTTCAATCCATTTAAATCTTGTTGATCAAATCCATCTAGCATTACCACACCTCTATTTTTTGTATCAATTCTCAATTCCCAACCTCTTGAACCTCTAGACCAATGCGCACTAGAAATTTCATCATTTGGCAGTAAGAATGGCGTTGATTTCGTCGTTGATCCAGGAACTGATTGCGCTTTCCAACCAAGACCAGAATCAGCAATTCTCATTCTCCCTGGGAGCTTGGACTGATTTAGATATATCTTCTCATATTCTGTAGACATTCTGGGTAGTTATACCAACTCTGGCAACTTTCTATGTGACTGAGAATCAATGAAAAAATGACGCCTTCATAACAAAAACTTGATTCTTGTCAGTTCAAATTCATCCCCGATTTATCAATTTGCATGAAGTTTCGTGTTTTTCGTTTTTTTCACATCCTCGGTGCAAAGATGAAAATGAAGACAAGAAGGGTAGCGCGCGCGCGGCGTGCGAGTCACTCAGCTTTGTTGTATAAATTGTTACCCGGACCCTATATTTTATATATATTTAGGGGTACTACACATTATCTAATGTATGACATAATACACACGGCCACTTTGTCGACGACAAAAACTCAAAATGAGTTTTGCTGTTTTTAGCCAAAATGGAGGCATTGGATGAAATTTGTCTTGCATACATACTTTTTTTGTTTTTAGTAATTGTTTACAATTGGTATACAGGTATACAAAACTCTCCACTGTATTGTAATATATAAATTGAACATAATGTCCGCCGAAGGAGAAGAAGAACTTTTAGATTACTCCGATTCAGAAGAAATCAATGTTGCACCAACAACAGCAACAAATAACGAAGAATCAAAGACTGAAGAAACTGACAAGAAAGGTTCTTATGTTGGTATCCATACAACAGGTTTCCGTGACTTCTTATTAAAACCTGAATTATTGAGAGCTATTGCAGATTGTGGTTTTGAACACCCTTCTGAAGGTTAGTATTATAATAATAATAATAAAAATAAAAATCTTATATGTCATTGGATATAGTGTGCATGAAAATGAACAGTTAGTTAGTTAATTTGTTGCTCTCTTGTTTTGAGAATTTATTGAAAAATTGCATTATTTTTGCAGTTTCACAGATACAATTTGTTTGCTCATCTTATAAATCTATTTTTTCATAATTATGATTTATAATTTACCATATTCCACAAACCCATTTTTCCAAAGTCTCTATCTGGTATCTGTTATCTGTTATCTGTTATCTGTTATCTGATAACAGTTACATGGCAGTTCTAACTGGCCTGATTTTCCACCTTTTTTTCGATGATAACATTGAATGAATGGAAATACTTTTCAATTGTTTTGTCAATTTTATTATTGACAATTGTTGTTCTTAAACATTCAATTTAGCTAGAAATTGAATGAATGCTATCCAACTTTGTTGGAAAGATAGCACCAGATGAAAACCGAAACAAAACAGTTTTTTTTTTCTTAAAATTGGAATACAAGTGGTAAATAGCAAACAAAGAAAACTAAACATCAAACAAGCTTCTTTTTCTTTTTCATCACATTATATCCTTGCACACATGAGAGAAACCCAATCCCAGTTTTTTTTTGCCCACTAACACAACATAATATATCTTGTTCGTACAGTTCAACAAGCATGTATCCCACAATCTATCCTTGGTAATGACGTTTTATGTCAAGCCAAGTCTGGTTTAGGTAAAACCGCTGTTTTCGTGTTGTCAACATTACAACAATTAGATCCAGTTCCAGGTGAAATTTCCACTATTGTGGTTTGTCATACTAGAGAATTAGCATATCAAATTAAAAATGAATATGCTAGATTCTCTAAATATATGCCAGATGTTAAAACAGAAGTGTTTTACGGTGGTGTTAACATTAAGCAAGATGCTGAAAAATTAAAGAATAAAGATACCTGTCCACACATTGTTGTTGGTACTCCAGGTAGATTAAATGCTTTAGTTAGAGATAAATTAATCAGATTAAATAACGTTAAAAACTTTGTTATCGATGAATGTGATCAAGTTTTAGAACAAGTTGGTAAGTAAAAAAAAATGAGAGAAAGAGATAATGCAAAAAAAGTTAAAGCAATTACTAACATATTATTAACATTATTTTAGATATGAGAAGAGACATTCAAGAAGTTTTCAGAGCAACACCATTCCAAAAACAAGTTATGATGTTCTCTGCTACTTTATCACAAGAAATTAGACCAATTTGTAAGAAATTCATGAAGAATCCATTGGAAATTTATGTTGATGATGAAAAAAAATTAACATTACATGGTTTACAACAATACTATATCAAATTAGCAGAAGAAAAGAAAAATGTTAAATTAGCTGAATTATTAGATTCATTAGAATTTAATCAAGTTATTATCTTTGTTAAATCTACAAAGAGAGCTACAGCATTAAATAAATTATTATGTGATTCTAATTTCCCATCTATTGTGGTTCATTCTGGTATTCCACAAGAGGAAAGAATTGCTAGATATAAGTTATTCAAAGAATATAACAAACGTATTTGTGTCTCAACTGATGTGTTTGGTAGAGGTATCGATATTGAAAGAATTAACTTGGCTATCAATTATGATTTACCAAATGAAGCTGATCAATATTTACATAGAGTTGGTAGGGCTGGTAGATTTGGTACTAAAGGTTTAAGTGTTTCATTTGTTTCTACTGAAAAGGATGAAGAAATTTTAACAAAGATTCAAGAAAGATTTGATGTTAAGATTCAAGAATTCCCTGAAGAAGGTGTTGATCCATCTACTTACATGAACACTTAATCGTTTATTATTAGTAAAAAAAGATCAAATGAAATCAAATCAAAAAAAAAAGAAAAAAACAAAATTGTTTATTATTTTCACTTTATAGTTTTACCTGTTAACTTTAGTTTTTTTTTATTTTTTATTTTTTATTTTTTATTTTTTATTTTTTTCATTTTTTATTATTATTATTCGTCTTAAATTTTGTATACTTGCTTTTTTTTCCTGTTAAAAGTTAAAAAGTGAATGTTTTTCTTTTATTATTTGAAATAGTTGTAGTAAGAGCAAACCCAAACCTAAAAACACAATCTGAATAGAATGACAAACAAACGAAGGCCAATAAATAAATAAATAAATAAATAAATAAATAAATAAATAAATAATGGATAAATATATTGACTGATTATATATTTATTAAATAAAAAATGTAAACGACATAGATGAAGCTGAACAAACAAAATATATGGAAAAAAGTTAACGATATATGGAATGAACGAAAAATAAAGAAAGAAACAAAAACAACCACATAATGAAAACCAAAGAAATATAATAAAAGAAAAGAAGCTTGTATAGTTAGTAAAAGCCAGTAAAGATTAACAATCAACAACAACAATAGCTAATTCCAATTTTCTTTTCAAGAAACTCAATAAAAGTCAGAAAAATAAGTCAGAATTAGCCTTTGCAACGGATAATAAACTAAAAAAAAAACAACTAAAAACTAAAAAACTAAAAAACTAAAAAACTAAAAAACAAAATTAAAAAATTAAATATGATTAAATATCAACATAAAAAAATAATGATTTTTTTTTTAATTAAGCCCATCTTCCTAATAATGCCATCACACCGGCACCAACACACATAACTAAATATGCCCAACACATTCTCTTTAAACCACCAGGTCCCTTGAATTCACCACCGAATAAGAATTCATGAGCCATTAATTCAATCAAACCAGTGTAAACTAAGATACCTGCACTGACACTATCAAAGACACCGTTTGTAATTAACGCAGTTCTTGAACCATCAATATAAGTAGTTCTAACACCTAAACCAATACCAATAGAAATTGGTGTACATAAAGCGTAAGCTAAAGCTAATAACCAAGGTGTAAATCTTTTACTTCTTGGCCAGTCAAGCACAGCAATTCTAGATCCTAAACCTAAACCTTCAAATAATTGATGGAAGACAACAACGATATATAGAGTAACAAATTCATCACCTGAAATAGCTAATGTTAAACCAACAAAGACAGAATGGAACACAACACCAAATTCTAAAACGAAAACATTCATTAATTGACCAGCAAAACGTGATTCATCTAATGCATTTGTTTTTTCTAATAAACCATCACTAGATTCAACATCCATATCAATATCTTTACTGATATTTTGATGTTCATGAACATGACCGTCTTCATGATTTTCTCCTTCTTGTTTAACAAATAAGTTAGCATCTCCAAAATGAGAATGAGAATGATTACCATTAGCTTCTCCTTCATATCCTCCTCCAAGTTTATCCTCCATTAATCTATAAGCCATTAATTCAGCAAAGAACATGAGCATTAAAACGATTAAACAGATAGCATATGCAAATGGATAATTCGTAAATGGAGCACCTAAACATTCTTCTCCTAAATTATCTGAAGCTGGTTCTAATAAATGAATAAATGCTGTAGCGACAATAACACCTGAACCAAAGAATTTTGCAATAAAGAAACACCATGGAGGCATTCTAATAAAAGAATATCTAGATGACAAGATTGGGAAAAATGCCCCAAATGCTGAACTAAAAAGAACCACAAAAACTGATGAAATTCTAGCTTTCCAATGTTCTCCATCGTAATCATTAGTGGTAGCACATGTATCTTCTCTTGTAAATATTTCAATTAACGACGACATCACAGTATCCTATCTATCTTATCTCTCTGCACAAACTCTTACAATTGAATAAAAATGATGATTATTAGTTAGCAATGAAGAATAAAAAAAAAGTAATGTTGCTGTGAATTATATAGGAGTTGAGTTAGTTGTCCAAAGTCAGCACATTCCAAAACAGGGCAGCGATGCCTGCCTCATCGAGGTCAAGCCTCACCATAAATTAGATAATCATACACAAAATGCACCTACTTAACATGATTTCAGATTATGTCAGCTACGAGAATTTTTTTTTTTACTTTTTTTTTTTTTTTTTTTTACTTTTGGAAAAGCTACTAGGATGGTTTATCAACCGTTGTGGTTATCTGTGGAGGCCACTTTGGTGTTAATTGGTGGTGCTTGTTTGGTGATGACGTCTCCCGTACGTTTGTGTGACAGTATTTCACTCAACGAAATGAGCTATGCAGCGTTGCTACTGACATTTTGGTTAGCTTGACGGTTTATTCAGCCTGTTCATTGTGTATCACTGTTTATTCGTCCCATTACATCGTGAATTGGTGGTAATGAAAAAACAAGTTTAATGGCACTTCAGGAAGTTGTGAAGTACCTTGGTGGTGAAGAGGACTAATTTTAATAGGGCCACTAGTTTGGCATGGGAAGATAGCCGGCCGACGCGCCGTTTGAGTGCGTTTATCCGATGCAGTTGCCGTTGCCGTTGCCGTTGCCGTTCCTGTTGAACGCGCAGGCAGGCTCTCTGGACCGACCGTTTACAGCAGCCAGCAGCGAGTGAACGCTGAACACTGTGCTGGCCACTTGGTACTCGCACTGGGCAGCTGCTCAGAAGACTGTGCTTACTAAGTACTGAGAAGTTAGTGGTTGGCTGCTCATCGTTTACGAGGCTCTGAGTCACTTCCCACCGGCTTTAACTTTAAGTAGCAGGCTTAATGCCCAGACTTGAGAGCTAGACGTACGTGACAGAAGCTGCGGTGGCTGGGCCGGCAACGGGCATGCTTCGATGCAGCCTCCTGGATTTATATAATTATATTTCTTGGCCGTGGGTCGGCTAAAAGTTAGTTTTTTAGTGCTCCTTAGAATCCAAGCTAGAGGTTATATTTTATAACTGTAGAGGTTATAGAACTGATTTTATAAAGAGACTAAAGACGATCATCGCATTATGAGTACATGTGCATTATTTAGACTACCTTCTATTATTCATCAAGCGAACAATTAATTAGAAGTACACGGATTATTTATTTATATAGATGCTTAACACTCACCTCTTAATTCAAAACAGCTTGATTTTGGTACATTTCCACAATTTGATCACTCGAAGTGGCATCTTCCACATCTTTATCGTCTCTCAACCTTATAAATCTTGGGAATCTTAATGAAATACCCTTTGATCCATCACCGAATAAACCAATTCCTGATTTATAAATTGGGGATTCTGTAAAATCGGCAACTTTAACTTCAAATACCAGCGTTGGATCAAACCAAATATCAGGTAATGCATTTGAATTATCTTTATCATAAACTATAGATGCTTTCGGTTTCGAAACTTCTAAAGGTTTCAATTTTTCAGTTAATGATGCTAATAATTCTTCACTAAATCCTGTTCCAATCTTACAAATAGATTCAAATTCTCCTGTATCTTGGTTATATGAAGCTAAAAGGAAACCTCCATACCATCCAGTACGTTTACCTTTACCTATATAACCACCAATGACAACCAAATCTAATGAATCACCAACACCTTCTAAATAATCTTTCTTCAATTTTAACCAATTTCTAGATCTCTTAGATGGTTCATAATATGAATCTTTACCATTTAATGTCTTAATCATTAAACCTTCACATGAATCTTTAACAGATTGATCTAAAAATTTGGTAATATCATCTAAATTAGATGAATCCATTTGTTTGGTAAATTGAAATTTATCATCAATAACTTTTAATTGTTCAAACATTATCTTTCTTCTCTCTTTTAAACTTTTCCTTATCAATGATTGATCGTTATATAATAAAATATCAAATGCAAATAAACAAACTTGAACTTTAATATCTTTCTCTTGAACATCTTTACGTTTTCTCGTTGACAAGACCTGGAATGGTAAAATTTTCTTTTCTTGTTTATCCCATGCAACACATTCACAATCTAAAATTAAAGAGTCAATTCCAGGATTCATTTTTTTCAACTCTGTAATAACACCAATTAAATCAGGATATCTTGAGGTCATATTTTCCGAATTTCTTGAATAGATTCTTAAATCTCCATTAGGTAAAACATGCAATTGAGCTCTTTCACCATCATATTTATATTCACAAGTAAATTCAATATTTTGAAATTGATCTAAAATTTCAGTAATAGATTTTGTTGGTTTAGCTAACATTGGTTTTAAAGGTATACCTGCTTTCAATTCACAATGTTCCATTAATTTATCAATTCCATATTGTAAAGCATTACTGATTATAATTTCATAGTTTGGAGTTTGTGAAAATGCATCTTTTATTTTTTCTTCACTTGCTGCTAAAGCTTCAGTATTTATCTTCTTATGTTGAAATTCATATATTGCCTTTGATAGAGCAACAAGAACAGATTTTTCACCAAAGTTAATACGTAATTTACCTTCTAATGATCTCATTAAAAATTTTGCTTCTTGACCTTCACAACAAGTTAACATCTTGTTGATGATTCCAATTTTTCTTGATTGTGATGCATTCCCCGTAGATTTAGCAATCTCTGAAAGATTAGTAAATACTTGATCTATATTTAGTGGTTTAGGTTTAAACATTAATGATTGTTTAGATCTAGATTTCAATGCCACAACACCAATATCTCCTAATTCATGATAATCACTCTTGATCTGTTGTGTAGATCTTCCAGTACCATTAGCTAAAGCTTTTATTAAAATTGTCTCACCAAGTCCCAATTCTAAACCTGGTTCATAATCAGGACCAAGTCTATTGATAATCAAATATGTAACTTCTGTTAAATTTTTAATCTGAGTCTCCAAATCTGGTGACATTTCTAACACTTCTAAGAAAAATCTTGATGCAATAGCTAAATTTTTCAATCTACCTGGTTCATTCTCTAATTGTTCAAACACTGAACATAATTTAGAATATGGGATTGGTTTTTTCGTTTGTATTGGCTTCTCCATAGGAGTTTCTAATTCAATTAACTCTTCAACTTCCTTAACAAGCTTCTCATGCCTCATTTCTTCTATTTTTGGTTTCTTATTTTCATGTTCATGTTCAGGGTCAGTTTCATTATCTGTTATAGGAGAACTTGATCTCTTTTTTTCAATCTCACTCTCACTCCCACCAACATCATCTTGTGATTTTACTTTTGGTTTCTCCACCACTGATGAATTCTTAGAACGTCCACCACCACTGAAAAATCTAGCTAACGTTTGTTGTTTTTGTTTAGGCACCGCAGTTTGTGGCATTGTTAAAACAGTTTTTGAAAATAAGTGTAGTGTTCTGCGCTTATAGTAATAATTAACTGAATTGAATGTAGTCTGTTGATTTAAATACTGTCTTGCTGTGATTACTCTATTTAGTAATTGTTTCACAAACATGAATCCCAATTTTTGATATTGGATTCTTTTCTGGTATGAGTGTGTTTTAAAAACTGTATTTTTTAATATTGACGTCTCTATTTTGTAGATGGCGGAGTTGATGCACTATAAGAATTTAGCAGGCGAAATGAGATATTGACGCGTTGCAAGTTGCAACTTTCTCCAGATCGCGGTTCGCGTTCTCTGATCAGACGACGATCGACGACTGAACCAGGCCCATCTAGTTTTAAATCTTAATTTATATATTATATTACAGTTATTTATATTCAAAGACAAAAGTGCATTATATTAGTTACATCAGGTAGATAAAAAACTATACAAAGTTAACAACAGAATCAAATAACAAAAATGAAGTATTACCACGTACTTCATCTTTTAAATAGACGTCTAGTCATCATCATCAGCAAGGGGTCAAAAGTGTCATATGAACACAGCAAAGTAAACAAAATGCAGAAAATCATATAGTCCTCTTATGAAATAAAAAACAAAAAACACTCTCAAAAACACAAGACAAGAAAAAAAGGGGTCAAAATTAGAACAAGCAAGTAAGCAACTGAGAATAAAAAAAAAATGAGTAAGTAAAGCTATGTATATATATGAAACAAGTAAAAAAACACAAGGATATTAAAATTAGTTTAATGAAGATCGAATAATAAATATCAGTAAAAAATGGAAGGAAAGGAAGTGGGAGATGGCAAAAAAAAAAAGAAAAACACAGAATACAGAAATGAAAGCAATGAGTTTAAACAAATAATCTAAGCTGATTCATAGTGTTCCCAATTATCTAAGACAGCCTTAATCTTTTCGGAACCTGTCAATTGATACACATCTTCAAAGTATTCTTTAGTTAATTCAAATGGTTTGGCAGTCAAGTTTGGAATATATTTACCGATTAAGCTTGCTGGCTTAACTGCAGATTTTGGAATCTTCTTAACCAAGAATCTTTGGAATGGTTTGACACCAGATCTTAAGTAAGATGAATGGAATGGAACTGAAATACCCTTTAATGGAATACAAGCAAAACCTCTTTCTAATTCGATTGGTTGTGGTTTAGCTAATGATTTCTTGGCAACTTCAGCAACAATTTCAGTTAAATGTTCAGCAACTTTTTCTAAAGACATAATTTCTTGTAATTTAACAATATCAATCTTTTGTAATTTGAAAACATTTAATGTATTGGTTAAAGTATCTAAACCTCTTAAATCACCTGCAGCAACATATTGTTGGTTTTCAACGTTGTAATTAACAATTTCTAATAACCAACCAGTTTGTTTACTGATATGTTCAATAACAAATCTTAAAGCAGCATCAGTGAAAGTAGGAGAAATTCTTGATGGGTTAACAGCACACATACCATAGTTAGATCTACCTAATGAATCTCTTGGAACAGCAACTTGCATAGTCATACCTCTATAGAAAACGACATCAACTAATGATTCAATTGGCATAACATCAGCTAATGATGATAAAGCAGAATATTCACCTAAAGAGTGACCAGCAAACATAGATTCTGCAGGAACCAAACCCTTTGCCTTCATATCTTCAAATGCAGCTTTTTCCATTAAGGTTAAAGCAGGTTGAGTGAATTGAGTGGCAGATAATAAACCAGTTGGTGATTTGAAAGTGAATGTAGAAGTAGTATCATCAATATCTTTGAAAATCTTTTCTGATTTCAATTTACCATCAGCATCCACAGTTTCAAACATCATTGTCTTGTATGATTCTCTAATCTTTCTACCCTTTGGACCACCAAAGTGAACAGTTAATTCATTTGGATTGTTCTTAACAATATCTAAGATAGAGAAACCATAGTTTTCAATAAAGTGAATATCAGCTCTATCCCAAACAGCTTTGGCAACCTCTGATGAGTTGTACAAGTCCATACCCATACCTTGTTCTTGAGAACCTTGACCAGTGAAAACAAAAGTGGAAACAGGTTGATCAATTTCAGCTTCACCAGCTAAAACAACTTCATCAGTTTCAACCTTCTTAGTCTCAATCTTGATAATCTTTCTACCATTGATCATACCAACGTGTTCTAATTTAGTTGATAATTCATCATTTGGTAAAACCATACCAACGAAAGTTGCCTTGTAAGCTCTAACTCTTGGAGCAACACCACTAGCAGCGTACATTTCAACTAATGATCTGACAGAAGCAGATGAGAACATACCATGGGTAATAGTACCTGGTAAGTTAGCATATGATGAGAACACTCTTGAAACGTGGATAGGATTGAAATCACCAGAGACAGCAGCATAAATTTCGTTAGAACCTGGAGCCTTAGTAGATAGAGCACCTGATAATGGAATAGCATTTTCAAACAGTAATGGTTGTTCAATTGGAGAACCATTTCTGGTTAAGTAATCAATAACAGGGTTACCATGGGAGTAAGCAGCTTCATAGTTGATTTCAGCAACTTGAACAACTTCCTTAGATGATAATTCATAGTAAGCTTCACCAGTAGTAATAACTGAAGAGTAAACGCTACTAGACTTGAACTTGTAGACAGACTTACATCTGAAAGTTAAAGTCTTGTTCAACAAATCAACATTATCAATCATGTGGAACCATTCCTTTGATTTCAAAACAGCAACATCCTTAGGAGATGACAACTTAACTTCAACAGGAGTTTCACTTGTCTTTTGGAAAGTGTTGTCAAAGTCGTCATAAGCACCTCTGTAGAAGAATGCAGAAGTAACTTCCATGATAGCAGCACCGTCTCTGTAGATGGTACCAACAACTTCAACAGTCTTACCAGTTTCACCGTTAACAACGGAAACAATTTCAGCATCAGAAGAAACCTTGTCACCAACCTTTAATGGTTCAGTACCTGGGAACATTCTGTAAGCATTTGACAAGTGAACCAATCTCAAAATATCACCGTCGACAGTTGAAGGGAAAATGGCCTTCATGATAGCCTTCCAACCAATGACAATAGCAAAGTCCATTGGAGCTAATTGATCTCTACCAGTTCTTGGAACAAAGTATTCACAGGAGTTACCAATAGCGTGAGTCAATTCTGCAATTTGTCTTGGATTAATTTCCATAGATCCACCATCAATTGTAGAAGAAACATCAAAGTTCAAGTCAACAGGGCTGGATTGACCAAACCAAACCTTCCAGTAGAATTCCTTGATTCTTTCATTTCTACCTTCCATAACTTCCAAAATAGGGGCAAAACCGTCAGATGGCTTGTATGTGTACAATAATTCTAATGGGATAGCGGAACCGTCAGCAGTTCTATGTTCAATTAATTCCAACTTGATAGAGTTTGGACCAGTTGTTGAAACTCTGACAATTTCTCTTGGCTTACCCTTTAATGGTTCACTAACAGAAATAACGGTCTTTGAAGGATCTTGTGGGTAAGAAATCTTAACAGTTAAGTTCTTAGCTGGTGCTAACACTTTTCTAGCAGCATTAGCAACATGGTTGTAACCTTGAACTGAAATATCAGATGAAATGAAAGCGTGTCTCCAGTTTAATTTAGAACCAGCCAATAATTTGAACCAAGCATCAGTATCTGGTAAGGTTGAGCCAATTGAGTAAGTGACCTCATTTGCAGATGGTTGAGAAACAGTGACACCTGGAATTGAAGAAACAACAGTAGCGACCTTGTCACTGAAGTATTCAACAACAGGAATCTTTGATGCATCACCACCGTAAACGTCTTGAGTTAACTTGGAAATATGACCATCGTGGATAGAATCTAAGATATCTTTGATTGGTTCATCAACCTTATTAGTGAATTGTGCAGCAACTGGACCATGTAAAATACAAGTTCTTTGAACATCTTCATCAACGACAGCTTCTAAATCTTCAGATTGCCATAATGAATCCTTCTTGAAGAACACTTCGAATCTTTCATCTAAGACAGGAACAAATGGAACTGGTTTTTGAATTGGGTTGGTACATTGAGCAATGAAATAATCATAATCTTCAGCGTTAATTAATTGGGTAGTAGAATCTGGGTAAGCTTTGAAAACAGCTTCTAAAGCTTCATCAGGAGAATCCAATTGAGCAAATCTTTGAATGACAGCAGTAGTTGACTTGGTTGAGAATCTTTCTTCGATTCTTCTTAAGAAATTAGCGGTGAAGTTTCTCAATGTAACATCGATCCATCTTGAAGATTTTCTAACATACATTAATTCAACACATCTCTTGGCGATTTGAGCATAAGTCATTTCTTGAATATCACAAACACCATTATCATTCTTACCAAACCATGTCTTTTGGAAATCAGAGTTCAACTTGGAGATGATGTAATCTTTCTTCTTTTCTAAAGCTTCAACCATCTTATTCTTTGGTAAAGAGAAGATAGTGTCATCCATTTCTTTCCAGAAAACAACAGCTCTTGTAGCAATCTTGTGGATTGGTTCACCCATTTCGGATCTAACAGTTAAGATACCACCAGTTGGCTTCTTATATGTCTTTTCCCATTGTGAATCATCAACACCAGAACAAGAAGCAATAGCTCTCTTAGCATCTGGAGATGTCTTAGCTTCTAAAGCAGTCATGACTCTTGAACCAAACAAGACACCATCGAATGGCATCTCTGGATAGTTGAATTTAGTAGACCATTGACCAGTCAAGTAAGGATAAGTATCTTCAGCAGAACCGAAACCTGAACCAGCAATCAAAATGATGTTTGGACATCTTCTAATCTTGGAATACATTTGTAAGATTGGTTGATGGAAATCTTCATAAGAGTGGTGACCACCACCTCTACCACCAGTCCATTGTAAAACAATTGGGAAGTTTGGATGAGCTTTAGCAATAGTAACACATTGGTTGATAGCATCAATAGAACCTGGCTTCAAACCTAAATGAGTTAAACCTAAAGTTTCGATATATTCAGTGGCAACTTCTAAAGATGGAACACCAGCACCAATGGACATAGATTGAATTGGGAAACCCTTTTCTCTTAATTCTTTAATCATTGGAATACCCCATTGTAACATTCTTGGGTTAACATAAATTAAGTTAACACCAAGACCATAACCAGGAGTAATTTGTTCAGTAACCTTTTCTAATGCCTTTTGCATTTGATTTGGATCAAAGTAACCACCACCTGCAATTTCAATATGGTAACCAGCTCTCAAAGTAGCAGCAACGAAATCAGGTGAAACGGTTGTTGGTGTCATACCAGGAACCATCAATGGAGCTCTACCCAATAATCTAGAGAATTTGGTATCAACGTAAACTTTACCTTCTCTGGTCTTGGCCAACTTAGGTTGATATTCTTTTAACCAGTTTGGAGCAAACTTCAATGAGGCAGCACTGATGTCAAACAATTCTTGCTTGTAACCAAATTCGGAATCTTCGACGGTAGCATCTAAAGAACCGGCAACAATGATTCTAACACCGGTACCTTCTTTGTTTCTATGAGTTAAAACACCTAAACCTGAAACACCACCTGGACCAAAATCAATGATATGAGTAGCGTTGAATTTAGTAGCAACTTCCCAGTTAACTGTATACAAAGTGATCAATTCAGTCATTCTTTCAGAGATATCACCTTTACGATCTTGTAAGTTAGAACCGTCATAAGTATCAAAGACAGGAATCTTCAAGTCTTCAGCTTTGAATGACAAACCAGCTTTCTTTAAATCAGCAGCAATTCTTTCATTTGCAGGAGCTAACAACTTAGAGTGGAAAGGTGATAAAATTGGCAAGAATCTTGAAGAAAACTTCAATTTTCTTTCACTGTATGGAATTCTTGATTGTTCTAAACCTGATGGTGCCTTTGCGTTTCTCAAGTTCAAATTCAAACCATATAATGATTCTGGTGGACCAGTAACGACAACGTTTCTAGCACCATTGACCAATGAGATACTGATATGCTTTGCCTCTGGTAAATGTTGATTAGTTTGATCAATGAACTTTGAAACTTGTTGAAGTGATAAATCTCTGATTGATAACATTGGACCTGGTTGACCTTCACCATGTTCTTCAGCATCCTTGACAGCGAATGGTGACAATGAAGTAGATGGATAAGCTTGTAAACATCTGACAGATAAATAGAACAGGAATTCAACAGCTTTTAAAGCTTGAACTTCAAATGATTCCCAAGAATCGACAGATGCTAAAGCAACAGCAGTAATTAAACCTTGTGAGTGACCAGTAGAACCTTGTAAAGATTTGTTAACTTGACCTGGACTAACACCTAAGATTCTACAACTGATGATATAGTGACACAATTGAATAACACAGATCAAAGGACATGAAACTGGAGCAGATAACAAGTGTTCATTGGTTGGAGTTTGTTCTGGGTTTTCTAACCAGTTAATCAAATCAAATCCATGTGTATAAACTCTATCTATATCTGAAGTTGAGGAGACCAAAGTTTGTAATTTGGCTTGAACTTTTATCAAGAAATCGGAAACTAAACCATTGTAAACGGTATAGATATCTCTCAATTCTTCAAAATAGTCATCAGTATTACCTTGACCACCATAAACTGAATAAATCAATGCTTCTTTGTTAACGGAAGCATTGAATAGCACAGAACTGGTAGTACCATTTTCGCTTAAACCATATGATTTATCAAGGAAGACTTTAGCAGAAAAATAGTTCTTAATTAAATGGTTCTTAACCTTGGATAAAGTAGTTGGGTAAGTTTCACTGGTTAACAAATCGGCAGCAAATGAGTGAATGTCACGGTTTTGTAAGAATCTAGTCTCAAATTCATCTAAAATTAAGCTTGCGGCATCTAATTTTTCAGTTTCAATTGACTTAGATTCCATGACATAACCTAAGAACATCATCAATAGCTCAGCTTTAGAAGATGGTTCATCATCATGTGCAAAACCTTCAGTAACATCTGGCAATGATTTATAGAAATCTGTAGTCAATTGTTGATACAATAAATAATTTGAAGGTGGTGTTAAAATGGTGGTTTCAATAGAACCGTGAGTAATAACTAATGGTCTATTGGTTGACATTTTTGTAGGGCTATTATTATTATTATATTATTATTATTAATTAAGTAATCTAGATTAGAATACCATTGAGATATGTTAGTAAACTCTTGCTCTTAAATGCGATTATAAAAATCTCTTCATCCCCTTTCAAAAGGTACAATATAAACGCTACTAGAAAAAAAAGCTCGTACAACTCGGGAAAACCCAAACAAACACGACATGTGAAATATCTGCCGGGGAATATGTACTAGTAAAAAAGCTTGTAACGTTGACATCTTTGGTCCGAGTGTCGTGCCGTACTCAATTTGAAAAAAGAACCCAGCAAAAAATAAATGTTAAAAGGAACAAAAATGGAAATAAATTAAATTGTGCTCTGCATAGTAGGTTAAAAAAGAGATTAAGTACAGGCAATTATATGAATTGTAACACTAGATACCAATTAAAATGTAAAAAATGAGTGTGTAATTTTAAAAATGTAGTCCCAATTGACGAGATCTGTGAAAAATGCAGAATTTTTCAAATTTTCAATTCTAGATGAATAAAATGCGAAAAAAAGGGTGAAGGAAGCGTAAAACAAAGTAATTCATAAATAGAATAAATGATACTAACCTTTTCGAAAAAAATAAAAAGCCAAAGTGCAAAATAAACTGTAACAATCTATTATTCAATATGGAATGTGGTAAAAATTTCCGATCGAATTGAATGAATCTGGAAAAAGTAATTTGAAAAAAAAGGAAGCAATCAATCAAGAGTTTTTGAAATAATTCAAGAAGGATTGGTAGTCAAGTAATCGTCAAGAAATTAAGGAACTGAATTACAAATATAAGATGATTATGATCTAAAGTGGTAAACGATGATAATCAATGAAATCTGTGAAAGTTCAGAACTGTAGAGAGATGGGTAGGGTTCAAAGATAAAAAGTGGTATAAAAAAAGTTAACCAAACGAATTAAAAATGAATGGAAATCTAATGAGCAGAACACCAAATGGATTATATATGACGATGACCTGAATGACAAGGACTTGATTGTCTTTAAAAATAAGAAGGCAAAAACAAAAAGAAAAATTAATTGATAAAACAAAAAGCAAAATGACAACCAACCAACCAACAAACATGCAAAACAAAACCACATCTCGATAGAAAATCCTCTGTACAAATTGCCAGACCACCGCTGCCCGTTCGTACAGCTTACCTGGTACCTGTTCCGCCCCCGAATACCACGAAGGCACCACGAAGGGCAGGGCACGACAGGGCATTTTTCCCACTCGTTGGTTTTAGCACCGCCACTTTCACCCAACCCTTCCCAACAGTTGTGTTGGGCTTTTGCACCGCCATGTGGCTGGAATAATGAAGTTGTACTGTGAAATTTTCGCTTGTTGTGTGGCGGTGTTTAGCAATTGAGAGTGGCTCGTTGTAATTTTGTTGGCACTAGGTCACGTGCATATATTATAAGTCACGTGAAGCAATTTTTCTTTTTTGTTCTTTTTTGTTTTTTTTTTCCAGGCTTTGCTTTTTTTTTTTTTTTTCCCAGCTGGCTGTTGGAGCCGGGCCGGCTATTATATTTTTCATTTGTGTTGGCTTATTATTTTTACAGTTTGGCGTTTGGCGTTCCTGTTTATGTTGGCGCTGGCTTTGGCGTTGGCGTTGGCAACTTGCAATTTGTATACAATAACAGTGATTATATACAGTACAATCGCGATCTGGTACTGCCAACTTGCCGGTGCTGGTGTTTGAACTTTTACCTACATCACCGGCTATTAATAATAACAGACCAACTCCGGTATTACAAATATTTTCGGTTGGATACTTCTCTCCAGTATGTTCCTTATCGTCCCTCATTTTAGTTCCAATTCCTAGCTCTACATAATTTTCTCTGTTCAATATTCGCCCCCCTCCCCACCAATGCTAGTCCCTCCTCCCGTTGGAACTTGTAATTTGGCGCAGGCAGTCGCTTGCTCACAAACGTTGAGAGTTTCGCGAGCCGTGTCCAGCTCATACGTACAGCTATTAACTATTTGATTGCTGGTGTCACGTGTAATAGATAATAACCCCAACTGTTTAATGAATTACTTAATTTTACTGTTTTATCACCCACGCCCAGCTACTTATTTTTAAACTGCCTAAGATCTATTAATAATAACCGTGCTAACTCCAATTCGGAGTTGAACTGTTCACAGCCGCCGCCACAGACGTCTATATGCCTTATCAACAAAAATAAATAAAATTTATATATATGTATAATCATAAAAAATAATTCTAGTTCCGTCTATTCTCTATTAGAGATCATAAGTCTCTTTCAATTCCGGTAACTCATACCCAACAGCTTTCAATTCTTCAACATGAACAGGCGGTTTATCAGACCCAAACTTACTCTTGTATTTTCCATAAGCTGTCTTTAAATTAATTGAGTCAGCTCTTAGTTGGATTTGAGGTAGATCCCAACCACCAACCTCATTTCTCAATTCACCTAGATCGTTCAATATTTCCAAAGAATACTCAATGTCATCAGGGTACAACAAATTGTGGAACTTTGGTCCACTGCCATTTTTCTTCAACGTTTTCGATTCATCTGCTGCCATTGTTGCAATGTCAGGTAGTTGAATCTTACCAGTTAGCACTCTACTCAACCATGCAGATTGCAACTCCGCAGTCTTGAAAGGTAAAACGTATCTTGGCACCATCACAAACACCAAACCAGGGTGATGATAACTGATCATCTGCTTGTATAATCCTTGAACTCTCAAACCATCAGTAATAATTGGATGTTTACCCTCATTAATTTTCTTTAAAAATGGGTAATGTCTTAAAAATCCAGTACCAAATACTATGGCATCGACATTTTCTAGCCATTTACCATCACTAAACAAAACCCTTTTGTTTTCTGGATCAAATTGAACGATATCTTCCAATTGCTCAACATATTCAATTTTTGCGTCACGACCAGGAACGTCTGTAACACTTCTAATACTCTTGTAAATAGTCTTTTTAAATTTTGATGCAACTTGTGAACTAATATCTATACCAGAAGCTGAGTTACCAACAACCAATATTTCACCTTTCACATCCGCAAATTGACCAGCACCTTGATAGAATTTAGAATGAATAATTGAACCTGGATGCTTTGAATACCATTCTTTTAAACCTGGCTTATTTGGAATGTATGGTAGCTCATAATTACCTGAATTAATAACTACAACATCAACATCCAAAACACCATCTGGTTCAATTGGATTTTCAATGGTTCCACCCACTGTCAATCCATTGACTTTTCTATAAACAACTCTCCATTTTCCATTTTCTAGTTTAAAAACATCGAGAACAACAGTATTAAATTTAATATACTTTGTAATATCTTTTCCATAATCTAGTAAATAATCTAAAACTTGTTCTTTAGTTGGAAATAATGGTGTCCCTTTAGGGAAAGGATGATCTTTAAATTCCATAAGATCCCTTGGTGTGTTTGTTTCCAAGTTTTCATACACCGGACTGATGTACTTCCATAGATCTTGATCTGGATTTCCTCCTTTAGCATCTTTTTTAAATGGTGCTACTGTTGATTCATGTGTATTTAAATCGATAAGATCTAATTCAAAATCATCTTGATTAAAATCATTTTGATTTTGATAATTCCAAAGACCTCCCAATTGATCACGTTTTTCAAAGCATGTAACAGATTCAAAATCTTCTTTTAAAAGAGATTTAATTGCTGTCAAACCAGATGCTCCTGCACCAATTATAGCTGCGGACTTATAACCTCCGAATTGTAAGTGCGTCATTTTGGTAAATAGATTAATCGGAGACAATGCAGTCAAAATACTAAAAATATCAAAAAAAAACCCCGGAAATTGTTTTTTTTTATTCTAATAAATGACATTATAATCACATTGAAAATTAGCATATTTTAGTTAACCAGAAGGATTTTTAACTACTTTTATATGCTAATATCTTCCAATCGTTTTTCATCGATAACCCATAATGGAGTCACACTGTGGCTCAAACGTGTGTAGGTTAAGACACACCGGTTCCTGCGTCAAAGCACAAGACATTCTCAAATTTCTTTATCAAGATCTGAAAAAGTTTTTCAAGTGGAACACATACGACAAAGGAAAGGTGGCAATATATTGTTTGTAAACTGGTAGTATGTGTACACCTATATATTTCATTATCTGTGAAGCCTTTTTGTGGGATGAGTGGGAGATCGACATTTCACATGTTTCTTGTAATCGTCGCTTTTTGCCGACCACAAGTTACAACCACTCTTGAGTCTTCACCCATAAACTCAATTCCAATTACAAATTAAAATCCTTGCAACTATATATATATACCTTTATAATCATTGGATGGATGTATATGTGCCATTTTGTGTCTCCCTCCGATAAATAGCTATAAAAGCCCATAAAGTTTTCACAAGTTAAAAATGAATCAACTCATGCCCGAATAACTTATAACTATGGAAACTAGTAGCTGAGCGACGCGCCGATTGACATACCCGTGTCACTTGACTCGCTTCTAGATTATGTTGCCTTCACGGCCCAGACACGTCAGATGATGCGGCCCAAAACGGAAATAAGAATAGCCTAAAACCCGCAGACATAGGACCACTTTCTAGAAGTCGAAGAAGTATATAAGTGGCTGATTTCCCCTCCAAAAATTCAATCTCTTTGTAGTCTTGTATTTTTTGTTACTTCCATTTACCATCTATCAAATAAATTCAATTCTATTCAATTTATTGTACTTTTTTTCAATTCGATATTGAGAATTAATACAGTTTTTTAGTTAGTTATCCCCCCGGTACCCCCACCCACAATATTTCCCCTTACTTTATTGTTTACCCCACTTTTTCTTCTTCACTATGGCTTCAAAGACTTCAAACAAGATTACCTTTTCTTTAAATTGGGCAACTGAACCTTATCACATCCCAATTTACTTAGCTCAATCAAAAGGCTACTTCAAAGAACAAGGTCTTGATGTTGCTATCATGGAACCATCCAATCCATCTGATGTCACTGAATTAATTGGCTCAGGTAAGATTGACATGGGATTGAAGGCAATGATTCACACCCTTGCTGCTAAAGCACGTGGTTGGAACGTTACTTCTGTCGGTTCTTTATTAGATGAACCTTTCACTGGTGTTTTGTACTTGAAAGGAAAATCTGGTATTGTCGATGGTGATTTTACCTCTTTAAAAGGTAAGAAGATTGGTTACGTTGGTGAATTCGGCAAGATTCAAATTGATGAACTATGTGGTCACTATGGAATGACTCCAGATGACTACACTGCTGTCAGATGCGGTATGAATGTTGCCAAGGAAATTATCGAAGGTAACATTGATGCTGGTATTGGTATTGAATGTGTTCAACAAGTTGAATTAGAAGAACACTTAAGAAGCAGAGGCGAAGATATCAATCAAGTTGGTATGCTAAGAATTGACAGATTAGCAGAATTAGGTTGCTGCTGTTTCTGTACTGTCTTATACATTGCTAACGATGAATTCCTTGCCAAGAATCCTGAAAAAGTTCGTAAGTTTATGACAGCCATCAAGAAGGCAACTGACTTTGTTATCAATTCACCAATTGATGCCTTTGAAGAATTCTGCTCAGTTAAACCATTGATGAACAATGATTTGAACACCAAGGTTTACGAAAGATGCTTTGCTTACTTAAGTGATTCTTGTTACAACGTTCACAGAGATTGGAACAAAGTTAATAATTACGGTAAGAGATTATTGGTTTTGCCAAAGGATTTCAAAGCCAATTATACAAACGAATACTTATCTTGGCCTGAACCAAATGAAGTTGAAGATCCAATGGAAGCTCAAAGATTAATGGGTTTACATCAGGAATACTGCAAATGTAACGGTGGGTACCGTAGATTAGTTTTGAACAGAGTTTAAAACTAATTCTATATTTTATTTTTTATTTTCCTCTTCTTTATTTAGTATTGGGGAATGCTAAATAGAGAAGGGAAAATATATGGTGGATACTTTTATATAGTGACTTTATATAAAATTCAATATAATATGGGGATATTTGTATTGACATATTTTACGAGGAATAACGTGTAACCTTGTAAATTGTAACGCAACAATAAAGCTTGCTTAGGATATCTGCAGTGGTTTATCCGATAGGTTAAAAAAAAACCTTAATGTCGTAAAATTCGTTGCGTTGTTTTTTTCGCGCTAGGTTCTACGAAGCAACCAAGCTACGTCGGAGAAAGCGTGGCTATAGTCAGCTAATATTAGTAGAAAGCAAGTTAGTTGTGGTGGCTACCAATAGCTGAAAGGGTAGCTCAAATCATCTCCGTCTCTTTGGGGCGTTTATTTTTGTTATGTTAAGAATTAATAGGTAAGAGTCATCGAATGTGTTGTGTTTACCTTGGGGAAAAATTTTTCATCTTCCATCAACACCACGTCAGATCTGTACAATTTCTTACAAAATTGACTAAAAAGGCCAAATAAGTAAGAAAGAAAAGAAAAAGGATAATCCACCTGTTATTTCAGGATGGAAAAACACTTACTATATTGGAAAAACAACGAATGTACCAAGTGTTGTAACTTGCCAACACCATTAGAAGCTTTTTATAACATGATCGAGCAGTGAGCACCCCACAAACTGTGTTCAAGGTTGCATTGTGCAGTGTGCAAAGACTCTTGTCAGTTGATAGATCGTCTTGAGGAGAAAAAGGAGTAAATCAAAAAAACTGCCAGGCAGCGCACTACGTGGGTGTCAGCCTGTCTTAGCTTAAAGTTTGATGACGATATTGTTAGCGGGGAATGTAGTATTGGCTTCAATCTTTAAAAAAACAAGCAAAATTGATGTTGGTCTTCAGTTTGGGTTAACTTTAAAGTTCACATAATAAACAGTTTTTTCTCTTGCGGGGTGCATGGCTACCAATAGTTCCTTGTATAAGTACCTTTCCTTACAATGGACTCATTATGGCGTTAGGAGATAGATCCTACTGAAGAGCAAGCATGGCACTGCCTACCGGTGGCTCCGATAAAATTTTGACTTTAGTCGAAGCTGATTAAGTAGCTGTGCATACACTTATGGGCCAACAACATGACTTCGAGAAAGACATTGTATGTATAGAGTTTTTTTGTTTCTATAATAAGCACAGCAATAGATAACAAGCGACCTCGAAACGAGACTAAATATAAAGAAAAGTCTAACTTGGATTTATTATATCCATAAATGTCAGTTGGTTAATTGCCAACATGAGTAATAAGTTAGAACCTAGAATGTGTATGTGTTTTAAAAAAAAATGAAGATAATTCAATGGGAATAAGGTGAATTCAAGTTAGAATTCAAGCTGACGTGTCCAAAAAGTGCATTTGTTGAATAAAGCTCGAAATTGTTGGACAAAACTATATGATTTGGCTTCATCTATCAACGTAGCTGAGTAAATTGTGGAAATCGAGATACCTGCTGTTTACTATTTACCTTGATCAGATTGATAAGAGAGAAGAAAAAAACTAGAGGTGCACCCAAGTGTCCAGTTCCCACTGTGGCAGCACGAAATAGCGCCCGCGGTGATCCCAAATCTTTGATCTTATGTTGGTTTTCTTGCGGAATTCTTGGTATCTTTGCAATGCTTACTTACTGTGATAAGCTTTCAAACCAACCTGTGAACTAAAGAGAAGATTTATATTTCTAATGTTGATAATGTTTATATATATTCGATATAAAAACAAAACTCTTTAAAAAAACATGATCTTAGAACACCATTTTAAAAAGGTAGACGTCGTAGTAAATATGCTTAAATTGATATTAATAAAAAACACAGAGAGGGCTTAGAACCTTAAATGAAAAGAATAGATTAAAGAACAACTAATATCAGCCTAATAATCGTCAACTACACTCATTTAATTAAGGTGGTGTTTTTCCGCCTCCTGCTATAGTTTTTCTTCACCCCTAACTTTTCAAAAATGCCACAAAGCTAATCTTATGCTACGTAGTATTTTTACGTCGTTTATGAGCGTGAAACTTAATTGAGATTGTAACATCTGTATTTCTATACAAACAAACACAATCAAAAGAACTAAAGTAAAAGTAAAAGTAAAAAGTAAAGAAAAATCAAATTCATCAAATATAGTAAAATTGGTTAAGTAAAAAATTGAAAAGATAAAATAATAAGTAAAGTAAGCAAGCACAAAAAAAAACTAAATTAAAATAAGGCTAAATTGTTAATTTAAGCTCCAAGAAACTAACTGTATTCAACGTGTTCAACAGATTGTTTTTCGTTGTTTCTTTCAATGTCAATTGCAGCATCTTCACCATCGAAAATTTCAGCAATTTCTTCTAAAGAGTGACCCTTGGTTTCTGGGTAGAAGAAGAAAATATTAACGACAATTAAAGCTAATAGACAACAGAACAAGATGTAGTATTTCCAACCAATTTTATCTAAAGCAATGGAGTTACAGAAGGAAGCAACAATCAAAGCAGCATAAGTAACAAACATAAGGACAGATAAACCTTTAGCTCTTAAGTGGTAAGGGAAAATTTCTGTTGGATAAGCAATCAAAAGTGGAGTAAATGCAACATCATAGTGGAAGAAGTAAATGAAGATAAAACCCAAAACACCTCTACCATATGATTTACCACCATGAATATTGAACATAGCAGATAAGGCAGTCCAAATAATATAAGAGATTAACATACCAATGGTAGACCACAAGAACAAAGGTCTTCTACCGAACAAGTCGACGGCTAAAGCAGCTAAGACAGCAGCAACGAAGTTGAAAATTTGTAAGAAACCGTTAATCAGAGTTTGCATGGAAGCAGAAGTGATACCAATAGTGTTCAAGACTAAAGTGAAGTAATAAGAAACAACAGCATTACCACACCATTGACAAGATAATGCTAAAGAAGCAGCAATGTAAGTTCTCTTTCTGTTACCTGGAGTAGCAATCAAATCTCTGTAAGTGACGGAATGAGTTTGGTTTTCCATATCTAAAGCTTCAATAATTTCACTCATTTCAACATCGACTAAAGTACTGGTTTCATCACCACCTGCATGATGTTCAACTAAGATTTCTCTTGCTTCACTAATTCTACCTTTAGAGACCAACCATCTTGGGGATTCAGGAACCCAATATAAGAAAGCGAGTTGAATAATTGGGTAACCTGCTTGTAATAAAGTTGGAATTCTCCAAGCCCAAGTATCACCTCTACCAGTGGTACCGTAACAACTCCATGAAGCTAAGATGGAACCAACATAATAGAAAGTATTGTATAAAGCAGTAACTTTACCACGATGAGAAGGATAAGCTAATTCAGCAATCAACAGGGGACTTGGTTGAGCAGCAAGAATACCACCAATACCAATAATGAATCTAGCAGCAATCAGTTGACCAATATTGATAGATGTGGTTTGAATGATGGTAGCAATAATAATTAAAACAATACCTAAAGCTAAAGTATTCTTACGACCATAAGTATCAACGATCCAACTGGTAAAGAAAGCAATAGCTGCACAACCAATGTTTTGAGCAGCATTAACGAAACCTAACCAAGTACCTTGTGGATTACCGAAATAGTCCTTCCATTCATCTAATGATTGTAAACCGTTCATCAAAGAACCATCAAAACCACCAGTAGCAGAACTTAATAAAGGAACTAACAGCAGAAGATTTAATCTAAGTAAATGTTTTTGTTTGTACCATGCTTTACCATCTCTTGGTAGCACTTCAGCGATGGCTGGACCAACGATTTTTTCAATCGGAGTAAACTTTAATTTCATATTTAAATAACAGAGTAAAAGGGAGGCAACGGAGTTAAAAAGGAATGCAAGTAGGTAAAAGTGCTCTTAATAATGAAAGAAGACAAATCACTTACACACTTAAAAGTAATTGTTGTTTGATGATGTTAAAATCATGATTGAAATGGATCAGTTGAAAAAGGAGGGAACGATGAGTACTTATACGCGGAGAAAAAAACTAAAGGGTAGTCAGCAAGACGCAAGATTTGACAAGAACACCGATGTGAAACGGTTGGTAGCACACGTTAATACTTAGCTACAACTACAGTTAGTTAGCTAACAACAACAAAAGGGAAAGAAAGTGTCTATCAACTTGCAAGCGATGCAAGCCGAGTCACCCTATTAAGAAAACGATTACGTGTATGCAACAACAGAAATACACAACAAAGACAATAACCCCCACAACTTATCTTTGTTGGACGATGGTGGGGTGGTGGTCCGGTGGGGAGTATAGATGATCTTTTGCAGAAGAAGATCACAATACCTTAACAATAGTAATAAAAGAAGCAACATAAACAATAAGATTAAAAGAAATAAATAATATGTAACTAAACAAGATAAAAACTATTTATCAAAAGAATCGAAATAATGTTGTTACACACTGGACATACGGGAAGAGGAGTAAGAAAGGGAGAGGGGCCAGAAAGCGAACACCAATTCAAAAAAATACCAAGCTAAAAAGAGGAACAAAGAAATTAAACAACCATGTTAGCATAAAAGAGAAGAATATAGATAATAACAGAAAGCAGAAAAATAAAACTTTTTGTAAAACTCCTATTATTAGGATTTTATCAAGTGGAACAATGGTTGGAGAGTGCGCAAACTGACGGAACATCTGTGCCTTCAGCGTGGCGGAACTTGATACAGCCACAGACTGAGCGTAGAATGTGTGGCTGATCAGTATAATGCATGAGGTTTAATAGTTTTTCCAGCGCTCCTCGGGGTTCTCTCTCCGTGATGATTGGTGCAGGAAAAGAAAGGAAGATGCTGCGTACAAAGCTGCTACACCGCAAATTGCTAACTGACATATCGGGCAGTTAGCACAGACCCCACCTCCCTTGCATGAAAGTTTTTCGATGTGAATCTGTAGCAGATTCACAGCTATTGAAGGCGAAAAATTCGAAAAGCGCATCTATTATTGCACCAGCCTTCCGGTCTGACTATTCCGCCGTCCGCGGGCTGCACCAAATCAAATCCCCACAGAGTGAGTTTCGCGGGGGGACAATAGAGCCGCATGTGCAATTAATTTTACCAACCAACAAAACACGACAAAATGAACCCTCTCGGTAATTGGGCGATTGGTTGCTAGTAAACATGAGACGCATTTGTGTGGTGTTGCTAAGTTAGTGGCTGTATTTCGGGGAACGCAGTGCTTGTCCAATTGTTCTCTTGTTTGTGGGCGACAATGTACAGGCTTTGTTCCTGGTAGAGGTAGAAGGCTCAAGGGGGGGGGCGTTTGATCACCCTTGATTAACCGGCATCCAGATGCAGCACTTTTTTTTTAGTGCGATGTTTCTGAAATCTGCCTTTTTTGCCTCCTTTAACACCTAATTATCCGGAATGCTGGTCCCGATTAATAACCATCTCAACCAATGAAATGAAGCGTTGCAACTACCAAGATAATTAATTATTACGAGATTTTCGGCCTTCTACCCCGGTTCGGCCTCTATTGTTATTTCTTCATGGAAACAATTACTCCAGTATAATTGCTTTGCTGGGACAAAATAATAACATTATACAATATAAATATAATAATAATAATCATTCTAATAATCATTCTAATAATAAAACCAATAATAATAGCATTTATTGATTTAATTAATTCTAATTCATGACTTGTAAATTTAATAAATGGAGGTCAGTTCACGAACTAACCACGCTATTTATTTCAATTTGTAAATTGTAACTGACCCCTCGCCCCTCGGTACAATAGAACCGTACTCCATTCCCCGTAAAATTATCTCGATGCATGTGCTCACTGTTTACCATCGACAACCGTAGTATCAATTGTGATTTCCACTTTTTTTTTTTTGTCATTACAATTTAACTAATTAATATAGATATACTAACTTGCTTTTCAAAAAGTTATAAATATACGTGTGCTGATATTTGGAAGCTTGCATGAGATTACCCGAAATACTAAATACAAATTACGTGCGATTTCATAACACGTATTAACTTTCCTTTACTTTGAAATTTGTTGCATCTCTAAAAACGGGATTCTAATTTCTAATGAGCATTTACCTGTTAGTGAGAAATAATTATTATACCTATTGGTTAATTTAATTAATTTATATTTGCTTTGTTAGCTCTTTTGTTCTTTTTTAGTCATTACCCCACCGAAGAACAATCCTGTTTACTAATCTTAATCAGAATCGCCCTTTTTTTAATGACTAAGTAAGATCAGCCTTTTTATACGTAATACTCATGCTATATCCGTGATGTATATTTCAAACACTTGGCTTTTCATCCTTTATAGGAAGTTACTGTTTTGTCGGGATTCACATTCCCAAAATAATCCCGACATATTGTCTATTCCCGCACCACGTCGTATACTTTTATTTTTTTTAAAATTACTTTACTCTTTCTTACAGAGGCGTTTCACACATTTTTTTGTGGAGTTGTAAAAAAATCCACAATAAAAAAAAAAAAAAACTAGTATATATACAAGAATCCTCCGGTAGTTCTCAGTTTCTCTTTTCACTTTCCAATTTACATTTTTTATTTTTTTGTTTTTCATTCTCAGTATATTTCCAATCATATCTTTTCTTTCGAGAAGTTTTATTTTTTATCCTTTCCTTTTACCTCCGTGTATAAACATTCAAAAAGTTTTTTTTATATATTTTTTAGCTTAATTTACGATGTCCGATTTTGATGTTGAAGAGATTTTATCCCAATTGACAACACCTGAAAAGATCAAGTTGTTGTCGTTGAAAGATTTCTGGCATACATCTGATATTCCACGTTTGTCCATTCCTTCTTTAAGATTTTCTGATGGACCAAACGGTATCAGGGGTACTAGATTTTTCAGAGCTTTACCTTCTGCATTAGTTACCGCCGGTACTGGTCTCGGTTCTACTTTTAACACCGAATTGTTAACTAGAGCTGGTGAATTGATGTCATTGGAAGCAAGACATAAGGGTGTCCACGTTATCTTAGGTCCAACTTGTAACATTCAAAGAGGTCCATTAGGTGGTCGTGGTTTTGAATCCTTCAGTGAAGATCCATTGCTATCAGGTTTATCCGCTGCTGCTATCATTAATGGTATTCAATCTGCTGAAGGTATGAGTGCTACTATTAAGCATTATGTTGGTAACGATTTAGAAGATGATAGAAATTGGATCAATTCAATTATCTCCGAGCGTGCTTTAAGAGAAGTTTACTTATTACCTTTCCAATTGGCTGTTAAATATGCTGATCCAAGATGTTTCATGACTGCTTATAACAAAGTTAATGGTGAACATGTTTCTCAATCAAAGAGATTGTTACAAGATATCCTTAGAGATGAATGGCAATGGGATGGTTTAATCATGTCTGACTGGTTCGGTGTTTATTCTCTAAAGGAATCAATTGATGCTTCATTAGATTTAGAATGTCCTGGTCAACCAATGATGCGTAAACATGATTCTGTGAATCATGCTGTTGTTGCTAGAGAGATCTCTCTTGATACAATTGATCAAAGAGTTAGACAAGTTTTAAAATTAGTTAAGCGTGGTATTTCAACTGGTATTGAAGAAAACGCACCAGAGGACTCCGCAAACAATACCCCTGAAACTAGTGCGAAATTATTAGAAGTTGCTAGAGAAGCCATTGTCTTGTTAAAGAATGATGATTCAGTCTTACCTTTATCCAAAGAAGAATCCGTTGCTGTTGTTGGTCCATCTGCTAAGATTGGTAGAATTAATGGTGGTGGTTCTGCTTCTTTAAATCCTTATTACAACACCAGTATCTACGAAGGTGTTACTGCCAAGTTAGGTAAGCAACCTCCATTTACTTTAGGTTGCTCTATTGATCAAGGATTATACGATTTAGGTAAATTTGCTACTCATGATAATGGTGCTAAGAAAGGTGCTTACTTCAAGATTTACAAAGAACCTGTTGGAACTCCTGATCGTACATTAGTTGAAGAATTCACTTTAGAATCTACTAAGTTCTGGTTATTCGATTACAAGAACCCTGAATTTAAGAATGACTTATTCTACATGGATATTGAAGGTGAATTCACTCCTGAAACTTCTGGTAACTATAAGATCCACATCTCTGGTATGGGTACTACTTTGTTCTACTTAGATGGTGAATTATTACTTGATGACAAGACTAAACAAGTGTTAGCTCCACCAAAATTAGGTTCTGGTTCCGTCGGTGATGCAAAGATTGTTCCATTAGATGCTTCAAAGACTTATAAATTCAAGATTGAATTCGGTTCTGGTCCAACTTTCACTTTGAAGACTGAAGATATCTTCTCCATTGGTGGTGGTTCTTTGAATGTTTCCATTGATATCATTGAAACTGATGAAGAAAGAATCCAAAAAGCTGTTGCACTTGCTTCATCTGTTGATAAAGTTGTTGTTTGTACCGGTACTTCTGCTGATTATGAATCTGAAGGTTTCGATAGAACTGACATGGACTTACCAGGTAAACAAGATGAATTGGTTGAAGCCATCTTAAAGGTCAATCCAAACGTTGTTATTGTTAATCAATCTGGTACTCCAGTTACTATGCCATGGGCTGATAAAGTTAAAGGTATTGTTCAAGCTTGGTTCAATGGTTCTGAATCTGGTAATGCAGTTGCTGATGTCTTGTATGGTGATTACAACCCAAGTGGTAAACTACCATTAACATTCCCAAAGAGAGTTGAAGACAACCCAGCATTCTTAACTTTCAAATCTAATCACGGTGAATGTATCTACGGTGAAGATGTCTTTGTTGGTTACAAATACTATGAGAAGACTAAGACTGAACCATTGTTTGCATTTGGTCACGGTCTTTCATACACTACTTTCGAATTATCCAACTTGAAGGTTGAATTTGGTTCTGATGAAGATTTAATTGTTACTGTTGATGTTACTAACAGTGGTAAGATTGCTGGTCAAGAAGTTGTTCAATTCTATGTTGCTCCACCAAAGGACTTCAAGGCTGTTCAAAGACCAGCTAAGGAATTGAAAGGTTTCACTAAGGTTCATGTTGAAGCAGGTGCTACAGTCAAGGCTACTATTCAAGTTCCTATCAAATACACTTGTTCTTACTACGATGCTGATAGATTGAGATGGACCATTGAGAAGGGTGAATATTCCGCTATCGTCGGTAACGCATCCGATTCAAAGGACTTGATCGTTGCTCCATTCACCGTTGAAAAGACCTCATACTGGCACGGTATCTAATAATTTGAATTTATATAGTATGTATCCTATTTACACAACCGTATTGAATTACGGAATGATGAAATAGAAAATTAATTAAGTATGCAGATGACAAGGAAAAAGAAAGGAAAGACAGTTGTAGAAAAGACATAAAAAAGGAAAGAATGTAGATCTGTGGTAAATACAGACAAGCTCATTCCTACGCTTCCCACACTTACAAGCTGCCAGCCCAACCAGCGTCTCCGGAACGACTCGACCGCTGCCAAACGGCTGCAAAACGGCTGCCAAACCAAATCCCCGTCCAATGATAGCAAAACCCGTCTTTCTCCCTTCCCAAATCCCGCAATCGTCCATATCGAGTACTATCGACGCAAATCGACCTCACATTCAGGTCGATCGACCACGGAAATCATCCGATTCGCTAACTTTTGCGGGTTCATGTCCACTGCGACTCCAACGGCGACTGGAGCGGTGGAGAGTATAAATAAGCGGATATATAGCCTGTGGTTGCACAAGGGGTGCTATTGGTGTGAATTTTATTTGTGCGTATAGGTGTTATCTGTCTTTACTTTACTTTGCTTTATACTAGCTGTTTCACTTAGGATCATTGATTTGTTAACCTGCTGCATTGTTTTTTGCTCTCCAGATCAGTTATTTGCTACTCCATATAAATCAAACATTCACATTCAAATTTTAAACTATGAAGATCGTTACTCAAGAGGAAATGGATGCTCATTCATGGGCTACAATCGTTGGTGGTTTAAACGGTTTTGCCTTGGGTACCATGGTGTCTATTGGTATCTTTGCTATGGCACCAAAAAGATATCCTCGTTTATTCACCTTACCATGGTCAATTAGAACTGCTGTGGCAATTATTCCACCTGTTTTCTCATGTGCTGTTAATGCTGAATTAGCATCAAATAAATTCGATGAAAAAATGTACTCATCTGAATATACTCAACATAAAGTTTTAGAAGAACACAGACGTTGGGCTGCATTGTCAACTACTGAAAAGATTGTGGAATCTTTGTCCAACAACAAATATAAGATTATTACTGGTCTTTGGGCTGCTTCTATGGTTGGTTCCTGGGTTGTTGTTAACAGAGATCCAATCTTAACCAAGACTCAAAAATTTGTTCAAGCAAGAATGTACGCTCAATTTATCACCGTTGGTTTATTATTGGCTTCAATGGGTTTAAGTGTTTATGAAGAAAACCATCATTTGAACAAAAAACAAAAAAGAGAAGATGTTTATTTAAAAGAAATTATTGAAGAAGGTGAACATGATGCCAAAGTTACAAAAGTTGCTAAAGTTGCTAAAGTTGCTGAACCTAAAGTTGCTGAAGCTCATAATCAATAAGCAATTAAACAAATATACGATTCACTTTCACGATTTTTTTTCCGATCCCAAAGTCATATGAACAGCTTACGATACTTTTGTTTTTTTGATAATTCTTTTTTTCTCTTTTTAAGGTTTATTGATTTGGTTGGCTTTTTTTTGTCTTTGACCCCCTTTATTCGATACTTTTTTTTTAATCCTCTCATGTTCATTTTGTTAATTTTTAACATACTAATTCGTGTATAGTACATAGTTATAAATAGATCACCGCATCTATCTCTCATGAAACTTTATTAATATTTGATACAATAAAATAAATCTTTGGATCTTAACGGATCACATTCCGACCGGGGTAAAAATAAATGACCTCCCCTGCGGACATGACAGCCCAAAATTGATTTAAGTAGTGTGCATTTTTTTTTTCTTTTTTTTTTATTTCTCCTTTTTTGAGGGATTATTCTTTTATTTTCTAAAAGAAAAACAAAAACATAAATTTAATCAGACATAACTAGTAAATGTAAAAAAACATAGAATAAAACAAAAGCAAAGGTACAAGAAAAAAAAAACTAGATGGGAGCTACTAAACAATAAAACAAAAAAAAAAAAAATGATTTAAAAACTAGAACTGTGAATCAAATAACCAACCATAATCCAAAAGTGACAATACTAACCCCAATAACAACGGTAATGATGGAAGCACCAGCCTTATCACCTCCGTCAAGATCCAATGGTTGATCATAGTTAGTTTCTGCTGGTGAACCAGCAGCACCATCACCAGTACTTGTACCACCATTATTCGCAGTATAAGGACCAGGTCTATCTTTGGCTAATAAATTTTGAATCATTTCTAAAGCAGCCATCTGCTCACCTAAACCGTAGTATCCGTCCCAACCGTCGTAGAACCAGTTCATACCACATGTGTGGCCATCGGTACCTCCTGAACATGATTGTGCTGCTGCTACAGAACTAACTTCAATATATGATCTAATAGTATCATAGGTACTTGGAACCAAAATTGATGTTAAACTCATAAATCTACTTAAATATGCTTTGAATGATCTTTGATCATTATTACATGAACCAGAACCTTGACATGCAGCTTCATACAACACAGAGTGATTGAAAAACACTGATAAACTGTTAACATATCCTTCAGTTCTTTCTAACCAAACGTCATCTTCTGTATAGTTATATAAATATGCGCATCCACTAACCATTAAACCTGCATTATAGGTCCATTGATATTTTGTGACATCAGTACAGTTATCATCGATGTTAGCACCATCGTATGCAAAATACCAATCACCTTCAGTAATAAATTCAACACCCAGTAGCCAATCATAGATTTCTTCACACCAATCAACATATGAATCGTTGGATGTGAATCTAGCTAATCTAGCACCAATATGGAACAACCCAGCATTACTCACAGTATTCTTGTAATCATAACCTGAATTCCATTGGAAAATTTGCCAACGTAAACCACCATTACAGTTATCCATATCCCATCTCCATGCCATAGTATTGAAAACAGCTTGTGCAAGATATAACCATTGAGGTTCATCACTTGATGGATTAGTGAAATTTCTCTCCGCTGCTTGGATCGCAGCAATCCCCCAAAAGGCTTGATCATCATTACCTTCTGTGGTACTTTGATTCAAAGGAATATAGTCCCAATCATCACCAACTTGATATAATAAAGATTGCATAATAATATCGTGATAAGTATCGTTCTCAAGTAAGTACCAATGATCTAACATCGATCCCCAGGCTCCACCAGCTTCCCACCAATAGTATGGATTTGTGAACATACCGATAGTACCACCGTAGTAGTAACCCCAATAATAATCCATCAAACCTGTAGCGAGTAATCCAGTGGCATGTTGAATAGACTCCAAAGAATTTATATCCAAGTCCACAGCATGGATCGATTTAGAAAAAAGCACCACCGTCAGTAGCCGTTGCAGTAGTGTCGATAACCTCATGACTGAAAAATAAAAGCGTCAAAAACACAAAAAAAAAAACGTAAAGACTAGATAATAGAACGGGTATGCGCAACTAGTCAAAAACTGCAATAATAAAAAGAGATGTAGTTTATAAATTAAATCAAAAAGGACAAAAATAGAAGGAAGAAAGTCACCGAGCACCTGCTTAGATCCAAGCCGATAATTGTGCCAAAAGAGCTAAAAAAAAAAAAGAGGCAGATGGAGCAATTAGAGAGGATTACAGGGGAGATGATCACGTAAGAAATCACATAGCGTGTGTGTTACGTCATATTTTACGTCATTGAAATTATGAGGACAAATTTTAACCTCCAAATTGGCAACTTCAAGTTGAATTTTGGTACTTTTTGAAATGATGGAGGAGGTAACTATTGTCTGTGATATTTATTCGGGATTGCTCCACTCCTTCGTTATACACTCGCCCTTTGGGAGCTGGTTAGTTTATTGACATGTCTGCCTCCAGTGGTGTAACACCTGGAGATCCTTCCATTGCTAAACCGCAACAGGACCTCGATCCGCAACATGAACAACAACATGAACAACAACATGAACAACTTCAAGCGAAAGCACAAGAATTACCACGTAAACCTATTCAACAACAACAACAACAGCAGCAACAGCAACTTTCTACAATAACACAAGAGAGTGCGTTAAGCCTTCAACATCCAATGTCAACCCATGGACCATCCACAATGCACAACTCTAATGAACCAACTGGGCATATTCAAGCCTATGCCATGTTGGATTTTGATGATTTCACATTTTATGTGCAAACTATGCAGATTTTATTGGGTCGTTTAGTAGAAGGTGATAAATCAACCGAAGCATTAGATATCCATCTTGGTCAACAAAAAGCTATTAGTAGAAGGCATGCTAAAATTTTCTATAATTTTGGAAATCAACGATTTGAGCTGTCTGTCATTGGAAGAAATGGAGCATTTGTTGATGATCTCTTTGTAGAATATGGATTAACATTACCTTTGAAAGATAAAACTAGAATTCAAATTGGTGAAACTCATTTCAAGTTTATTTTACCTACCGAGGAATCAATACCTAATAATGAAGATGGTAAAGAAAAGAAACAGATCAATCCAACAGATGCTGTCAATTTGAAAACTGCATTATACAACAAGAATCCAAGTGGGAATTCTACTGCTACTAATTCAAGAGAAAGTTCACAAACTCCACAAAAAGTTGATACAACAGTAAAATTAGAACCTTCCAAAAAGATATTGAAAGCAGATGATGATTTCATAAGTGAATTAAGAGCAAACGCTGAAGCAAGTGTTGTGAAAAGAGAGGAGGCAGCAGCAAAAGCAAAGGCAGCAGCAGCGGCAGCGGCAGCAGCTGTGTCATCTTCATCTTCTGCAACCTCTTTCCACCCAGCACTGAAAGATAGCAATAGCATACTGAAGAATTTACCTAAATCTGCAGCTGCTGCCATTGAAGGTATTAACGCTTTAAGTAATGTAACTGGTTTATCAGAGGCGTATCAAAAGGCATTAGCTGATCATCAACAAGCACAAGCATTAGCTGGAATTACAATTACTTCTCAAATGAAGAAAAAAGAACCACCTAAGAAACAACCACGTCAAGTTAAGAAAGTTTATAAATTAGAGGAAATTCCTGAAGAGTATCGTAAAAAGCCAACTTTTGCATATTCTACATTAATTACTGAATGCTTGAAAGCTAAATGTACAGAAAGAGGAATGTCATTGGCTGAAATTTATAAAGGTATCCAAGATTTGTATCCATATTTCAAGTATTGTTCAGAAGGTTGGCAATCTTCAGTGAGGCATAATTTATCGTTAAATAAATCTTTTAAAAAAGTAGCCAAAGAGGGAAAAGGATGGTTGTGGGCTTTGGATGACGAATATTTCCAAGAGAAGGAAAAATTAAAACAAAAGCAGATTGAAGCTGCCAATATCAAAGCTAAACAACAATTAGAGTCTATAAAGTTGCAACAACAAAAACAATTACAACAACAGCAACAACTCCAGAAACAACTGGAACTTCAGAAACAGCAACAACAACAACAGCAGCAGCAGCAGCAGCAACAGTCGGCACTTCAGTCATCACAACCACCCCTACAACAGCAGGCACAACCACAAACACAAACACAAAATACAGCTCCTAAACAGAATACGCCACCTCCAGATCCAAATTCAAAGTTGTCAGTAGATGCTAAAAAGGCATTGAGCTACTTACAACAGGAGTTGATCCGTTTAACAAAAGATCGCAAAATGTACGATAAGGAAACCACAACACAAATTTTAACACAAGCACTTGCTATGACTATAGCACAAGTTAACCAGGCTGCCAAGAATGCAGGTATTAAAGGCTCTCCACTGGTTACATTGATAGAGAAAAACCCATCGCATATAACAAAAATCTTAACTGCAGCATTGAATGCAGCTACATTACAAATAACAAAGAAGAAAGGAATCTTGTTAAGTGAACCTTTGAAATCAACATCTTCTTCTGTTGGTAATGGCTCTTCTGCACCTGCCAATACACCAGCAGCTGTACAGCCACCATCCAAAACGCAACCACCACCACCACAACAACAACAGCAGCAGCAGCAACAGCAGCAGCAACAGCACACATCACATCCCCAACCTCATCCTCATCCTCAACAACACCCGACTTCTACGAATTCCACATCAGCAGTTACAGCTGCATCAACTCCAAGTCAGAATAGACCTCAGTCACATCCACATCCACAGTTGTCAACTATTGCTTCTACCTCTCTTGTAGCATCATCACCATCGCCACCATCACAACAACAGTCACTCCCACCATCGTTACAAAATAGACATCCTCAGGCATCACCTTCATCTTCAACTGCACATCCGACTTCTCAATCTTCAGCTGCTAATATCAGAAAACCTCAGTATTATGGGAAGCCACCTTCGATTGCGTTCCAAGCTCAGCAACATCATAACGTACCAAAACCTTCTCCATATCTATCATCAGCTTCTACATCATCATCATCATCATCATCAATTGCATCAGCATCAGTTCAGAAGCATTTCCAACAGTTCTCCCAACCTACGCCCATTGCTACAACTTTATCATCGAATGATAATGTTAGTGGTAGTACGATTCCAAGATTCACCAAGCCAGTTACGGGGACACAACAACCACCTATACATAATGGTGGTGCCAATAAAGTAACTGAATCTAACAATCCAATTCAACCTTTTACTTCACCTGCTTCTGTTGGTCGTGAGCAACAGACTGGGAAACAATCAACGGTTATTCCAGAACAAAGCTCATCCTCACCCTCGGCTTCAGCAACAGCTTCTGCAACAGCTTCTGCAGCAGTTCCTAAAGATTCTAAAGATTCCAATATATCAAGCAACGATAATGAGTTTAATGATAATGAATTTAACATGATGTTGGAGAATTTAGAGAAAGAACATAATTCTGAACTAATGAAGAAGCGTCAGCAATTAGAAAAAGAGCAAAATAAATTAAAAAAGGAAAAAGTGGAGACTGAAAGTGTTAGTAATGGAGTACAAGTGCAAGAGCAAAACCAGAAAGCAGTTGAATTAAAGGATGATATTAATTCCAATAACTCAAATGCATCTTCGTCTATTCCTCAAATAGATATACCTGAGATTCCAAATTCTGTTGAATCCACCAACATTAATAGTCATCATGTTGATTATCAAGGACCTACAACAGCAGCACCAATAGCACCAGCAGATCCTATTCTTATAGATCAACCAAGCAGCAATAGCCATGATGAATCAAATTTAAACGTTGATGAATTTTTGGCGAAGCATGCAATTGAGTTGAATAAAGAGGGTGATAAAGTTGATGTTGCTGCAAAAGGTAATAACGATGATATATACATTATGAATGTGAAGGATTCAAGCGGTGGTGTGCTCGCAGAGAATGAGAATGATAAAAAGAGACCAAGAGAAGAAAACGAAGCTGATAATGACGAATTGGAGATTGTTAAGATGTCAAAATTAGAATAATAATAAACCTCCAGGAGGCTGCTTAAAATGAGGAGTTTTTGTTTTTTTTTTACTTTGTTCTGGTTGTTGATGAGATGATGTGATTCTTTGTTAATTTACTATGTATAATTATAAATTTTTATTTATTTATTTTATTAATCAAGTTTGTTTTTTATAATTCTTAAATAATATATGTACTTTACAAAATAAGAAAATAAAAAAATAATCTTATAAATTTAAAAGAAGAACAGAAGGAAGAGAGAGAGAGAGAGAGAGAGAGGATGAAGGAAAAAAAAAAGTCGATATAGATTCTAGTTTATATTTTAAGCATTCACGTTATTGAATGAACCTTCCTTTTCTTTAATCTCCCAGAACAATGGACCCACATCATGATTACCATGGAACACCCATCCATTTTCAGTAACATGGAACAAATTAATTGAACCACCAGAATAAGCATCTCTATGAGCAGCAGCTAAGATTGATCTTTTACCTAAATATAAAGCTTCATCAACAGTTAAATCCCATCTATAATTTGAATCTAAAACACCATAAGCAAAAGTTTGACCTGAACCAACACAGAATAAATCACCTTTTAATCTAGTACCATCTGAATCAACATAATAAATAGTTGGACCTTCCTTTGGAGTAAATCCACAAATCATTGTACCCATACTTAAACCCATTCCTTTATAATTATAAACCAAATTACTTAAAATTTTAGATGCTGCACAAACAGAGATTCTTTCTTTATTTCTTAATTCATGTAATCTACATTGTGTACCTAACCAAGTTTCCCAATATTGACAATCTGCAGCACCACCAGCCATCGTACCTAATAACATTGGATTAATTTCAATCACTTTTTTAACAGTTTGAGAGGCAATCCAGTTACCTGCAGTAGCTCTAGAATCAACAGCAACGATAATACCTTCTTTAAAACGAAATGCTAGCGTTGTTGTACCATGTGCAATCTTAATATTACAATCAGGATTGGTATCATCATCTGTATGCGCTCTTAAGAAATCAGTTGGTTGTGAAATTGGTGGAATTGATAATTTTGGTGCTAATAGATCTAATGATGGTTGAAATTGTTGTAAATAGGCTTTAGATTCATCGAATTCATTATCCAATTGAGATTTATGACTAAATCTATTCGATATTTCGTTAATTGACATGATTGATGTATGGAATGTCTATAGTAATGGTACTTGTTTAAAGTGTATTCTGTTAAATCAGAGTGAGTAACCTTCAACTTAATCTACAAGATTAATACTGTTTTGCCACTCTCACTTGCCTCTCTCTATAGAGAGTGTATTTGCACCTATTTGGACACCGATGGAGTCTGACCGCGCCGTTGATTTTATTTACGTCATGCATTACGTGATACGGGTTTTTTCTGAAATCTATATTTTCAGGCTGTGCAAAATATCGGATTATATCACTACTTATATAATCTGATTTTTCTTTCCTCAGGGCAAGGATTTGAAAATATATCACGTGATATAATAAGGTCAGGGTTGCACACCTAACACCACTTATTTTTCAATACATTTCTGAAAAATTTTTTTGAAGCCCTGGGAAACTCTCCCTGCGTGGAGATCCGATGTGAGGTTACAGGTGCTACATACTCTTTAAACAAGACTCTTATAATATAGGTATTTGTTAACTAATCAATTTATTTACTTATAATAAAAGATTAAACCAAGTTATCTAATTAATTATAAAAACATATTCAAGATGGTATGTAATTAATACAATATATAATTCAACTTGATAGAGTGATATTAAATTATTATATTTTCAATATATTGATAAATGAATAAATCAATAAATGAGAACAATTCAATAATGTGAAACATCTATTCAAGTTTGAAAATAAAATTACTGAATGAATAAATGAAATAAAAGAAATATATACTAACATGATGTTATTAATTATTAATTATTTTAGTCTGGCCAAAACGTTATGAGAGAGCTTAAAATTGAAAAGCTTGTTTTAAACATTTGTGTTGGTGAATCCGGTGATAGATTAACCAGAGCTTCAAAAGTTTTAGAACAATTATCTGGTCAAACTCCAGTTCACTCTAAAGCTAGATACACAGTTAGATCTTTCGGTATCAGAAGAAACGAAAAGATTGCTGTTCATGTTACAATTAGAGGTCCAAAGGCTGAAGAAATCTTAGAAAGAGGTTTAAAAGTTAAAGAATATCAATTAAGAGAAAGAAACTTCTCTGAAACTGGTAACTTTGGTTTCGGTATTCAAGAACACATTGATTTAGGTATCAAATATGATCCATCTATTGGAATTTACGGTATGGACTTCTACATTGTTATGGGTAGAGCTGGTGCCAGAGTTGCTAGAAGAAAGAGAGCTCAAGGTAAGATTGGTAAACACCACAAATGTTCCAAGGTTGATACCATTAACTGGTTCAAGGCTAAGTACGATGCCGATGTTTTAAACAAATAAGTTTAATTAAATAAAAAAAAACCACTTTTAAATTAATTAATAAAAAATATATTGTTTGAATCATAATAAACAAATCAGTAAAAAATAATAGTAATAAAATAATTTGAAGATTTTCATATAAAAGATGCAACAATTTTAATGCATTAAAAAAAATGACGTATATATATATAAACAAAAGATATCTCAAACTTTGGGTTAGTTGAAAATTAGAAAATTAACAAAAATGGAAATAAAACAAAAGAAAAACAAATGATTAATAAAGGAAAAAGAAAAAAATATGAAAGCAATTAAATGATAATATATAATAAAATGTATGCTGCCCAATAACCCTGAAAACACAAAGAAAAATTAAAGAAAATGTAAAAACTAAAAACTAAAAACTAAAAACTAAAAAAGAAAAAATACGTAACTTGGATAAATATTGATTGATAGAAATATATATTGTAAAGATGAATCAATTTTCATTTAATTCTCTTTCAGCTAAATTAACACCTAAATCAACAACTTCGTTGATTTTATCACCCCATTTGTCATTTAAATATTGGAAAACTGGTTTGTTTGTAAAGCATTGCCTCTTTCGTTCCTCATCTATCGTAACCATTTTTCTCTTTTGTCTATTGATAACACAAGTTAGATCGTTCTTTAACTGTTGTAAGCCTTCTAAATGAATTTGCCTTTTGCTATTATGAATGTCATTATCATTATCAGTATTAAAAGTATTATTACTATTGATAGGAGTGGTTGAATTATTATTATGATTGATATTATTAATATTATTAAAATCGTCGTAGTCATCATTATCGTTATTATTATTATTATTAGTACTATTATTATTATTATGGTCATTATTAATTGCATCTATGAAACTATTGCTATTCATCATTTGTTGATTCAACGTTAATTCAATCTTATTAGCAGGGTTAACTTGATTCAAAAGTAATGAACGATATCTCATTTGAGAGTAACTTAACGCAGATTTTAATCTATCTTGGTCAGTTCTATCATCAGCAAAATTATCGTTTAATAAATTTGAATAATTAGACAAGTTTATACCACCAATAGTCATGTTTTCTGATAACTGTTGTTGTTGTTGTTGTTGTTGTTGCTGATGATGATGATGAATTTGTTGTTGTTGTAGTTGTTGTTGTTGTTGTAACTGATGCAATCTTGAATCATCGATTGCAAATCTAGTGGATAGAATGGAAGAATTTTGTACAGGTTCAATAGATGGATGCAGATGAGATAAATTATAATTCATTAATTCTTCTTGAATTAACTCATCAACCATCATCAATACATCATTTGAAGGTTCTTTGTCAATAAAAGGCAAATAATCCATCATCATCAGTTGCGGTTGCTCCTTATCGTATTCCGCCTCATAGATATCCGTGTGGATCTCTGACGGTGTCAACGTTGGCGAGTTGGAGTATGTTGACTGTATCATAGTAGATAGATAGTCAAGTCACGTAAGTAAGTAACGAATAAAGTGAAATAAATAGCTTTACAAGAATATAAAAAAATAAAAAAAAAACAAAAAAAAACACACCAACATAAAAATAAAGGGCCCTGTATTTCTAACAAGGAGATTGTTTTGCTCACTAATCAATTGATCGATCGATCGATCCTCCTCTGCCTCTCCAGCTCTGCCTCTCTCCTCTCCTCTCCCTCCCTCACTGCGAAAACGTTGCACTTTCAAACAAAGGAAAAAAAAAAGAAAGAAAAAAAAAAAGAAATTCGCCTCTCCCGCAACTAACAACAGAAATAAATAATTACATAATACAAAACGTCATCAAAGGAGGAAAACGAGGCAAAACAGCGGGGAGCAACAAGTGAGCAATGAGATGAAGAGGAGACGAGACGGGACGGGACGAGACGAGACGAGACGAGACGTCTGTCACTGACTAAACACTCACACACGGAGAATTCACGGATTCGCGGTCCACGGATTCACAGATTCGCGGGTTCGCGCACTCACTCACTCGCAAAAAATTAGGCAAATCACAGCTCACGGCTCACGATGACCGCTGGAGCCCGCGAATCTCTAAATAGGGCACCTCGTAGAGCACGCTCCCCAAAAGACAGCCCAACACGAGGATAATCCCCACCGCGGCATATATTGTAGCCACAATGCGTAATGCTTCAACCTTGAATACTTTGTAAAATTCATTTAGCCCTAAACTGAGTGCAATTAATGGAAATGGCACAATCCAGTAAGTTTTGTTAAATTTAGGTAATCCTTGAATTGATATATTTGCAATTCCAAAAAATGTGAAAAAGAATCCAAGTGAAATTAAAAATAATCCAGCCATACCACACATATATTCAACACTTATACCTAACATAATATTTCCATTTTCAATACCTGTATCAATATCGTAATCTTTTAAAAACTTTCTCAAATTTTGACCGTTTAATAAGATTCCCCATATCCCGTGACCAATCAATCCGATTGGTGCGAACATGGAAAACACTAAATGTTTTGGTGGTAAATCGAAAACTAAAAATTTCCAAAAAAAAATACCTACAAAACAAGCTCCAACAAACATTGAATTCCCCCATAATAAATATGTTAAAATTATTAACATCAATCTAATATTTCTAGACCAACCTTCAAATGCACTACAAATAAATGATCCACATGATGAACAAACACTTAATGGTAAAATTGGTAAAATTAATTGAGGATTTAACATTGAAAATTCAAGTTCTGTCTTTCTCATAATAACAACAACTAAAACCCATCCACACAGTAAAGCCATACCTAAATTAAGAAACCAAAAAATAACTAACCCAACTCTAAAATCTTTATGATAATGTTGTGTAATCAAATGTATCATATTTATTATTGTACTAAAACCCATAGAATATGGTCCAATAAAAACATTGAATTGTAATTCCGTCGTTAATTGTCTAGTAAATCCCGGGAAATACATCATCTTTAAAAAGACAAATATATTAACCATAATGAAAAGTGATAATGATATACCCCACATAATCAAACCAAATATACGAAAAACTCCAATCTCATAAGGGAAACTGAATAAAGCACTAGCACAAATACCTGTACTCATAAATGCAACATTCCAAATTGGATGATAGTTCTTTAAAATAACATCTTTAAATATTCCAGGTCTATCAGCATCATCAACGTTAGTATTCTTGATATTGGCTATTTCTTCATCATTACTCATTCTAATTCTTTAACAAACTGTTTGTTTAATAGTTTCCCATTCAAATATTTAAAAAACTATCAAGTGCAATACTATGTAAATATACAGGTAAAAAAATCAGATCATTGCAAACCAATTCAAATATATAAACGAAGAAAAAGAAGAAGAAGAAAAAAAACCTCCCTCAATAAAGGAGAGTCATTTCCAGCTTCTCCACAATAAGAAAAGGGTTTCGGTAAAAAATTACCATTTGGAATGGTCGTCGGGAACAAATTGGAAGTCGCGTCTGGACTTTTGTTTTTAAATATGTCCTTTTTTCAATATTTATTTATTACCCCATCTTTTCTTTTTTCGGCTTATTACTAATTAGTGCGATCTTTCCTTTATCCCTAAAATTATGTCAATTTTTCTATTATCCTATATACATATACATATATGTATATTCTATATATTCTATTATTTAGCAAAACTTTAATATAGCATCAACTAATCTATCACATTCATCCCCATATTTATTCTTAATTCTACCAATTTCTTCGGCAAATTCAACTAAAATACAATTCAACGGTTGTTGTCCCTTTCTATATAAAACTTCAAAAAACTGTAGTATTTGTAATTCACATCCCGCGCCTAACTTGTCAAATACATTATTTAGAATCTCAATTGAACTAACAACGGCTTTGAATAATCCGTTTGACTTCTCGCATGAACTTAGTTCAATCAAATCAATGAATACGATTAAGTAATCTCGAAAATCATCTTTACTTAATTCAAATGACTTAATTATCCTTTCTTTACCAATCCCATTGTATCGATTCAAATAAAGATCTAAAATATCTTTTTTAATGTTAACTAATTCAACAATTTTTTTAATTGAAATTAATCTATAATCATCATCTGTCAATAAATACACTAAAATACCAATCCCATTAAAATTTAAACATGTTTCAATTAAATGTGGATTCCCAACAATCGTCAGATACATTGCTATCAATTGCTCTGTAACAAACTGACTCTTAAAATCTGTACCCATTTTTAAAATCTCGTACGATTTTTCAAATAATAATAAACATTGACTTGATAATATATCTTCCTGTTTACTGATATCAAATAATGATATATTATATAAAATTGGAATTGAATATATAATCAATTTATTAGAATCCTTAGAATTTGGTAATTTAATCAATGAACATAAACAATTTAATAATTTTTCAAAGACTGTTCCAATCGTTTTATCATTCCATGATTTCAATGTCTTTCTTAATTGTTGTTTCATCATTAAAATCTTAATACATTCCAATTTTGAACTTAATGAATAAACTTCAAATTTTTTAAATAAATAAAAGATAAAATTATCATTCAGTATCTTGGTTCGATCTTCATCTTTCATGAAATATAAAGTTAAAGATAATAATTTGATGTAGTTTTTATTCACCGTCTGTTCATCTTCAATAGATTGAACTAACAAAATAACAATCTTGTTGAAAAAATTGAATTCCATTAAAACATAAGATAGATATAAATTTGATTCAGGTTCATTGGTTGTGAATAATTGTAACATTAAATTAATAGAGTCATTTCTATGTGTAATTTCGTTTGATAAGATTTCTATTAATGGTGTATAGCCACCACAATTCAAAAACATATTGGTATAACCATTTTCAATCATTATAAATCCAAGCTTTAAAAACAAAGAATTATCAAAACGATAAGTTGCAGAGAGTAATTTTGAAACGTCACCACCAATTCCAACAAATCTTTTAAATGTTTTCGGTTTCAATTTAAATATTTTGATTAATATCCCACTTAATTCTAATAAACATGCATCTTTAGACAAACTAAATCTAATATTTAAATCTAAAAATGATTTCAATAACGATTCCATGATAAAATCTTGTAAATCTAATTCATCATTAAAAATTTGATCTAAAATTTGAATGTTCCCATTGTCAACATTTTTAATATTCTTAATGATAGATTGAACAAATTTTTTTTGTTCAATTATATGTCTCTTTGTTATATTCAACTCTTCAAATTCTTCTTCCATGTCATCAACATTGTTTTTCTCTTGATAATATTCTAATCTCTTTTTCTTATTTATTGCTCTGACAGTTTTATAAAAAGAACCAGGAGATTGAGGCTCAAAATCATCTTGATAATCAAAGGTATCTTCATCTTCAATATATTTTGAATCAATCTTCGATTTTCTTGAATTAATACTTATTTTATATCCTTCTCTTTCTTGATCAGTTATCCATGGATGGTTTAATAATTCTTGACAGGTACTTCTCAATTTTGGATTTCTATTAAGGCATCCATTCTTCAAAAAATCAAAGCACCAATCCGAAACATTATCAGGGACTGGAATAGGATCACCAGATCCAATTGCGTGACATGCTGGAAATGGATCTAAATGATAGAATGGAGGATGACCTGTTAATAGTTCTATTATAGTAATTCCAAGACTCCATATGTCAGATTTGGGGGTTACACCTTTCAATCTAATCACTTCAGGTGCCATCCAGTATGGTGAACCATTTGCTCTTTTTTTACAATCTGTACTATCATTATTGTGCTGCTGCTGCTGCTGCTGCTGCTGTTGCTGTTGCTTTGGTTGTTGTTGTTCACTAACTCCAAAATCAGCCAATTTGATCACACCATCTTTTAACAATATATTAGAAGCTTTAATATCACTATGAACAAAATTATTTTTATGTAAATATTGTAATCCATCAAGAATCTGTTTTGTGTAACTTTTCACTTGTAATTCAGATAATCCACTGTTTGATTTCCTAAATTTGTCACGTAGAGAACCTTCATTACAGTATTCCATTATCAAGTTAATTGAATCTGTACTTATATGATATTGATACAACTTGACTACATTCACATGATTAAATTGCTTCAGTAATATAACTTCATTCATCCAACTTGAATCCTTATCTTCATCATGATCAGTCTCCTTCTCCGGATCAATTTCGATTGTTTTCATAGCATAAACCAATCTCGTGATTGTATTTCGAACTTTATAAACGTCCCCAAATGCTCCCCGACCAATAACTCTTTCACGAACGTATGTATTGAATTCTTTTGCATCAATGTCTGATGTTTGCAAACTACCTTCAACCCTGTTGCTGTTGTTGTCGTTGTTGTTGTTACCATTACTGTATGCTGTTTTAGGGGTATTTAACCGTGCATCTTTTGTTATCGTTGTAGACACTCTATTTGATTTACTTCTTTTTGGACTATGGTGTGGGTTATAGTGATCAGTGGTAAGTTCAGGACTGGATCTATTTGTATGGCGTTGCTGCTGTTGTTGTCTATGACTTTGATCCAACGAAAATTCTTTGTCTTCAAATTCATCAAATTGAGAGTCCTCCTCTGTCTCTATAAAGAGAGACAGCATGGGGTTTTTAAGCCGTTGTTGCTGTGACATAATTGGGTATACTAACGAGACGTGTTCGTAAATTCATCGATTATCAGATAATTGAAATTAGAAGAATGAAGTTTGGAGTGATTTTAGAAATGAAAAGAAAAGAATGTAGGAGTAAACAAAAATATAAAAAAGACAGTTACATACAATAACAACAAAAAAAACAAATAAAAAAAAAATAAAAAACAAAATAGAAACCCAAAGTGGCGGATGCTCGGTTTCCTAATCGGGAACGCAACGCTATAATATACTGTATAGAGAGAGAGAGGGAGGGAGGGAGGGAGATAGAAAGGAAGGAAGGGGGGAATCATATATATATATAGATAGATAGATTTAGTTAGGTATAGATATCTTAAATCTCTTTAGCTTTATTCCACGATAGCAAGGTCAAGTCTCCAGTCTTTCTTGGGTGTAGCATGTTAACCACCAAAAATATAAGCGACAATAGTAAACAAATGCCTCCACCCACTATCCAACTAATTCCTAAGAATGAATTCTTACCACCAATGACAGATCTTGTAGTTAAATACAAATACTTGTGACCATTAAATTCGGTAACAGGCCAATGTAAACCAACGTTAATCTGATACACACCAGCAGAAAGAACGTCATTATCATTTCTACTCACCATCTTTGAAAAGATTGGTAAAGCAGCAGGTTGCATCCAATTTTGGAACTCATACCAAGTAGATATATCAGGGATATTGGTTTCATTATAACCATCTGGATACATTTTTATCCAGTTTGGAGGTGGAACTATATCATTAACATCATATCTAGTTTTCTTAAATCTATTCTTATTAGTAGACCAAGCAATACCACTGGTACTCATTTCATAATCGGAACTAGTATCATTAACTGCATTTAAAATTGAAAAAGTATCATTAAATAATGAATTAGCAATCAAACCACATGGATAATATTTTTTACCTTCAGAGTTAATAGATAATGGTTGACAATTTTGTCCAACTGAATCCTTAATATCTGATTTACTTGCTGGTTTCCCATTTAATTGATCTTCACTAAAAGACTTAACAAATCTTCTATGGTTTGCATAAAAATCTTTTATTCTATAAAATAAGTAGATATGTGGTCCGACATTATTTGGTATTTGAAATTGAACTTGACAAATATTTCTTTCATCTTCATAATTATCATATAGGTATGAATCATTAGTAGCCAATTTCCATTGTGGCTTATCAGTAATCTCAGTCTTGAAATCAAAATTATAATATTCAGCCGGTATCTCTGTAAATGTATCAGAATTTGCTAATGAATCACATTGTGAATAATCAATAATCATTTCTTGGATTTGATTGGACCCGTATAACATACCTGCACCGATCGGAATAAAAATGATAGCAATCGTTAAAAGTAAAGGTATAACTGTCTTTGGTGTTAAAATCGGGTGATAAGCTTTTAATTTTTGTTGTGTAAATGCATTTTCCTTTGGTCTTCTTGTCTTTTTTTTGGTTTTGTCATCTTCAAAAGCTGAGTCTGATAATTCATCATCATCTTCACTCATAGCATCAACTGCAGCAGGTATATCATTATCCTCTTCATGTCTCTTTCTATGAAATCCAACCATCGTATGCAACAATCTTATAAATGAGGTTGGTGGTGTATACTCGAAAGTAAAAGTAAAGCAGAAAAAGGGGAGGAGAAAAACGGTCAAAAAACAAACAAAATAACTAAATAACTAAAACAATGCCAATCATTATTATTATTAGCACACACATTTACGTTAATAAAAAAAAAGCCAGCACGTTAAAACGAAAAAAAAGGCAAAGCTAATTCCGTTCTTTTCCCGTTGGTTACGTTATACAACGCGTTTGTGCTTATGTAATTTGGGATCATCATCTTATATATATATATATATATATATATATATTGACAATCAATCAATCAATCAATCAATCTATTATAATAATTCTCTTTTAATAGTTTAGTTTTTTTATTTATATTTTAATTGTATTTTTATTCATTTTTCTATTTACAAATAATTGTTATATATTTATGTATGTACGATGACAGTCAGTTTATTCGTTCTTGACAAATTGGCATCTAGTTGTCAATTTATGGTACAATCCTCTTTGGATTCCAGCCACACTTTTGATTTCCTCAATTTGACTTAACCATGGATTTATTTCATTAACCAAACGTTCAAATTCAGCTTGGTCAGCTTGAGGTAATTCGCTGATTGTATCAATAAACAACTTACTAACTGTGTAACGATGTTCAAATCTACCAAAGTAGGCAGCAGCACCTTCTTTGTTTGTCATTGCGCTTTCATTGATGTAATAATCCTTACCAATCTTGGCCTCTCTGCATGTTTTACTAATCTCCTGTTGTAATTGGCTGTCAACTTTTCCTTCACTTGAGTTGATTTGGTTTAACTTCACTGTAGCCATTGCGGAAAGTTTGGCCAAACCAATCAATCCATTACTATTGGTTTCTATTTCTGGATTCTTCAAATATTTCATAGAGCGATTAATTTTGTTTAGACAATTGGTTGTATTGGTAATTTGTAATTGAGATAATTCTCTAGTTCTTAAGCATAGTAAAAATTCAACTAAACGACCACTTTTGATATTCTCAAAATGCTTCAAAGAATTGATGAAAACTAACTCTTCATTAAATCTACCAAACTGTGATGCATTTAATAAATAAGCATTAATCAAATCTGCCCTTAAAAATTCTTTCCCGATACTATCTAGTTCGTCCAATTTCTTAATGGTCAATTTAACATTTTCAAATTCTTCTTCAAACAACAAATTCTCAACAAACTTGTTAAACTTAACCTTGGATGGTGTTCCAGGATATTCTCTAGCTATTAATGGCTTACCGTTATGGTCAACTAAATTTAATGACTCTAATGAGTTTGCATTTTTATTACGATAAACCAAAGGTCTGTATTTGGGTCTTAACGCATGGTAATAAGTATATTCATCAACTTGTTTCTTGATGTTGTAAAATGGTTCAACAGCAGATTTAGTTGATAAAAATCTTGCTGAAGATGTTGTGGCTCGTATACTACGCTTGATAGAAAGCATTTTCTCCTTGTCGTTGTTTCTTGTTTCAACTGAAGAGTTTTATGTTAGCAAGATATTGCTAAAAGCACCGTAATAACAAATCAACTCTCAATATATGCTCTCACAATTAAGCGAATCTCATTCTCAACTTTTCGCAGACACCTTGAAAAATATTTCGAGGAAAGCGCACCATACAAAAAAAAAAAACTTTTACCCGCTCTAAACTTTCATACAGTATGCAGAGTATATTTATTACCATTAAACATAAGAATAAAGTAGCTATAGAAATAAGATGGAAGAGGAAAACAAAAAAAATACATAGTTGTCAGACAAGAAAAAAAAATAATAACAATAAAAATAATGACCATGAGATTAATCTATTCAATGTAGTTTGATTTATTATTCGTCTATAAAGGAACATCTTTTCCCAAGGCCATACTAGTCAACAACCAAAAATTCAAAAATGTAATAATGCACCAAACGAGAACAGCAAATACTGAAGTTACAACTCCATTACTCATATCTTTAAATCTCGGCAAATCATCATTTGGATCAATTGTGCTTTCATCATCCACAAAAGTATCACCTACTATTTCGTCATTGCCCAACAAGTTAGCACCAGACTCATCGTTATAGTCAACCATTCTAATAGTTTCTCCTTCCCCATTAACAATTCTCTTACCTGAAATTTGCACTTTCATAATTTCTTTATTACAGGTAAAATAAATTAATGGAGCTGAAATGAAAGGTAAGAAAATCGATAGTGCAACTTGAGAAGCGTTTAAAACATCCGATAGACCCTCTCTACCATGAAGTAGAACAACTATTATACAGGGTATAATTGCTATTATTCTTGTAATGATTCTTCTCAAAGTAGGTGGCATCGTAAATCTTGCGTGACCTTCCATAATTTGCTGAGAAGCAATAGTAACAACAGTACCACCGCATAATCCTGAGCATAACAAGGCTAAAGCGAAAACTAATCCAGCAGTTTTCGATAAATGACTAGATAATAAGTAATGTAAAGTAAATAAATCAGGATTTTCTAAATCTCCATCTCCATCATCATCTTTTGGTTCAGATAATGCAGTACCAGCAACAATCAAAATTGCTGCATTAACAAATAATGCAACGGTTACTAATGAAACAACTAATTCTGCAATAGTATAAGACATTGTATTATTGATTGCTACAATTGATGGTTTATAACTTAAAGATGATTGTAATTGTTCATCGTCATCTTCGTTTATTATTCCACACCAATTACTTGATCTTTTTGATTTAATAGGTGGTGGGCTATAAAAGCCATGTTTGATATCATAAGCTTTTAATCTTGATTGGACAACTCCAGATCCAAGGTATAATGAGTGAGGCATTAAATTCGAGCCTAGTAATGCAGCAGATAGGTATAATCCTTTGATATCTGTAAAGATTTCCTTACTTGGTAAGAAACCTCTTGCCACAGCAACCCAATTGGTATTTGGTGAAACGTTTGCCAATTCAATAGTGAAACAAATAACTGTACCAAGCACCAATACACTAACGAACCCTTCAAAGATTCTCAATATGAATAGAGGGCCATTAGGTCTATAAGCCATTAAAACAAATAAAACATCTATTGTGGTTAACAAGACGCCAAAAAATAGAGGAATGCCAAATAAAATATTGAAAGCTATAGCAGTTCCTATAATTTCAGCGATATCTGTAGCAGCTATGGCAATTTCAGCAAATATATAAATCATTATGTTCAATTTAGTACCTAAATGAATTCTACAATTTGATGCAAGATCTTGTCCTGTACATATACCCAATTTGGATGCCAAAATTTGTAAAAAACCTGCCATAAGATTTGACACTGTCAATGAAAATAGTAATTTGTATTGAAATTGGGCACTTGCTATAGAACTTGAAAAATTTCCCGGGTCCATATAGGCAACTGAAACCATTAAACCAGGTCCTATATACTTCACAAAAGTTTTAAGTGTCATGAAAATTTTGGCGAATATTGACACTTTCATTGGTACAAAAAGTTGTGATTGTTGCTGATCGTGTGTAGTTCTTTCGCTTTGTCCAGAAGATGCTGATAATGAAGAATGCAGGTCTGGTAATTGCTGATTCGGTTGCGACCGCCCTACATCAGCGAATGAATCTGTACTAAAATTGTTACTGTCAAAAGTGTTCTGTCTATTAGTCATCTTTATTGTTGATAAGTCACTGTCGTCAGATGAGGGTTGTGTATCATAGTTATAGCGGTCAACAGATTTTGCGTGTCCTTCTGTTCGTAGCTTAGCGTAATTCATTATCCTGCGATGTGGCCACGTCTAGAAAAATAATAAACAAAAAAAAAACAGAAATAGATCAGGATGAAAGCCAATAGTGAAAATGGACCAAAAGAAAGAAATGAAATGGAGTGAGTTAATCTATAGACCCACAAAGAACAAAAAAAAACAAGTGGATGTATGTATCTTTAGAGAGAGCCGAAAAATCCTTGTAAAATAGGGCGTATGTTGGTGTAAGTATTTGAAGAATATAGATCAACAACCAAAATTTAACAGTCTAGAAGTGATTGTGAGATATTCTGCAATGTTAGTAGACAGCACAGTGGTATTTGAAATGAATTATAATAGGACTGGAATGTATAGAGTCAACAACTGACTCAAAGACAAGCCTCCGTGTTTCTCTCGTCTCACTCAATCCACCCGTCTCTCTGAACAAAAAACAAAGCAAGTTGAAAACGTTATGCCTCCATAGCTGCTGACGTCAGCTTAACCAGCCTGGTGAAGCACCGTGAAACGCCGGGACGATTTGCGATGCGCGCGCAGATGCCAGAGCGGGTCTGTGGAATAATAAAAATTAGAATTATTCTGAATTACAATTAGCCAACTCGGCGTTTCGTAATAATTTCGTATTGATTGAAATTTGAAAGGTTAAAGCTAAAGACTATAGTCGCTCACAACGTCGCCGTCGATGGCTCGTGTGATGCGTCGGTAAATTGTAATTCTAAAATTTTAACTTGACAGAATTAAAATTTGATCGCGTTACAATTTCTAGTTTTAAGCACTGCCAACTTCCAACTTCCAGCTTCTAAGAACTTTGAAGAATTGAATGGAGTCGATTGGCGTCGATAGTCTTCTTGACTTGCGGGGTATAATATATACGCTAGCTAATAACTAACTGCACACTCTAGTTTACTGTGGTATATATGCACAATGGAGTTTTTCCGTGTTTTTTCACATTTGCTTATATACAACTTGTTTCTATTCTTGTGTTGTTTGGAATCTTTTATATTCAGCAGAAAGTTTTCTATATGATTCATCTTAGAAAATACTCCAATCTCACGCAGATACTCACAAAGGCTATAAAAACTACTGGCCCATTGTCGATTGCAAATTACATGACACAATGTCTACTCAATCCTCAGTACGGTTACTACACCACCAGAGACCCTTTAAGCTCTACAAAAGGTGACTTTATAACATCTCCCGAGATAAGTTCTACCTTTGGAGAAATGTGTGGTGTGTGGTATTTTTCCACCTTTTTAAGTCAATTGAAACACAGGGCTACCCTTGATCCTCAAAGTGTCAAAATAAATGAGAAGACATTTAGATTTGTTGAATTTGGACCTGGAAGGGGAACTTTAATGAATGATATATTGAGAGTTTTCAACAAGTTTGTTGATAAAAATAACCCTATTGAAATTGTAATGGTTGAAAAGTCGGATGTTTTAAGACAATGTCAATATGAATTATTGTGCAAAAAGGAGGAAGCAGAGTTAAAGCAGATAGACGATTTTACATTCGAAGCAACTACAAAATGGGGAAATAAAATTGTGTGGTTAAAAGATGACTTCCCAAATTTATCATCGTCGTCCCAACCATCTAATTATATAAATTTTGTTATATGTCATGAATTTTTTGATGCATTACCTATAAATAAATATACAAAGACTGAAAAAGGTTGGAGAGAGCATGTGGTTGATTTGAAAAGAAAAACTGACTCCATCATTGAAGGCAAGGTGTCAAAAGAGAATGATACCCCATTCCAATTTACAATTCAACACGATAAAACTGCATCCTCTATGGTCCCTGAACTATCATTACAATATAGCAAACTACCTGTAGAGTCCACCATCGAAATTTCACCATTATCCATTAAATACATCCAATTGATAACTAAGTTATTAAAGTCGTCACCTCTGTCTGCATCTTTAATCATTGATTATGGATCATTAAATACTCCAATAAACTCTCTACGTGGTATTCAGAATCACAAATTTGTGGATCCATTGATTGATTCAGGAAATGTTGATCTTTCTGTTGATGTTGATTTCGGAGCATTGATAAATGAAATTGATAAACAAAAGGGTTTGAAGACCGGTTTCACTAATCAGGCAGATTGGTTGAATGCAATGGGGTTGGGATATAGAATAGATCAACTTGTTTCTTCCAATAGCGTTAACGAATCACAAAAGGAAAAAATAGTTAAATCATATGAAAGATTGATCGACGTTGGTTTCAATGGTATGGGAAAACTATTCAAAGTATTAGCCATTTATGGAGATCAGTATCCAAGCCCTCCAGGATTTTCCAAAACAAAGAAATAAAAGTCTTTTTAAACTTTTATTTTCTTATTGGCATTATTATCAATTTGCTGTGGTTCGATAATTTCTAATTTTCTTTTTTTATCATCTTCTTTTTCGGCATCTTCTATATAATTTCCTTCATCATCCATCTTGTTTAATAGAATATCTTCTAAAAGTTCTCTTTCCTTTGCACTCTTGATTTTATTGTAAATCATGTTCACTCCACCAACATTAGGAATGAATTTCATTAGACAGTATTTGGTATTAGCCTTGTGATTATCCCACTCTCTACACAGTTTCACATAGTCTTTTGCAACAATAGGCCATCCTAACGGTCCATCCTTTCTAAAAACACTTGGATTTAATTCAGCTTGAGATGCAACCATGCAACTAACTTCTTCTCCAAATTCTTGCTGGAGTTGCCTAAATTCAGTGAACGATTTGACACCACCATTAATGATAAAACTAACTCCAACGTTATCACAAACTTCTTTTAATTCTGAAATATAATTTCTGATTGGATCCTCTCTATTTCTCATATCTCTTGTACGGCAGTGAATTGTCAGATTACTAATTCCTGTGCCAACTAGTCTTCTAACTAGTCCTAAACTCTTCTCTTTATCTTCAAACAAACGAATTTTAACACTAATTGGTTTTCCGCTTGGAATACCAACTTCGTCAACTAATCTACGTAAAATATCACATAATAGATCTGGTGTAGACATCAAAGCTGCACCCATACCCGAATGAATTGAAAAATGTTTTGGGCATCCGGAGTTCACATCTATTCCAGCGACATCCTTGATGACAATTTTAGCGGCCTTCACAGCTAGATCTGGGTCACTTGTTCCCATTTGAAAAATGATTTTGTCTTTTTCTAAATCACATGTTCTAAAAGCTAGATCACTAATGTTTGGCTTGTGTTTGTTTGGCTGTATAAAATCTATGGTGTTGAGTCGCTGATTGTGGATTCTTTCACATTTGATTATTTTTTTGTCAATTATCTCGGGAGACCAAACTAAATCTGCACCGTACTTCAAAGAAAGTAGTCTTGTTGGTAGCTCTCCAATACGCACCATCGGTGCCAGAACAAATTTTGCCCTATAATCTACCATAATTGAATGATACTCTGCTAATAAGAAATTTCAATAAATCTGATATTGAAAAGGAAGTTTAAAACAATCAATAAAAATATGAAAAACAAAAAAAAAGAATACGAAGCTAAAAAAAAAAAAAATATTTTCAGTTTCTGCACGTGACTCATTTTTTTTTCTTGCCAGCACCTAACGAACGGTTATTACTATTTTGATGTTTACTAGTAGTCACTACTGAGTTGATGCAGGAGTTCATTTCGGAATACATATATATTTCAAACTATAAATAAATTAGTCGCCTAACTTTTTCTCTTCAAGTTTGGTGGTTTCGGCGAGCTCTTCTTCAAGGTCCAAGTTTTCTTGGATGTTCCATAGCTGTTTGTACAAGCTTTCATCTTTTTTGAGTAGTTCATAATGACTACCTATTTCTAAAACTTCACCGTTCTTCAAGACAATGATGGTATCAGAATCTGCAACTGTACGTAATCTATGGGCAATGCTAACGTTCGTCTTATGACCTTCTCTGAACACTTGTCTTATCGTTTTCAACAATGACTGTTCAGTGTGAGTATCCAACGCCGAAGTAGCTTCATCAAAGAAAGTGATTGGAGCATTTTTTAAGAGCAAACGTCCAATTGCCAATCTTTGTTTTTCACCTCCAGAGATCATCATACCTCTCTCACCAACAATTGTATTGATGCCATCAGGTAGATCATTCACCAATTTACGTAGTTGAATCTTATCAATGACTCTTTCGACTTCTTCGTCAGTTGAGGTTAGTTTACCATATCTTAAATTTTCAAAGATTGTATCGTTGAACAATGGGGTATCTTGTGGAACGACTCCAAGACTTTCACGTAGCGAGTCTAGATCCACATCTCGAATGTCCTGCCCATCAATCAAAATACGACCCGATTGAACATCATAAAATCTGAAAACTAATTTTAAAACAGTGGATTTACCACTACCAGAAGGACCGACAATGGCAACCTTTTGACCTGCGGGTATAGTGAAAGAGCAGTTTCTTAAAATTGGGCGATCAGGATGATAACCAAAAGTAACGTTTTCGAACTTGATTTCCCCTCTGGTCAAATTCAATTTTGGGGCATTCGGTTTCGATTGGATCAATATTTCATGTTTTTGTAACGAGAACAAGGACTCCATGTCCAATAACGATTGTTTTAATTCTCTATAAACGGAACCCAAGAAATTCAATGGAACACTTAGTTGGAAAACTAGTTGATTGATTAGCACTAAATCACCAACTGTTAAAGATCCAGCAGCAACACCTTCGCAGGCCATATACATCATAGCAGTTAAGGCAGTTGTAAAAATCAAATTCTGGCCTGAATTCAAAAATGCCAAAGAAGTAGCAACTTTTATTGAAGCATCCTTATACTTTTCTAAGCATGTATCATATTTTAAAGATTGATAAGTTTCGTTATTAAAATACTTAACACTTTCATAGTTGATCAAAGAGTCCAACGCAACGCTTGCAGCTTTCTGGTCAGCTACATTTGCCTGTCTTCTGAAGCCTGTTCTCCAAGCAGTTGTCCTTATTGTAAAAATCGAATATGCTAACATCGTGGCTAATGTAACAGCAGCAAACGAAGATCCGTAATTATAAGTTAAAATACCACAAACAACAGAAATTTCAAAAGTTATAGGTAAAATGTGAAACACCATTGCAGTTAAAACATATGATATACCCTTAGTACCCCGATCAATGGCTCTTGTTAGGCCCCCTGTTTGCCGTGATAAATGAAATTGCAAATCTAAATTTAACAAATGAACAAAAGTATTGTGTGCAACCTTCATAATTGCCGATTGTGCCACTTTTGCAAAGATTGCATTTCTCAATTCACCAAACAGCACCGCACCGAATCTTGTTACACCATATGCGATAATAATCGCACCAATTGAGGTTGTCAATAAGCCAGCTTGGGAAACCCAATCAATGTTCATTGAGTCGATAATAGATTTGAAAAAAAACGGAACTTGAACATTTAGTACCTTAGCGGTTATTAAAAGTGATAACGCCAAAATCACACGAAATTTGGACCAAGGCTGGTTTTTTGGCCATAGATACGATAATAATTCCTTAATTATTTTCAATTGAGAGGGTCTCGTAGGTGGTTCTAATGGGGGGGGCAAAGATTGTTTCTTGGTACTAGAACTGGTACTAAAATTTTTGGTAGCATTGGCAGCCTGTTCATTCTTTCTAATTAAGCTAAAAGTCGAGAATTGTTTCGAATGAGTAAGCCAATTCAGTCTTTTACAGTTTTCAAAAGTTTTGAATGACACTTTATTTTGAAAAAAAGGTTTGGAGCATACAATAGGAGATAACAACGAGTGCCTCGAGGGCTTTATTGCACGATATATGCTCTTCCTAAAAAGCATCCTTGATTGACAGCTTGAAACCGATAAAAGCAGGGGTGAGCAATTAAGAGAGAGTGGGTAATTGATCCAAAGACAAGAAGGAAAAATTAAATTAAGGATCCGAAATGAACGAAATAAGCAAAAACAGGCGGGAAAGGTTAAGAAACTAATGCAAACAAAGAACAGGCAGAATACAGACAAAAAACTCAAATGATACACAAATGATTTATAGAATATTGTTCACCTGCTTTTGACAAAATGACAATGAAGATAATGGGATCACGTGATATTGTTTGTTTTTGGTCTTTTTATTTTTCCAGAGTTTTGAGACGTTTCATTTTTTTTTTAACTTCGGCTGCGTCGGCTGGAGTTTCGCTTTCAGTTCTCGCTATTTTTCTCCTGGTTGGGAATCTGTACGTAGGCAATTTGAGACGAGCGTCCCTCCGAGGCCACGCCGCCCCAGCCTCCAGAGGCCAGTGCCCAGTCTAGAATCATGGATATGCTTAATTGGTCTGGCATGCCCCTGGATTCTATTCTAGTCCCTGTTACAATCCTGCTTACAATACCAACTAATACCTGCCGTGGCATACATCGGGTCGGTTTTATTCCATTTAAACTTTGAACATGCTGATGTACGCTGTTTTAAATTCTCCCCTTTCTTACACTTTTTTCTAGCTAATCTTCGCTACTGTTCGACCTGCTACCAATGGGCCACTGGCTGTGTCGTTACTGGTATCTTCCACCGGAGATTCTTTCTAAATTGGTGTTAGCTGCAGCCATCGGGGGGTTCGTTAGGCAGCAGGCTAGTCTAATTGGCAGATAACTGGCTATCTTACTGGCTGATCTCATGATTGAATAGGCATCTAGAAGCCTGTCTAGCCGGATGGCATTCCAACTAATGTCCTGTTCGATGCTGCTGTTCTTAAACTCTTTATGGCATGTAACTATGAGTTTTTATCAATTTTTTTATCATTCATAATTGCCTGTTGCATCTTTTAAGCGAATTTGAAACTCGGTTTTATTGGCAGAGCTTCTGCCTGTTTCACCTCAGCTGGCTCGGCAAGTTGACAAAAAAAAAAAGAAGCACAGCACTATGTTGCAATAATTTTTCTGCTTTTTTTAAACCGTTTGGCATTGTTCGTCCGGATATATAGATATACAGTTGGCTGGTTAATTAATTAATTTTATAGATAATAAAAGTCAATAAATGATTGTCTATCAGTTCACTTCTTTCGCTGACCACAATGCACAATTGAGTAATCCTATAGTATTGGGTCTGCTGGCCAATAAAATGGAATGGGACCGCATCCGAAATGCATGTGGCCAAGTCCTTTGCCTCTAGACGAAATATGTAACTTGATGCGGAGAATAAATGTTTCAGTTGATTAATTAGCATTAATACCATTCTATTATAGAACAAAAAAGTTTAATTCATGATTGTGTCTTTAGTTCCTGCTAGACTGTAATTATAAGTTAGGACTGATATCTTCATTCTTGTAAATTTTCATTTTTTCTTTTCCCTTTCTCTCTCTGACTCTTTTTACGCCAATTCAAAAACTTAGGATAATTTATAGATATCATCTTTTTTTGCACCATGTTACACGATAGTTTAAACCATCAGATGTCCGATTTTGATTTTCTCAAGACTTCGGTAATCATCAATGATCAGGAAATTGGGTCGCCTTTCAGTACTTCTACCCCAGATGGGCTCCAATGGATTTCTTCACCATTATTAGGTAATGGTGTTACTACACAGTTTACCAAACAAGAGAACCATAATAGTCATTTGCTTAATTTCTCTCTGAATGATCAAAATAACTTACTTGGTTATCAAGAATCTATTAAATGCGATGCGAATAGTTACGATGCTATGAACTACACTACAACGGAAACAACAACATCGTTTATTTCTACAAATGACAGTAGCTATGTGCACAATTATAGTTATAATCAGGAATTTGAACAGGCTGGCTTGTTGGCTTTGTCTCCACTTCCTGTTCTGGATTTCTCAGTTGATGAGAGAGTAGTTGAACAGTTTATCAAAACAGAAATGGATGGAGAAGGATTCAAGGTAGCCAGGGTCAATTCTGTTCCAACATTAAGATCAACTAAAGGAAGAAGCTTGAGCTTAGACAGAATCAGTAAAAAACTGTTAAAACCAAAATCAACTAAAGCTAAATTATACCCACAAGTCGAAATCAACGATAGAAGATTGAAGCCATCCCTTCAAGCTAGTTTGTCTTCGATTGAAAATTCCAAAATTGAAATCAATTTTGATGAATTTGCTCCATATGATTTTAAAATTGAAAAGTATAAAGAATGTGAAAGAGATTTAAAGAGAAATTCAAATTTGATGCTAAATTTACTTATTGATGACTGTATGAAATTGGAAGAGTATTTACTGGCAGTGGAGTTAGCCAGAAAAAACAAAAAAGGAAATTTCAAAAAGGGTGGAAAATTACGGAAAAAGAATTCTCATCGAAAGATCAAAATTAAAGTTGAAAATGACGATGATTATTTAAAGGAGGGCTTTCTACAGCACTTGGGTAAGAGCAATGACGATATTGAAGAGAATGGAAGAAGAAAACTTGGTGATTCAATTAACTGGGAACCGATTAGCACTGGTGTCGCATATGGTTTAAGCGAACTATTTGATATGAAGCAACGTGATGTGATCCGGTTACTTAATGTTAACTGCTATAAAGAAAATAAGTTTCAATGTTTTGGTAAATTGAATATGAGATTGCTTCGTGCTTGGAAGCGGGGAGACGAAGACGTCAGATGATTGCAACTGATAAACTACATATTGCTTGTCGCGACCAGCAATTTTGTCTTTTGCTCTGCAAATAATTACCCGGTCTAGATAATAGAAAAAAATACTAAATCAATTTGTCGAACAGAGAGAAAATTACCCGGATAAAAAAATCGGTTTAATCCTTTTTTTTTTTTTTTGGAAATTTCACACTCTTTTTTGCCACCCGGTTTTTAATATAGTGTATATGTGTGTGTGTGCTTAAATGTTGTTAGTGTTGCTTTGTACTTAGTATATTTCGTTTTATAAATATCTTGTTTGAAATATGAGTGCCATGTATCTCTGTAATTGTGTAGCACGACTTTAAGCAAAAATTGTAGAGAAGGGGACGAACAGAGCTGTGTAACTGTTTGTGAGCCTTGGGTGTCTGCCTCTGTCTGTTTTGGGTGTCCTGTTTCCCTCCGCGATTTTCTTGCCACTATTTAAATCCTCCAATTTCCCGTTTTTCTTTTGTCAACGCGACTTCTGTATTTTTCAACAACTTATTTGTTGTTGTTATTTATTTATCTGTCTTGTGGATTCGCCGTTTATTCTACTCTGTTTCCTTTTCACTGATACTCCCCTCTCGATTAGTCAGATAAATGGTGATGTCTTTAGATGATTCCTCAACTACTGTTACCACTTCCATATCAAATAATGAGCCTAAAGATTTAAAAGCTGAAGCTGCTGTCGCTGCCAATGAGGATACAGCCACCAATACTGATGCAAATCTAGAAGTCAACAACAATGCAGATGAGAACACCGAATCCAATTCAAGTGCAAATACACATACTGACACTGGAGCTGATGTGCAAGATAAAACCGAAGTTGACACCGAAGAATCGAAAAAACACATTTTGGATGACGATCAATCCCCTGACAACGATGCCGATGAGTCTAACAAGAAACAGAAACTAGATACCGGGGTTCCCGATGTTGTTCCAGTCTCTATGGTACCAGCTCCAGCTCCTCCTCAGGAACCTGATATGAACAATCTACCTGCAGACCCAATGCCTGAACATCAAAAGAAACATTCTCTAACTTCAATTAAAGCTGTCAGAAGATTAAAAGATGCGTCACCTTTCCTACAACCTGTAGATATAGTCAAGTTGAATATTCCTTTCTATTTCAATTTTATCAAGAGACCAATGGATTTAAGTACAATTGAAAGAAAATTAAATTCAAATGCATATGAAAATCCAGAACAAGTCGTAGAGGATTTCAACGTTATGGTTAATAACTGCTTTACTTTCAATGGTAAAGATTCTGCAATTAGTCAAATGGCTAGAAACGTTCAAGCTAGTTTTGAAAAACATATGTTAAACATGCCTCCTAAAGATCTTCCTGTGAATCCTACAACAAGTCGTCAAAAGAAAAGTGAAGTGCCAAAGATTAGAAGAGAATCAACTTTAAATGATAATGGTCGCCCAAAAAGAGAAATACATCCTCCAAAGCCGAAAGATATGCCTTATGATATCAGACCTAAAAAGAAGAAGTTCCAGACAGAATTAAGATTCTGTCAACAAGTTTTAAAAGAATTGACTTCTAAAAAATATGATTCTATTTCTTTCCCATTCTTACTCCCTGTCGATCCGATTGCATTGGATTGTCCTTCATATTTTGATATAATTAAAGAACCAATGGACTTGAACACAGTTTCAAACAAATTAAACAACGGAGAGTATGAAAATGGTGATGAATTTGAACATGATATCAAATTGATTTTTAAGAACTGCTATTCTTTTAATCCAGAAGGTACAGCTGTCAACATGATGGGACACCGCCTAGAAGCGGTGTTTGATGAAAAATGGGTGAATAGACCAATAACACCACCGACTCCTCCAAGTCACTCAGATGATGATGAAGATGATGGAGCTGATGGCTTTGATGAAGATCGTGATCAGCATGATGGTGATGGAAATGACAATGAAGAATTTAATGTTGATATCGATTCTATAACAGATCCTACAATTGAATTTTTGGTGGCGAACATTGAAAGAATGACACAGGATTTGAATAAGATGAGACAAGAAAAATATGATCAAATGAAAAAGGCTTGGATGAGTAAAAGAAAAAGCAAAAAATCAACCTCCAAAAGAAAAAATGGTGGAAAAAAGAAATCTACAAAGAACTCTAGTAATAACCATGGTAACAGTAGCAATGGAAATGGTAACCTATATCCAACCCATGTTAGTTATGAAATGAAAAAAGAGATCTCAGACGCAATGGCTACAATCAATGAAAAGATGTTAAAAAATGTTATTAATATTATTAAGGAAGGAGTTCCTGATTTACAAGATGATGAAGAAATTGAATTGGATATGGATCAGTTGAGTAATGAAACTTTGTTAAAATTGTACAATTATATTGTTAAAAAGGGTAGTGCTAGCGGAGGTAAATCACAGAGAAGAAGAAGAAAGGTTGTTAATAATGAAGAGAAAAAAATTGAAAACTTGAAAAAGAAGTTGGAACAATTTGAGAAAGTTCAAAAGAGTACCGCTGATGTTGAATCTAGCGATGAGGATGAAGATGATGAAGATGAAGAAAGTTCTGAAGAAGAATAGACCTGAAAGTGAACAAACTACCTTATATTAATAAGTTCGTATTTTGAATTTTGCGTTTCTGGTTTTCTTTTGATTTTATTTTTTGATTTTCTTTTCGCTTTCTGTCTTTGTTTCTTTGTTATCATTTCACATCTTAGCCTCTATCACGCTCTTTTTTTCTTATTTATCGGGTATGTGTTTTTTTTGTATATTCTTGTTATATTTAGTGTAAATTATTATCAGATTTTAGAGATTTTATTGTTGTAATCATAATTTTTCGCAAGTGCGAAACGTAAATGTGCGTGCGTATTTTTTTTTGGGATTTTATCAACTAATGTTGTGAAAGAGATGTACTGGTTATCTCAGATTTACAACCACTACGAGCTTAAATGGATGAAATACGAAGCAATAATGAAGTATCAGTAAATGAAAAGAGGGAGGTTGATCGGCTAGGTCTAACGATAGTCAGTGACTCTATTGCGTTGCTATTCAATCTCAATACAATAAAGTATTTCCGTGAAGAATATGGAATAACTGGAGTATTATCAGGCACTTTACCTGTTGCTCCACAACAACAACTATTACTTGGATTACCATTACAGTTATCTATTGAGGAAGTTCTTTATTTGATGTTTAAGAATGCTTGTTATCTACTTGTTAACCCTGAAGTGGATAATGACTCTTTAAAGTTTGAGGAGGAGTTGAAAGATGGGGTTTTGAAAAGAAGACAATTGCATTTAGAGAAAATGAAAGGAATAAAGAAGAACATTGGACAGGTGAATAATGATGATGATGATGATAAAGATACTTGGACTTGTAATTTAGATGGTGATTTGTTTATTCAAACTAAAGATACTTATATTGGAGTGCCCGAGACGAGGAGTGATGATGCTGATGAAAAGTTACAAATGCAGTTATTAAATAATTTTATTCTCAAAAACTGCGACGGACAAAATAATAAATTGACTCAATTATCCAAGAGGTTCTCCATTTACAAGGAGTTGAAAGAGAGATATCAATATTTCATACAACCTGGTTTGAGGTTTGGTGGTGATTTTATTTGTTATCCAAATGATCCAATTCGGTATCATTCTCAATTAATTGTTAATTGCTATGAATATGAACAGCCTATTGATTTAGAAGATTTAGTTAAATTTGGAAGATTGGGGACAACTGTTAAGAAGAGCTGGGTTTTAGGATATGTTAAAAACGCTAGCGATAATAATAATAATGATTTTAATGATAATAATGATGACTGCAATTTTTCAGAGATTGTGCTTGCAGATAAAGAAGTTGGGTTTTATTCGGTTGAATGGAGTGGATTTGGTTAAAGACATTAATTTATTAAATGACTAAATAGAAACAAAAAGAGTACACATGTATGTAGGGCAATCAACTTATATAAAATTACACACAATTTAATTCATAATACAATTTCACATCATTCAAATTACCACGCTTAATTAGAATCAATTTTAACAAGTCAAGAATTTGAGGATGTGAGTTAAGTATGTTTAAATGTTCTTTATTTAAACATTCAAACACTTTCATGTTTTTAATTTGATCAATCATGTAGTACTGATCATATGAAACTGAACCGTACGGCTCGCAACCAGTCGCATAATGTAATAAAATCATCCCAACGCTAAATAAATCCGTTTGATACGATGGGAATATACTACCAGTTGGATTGTTCAATAATTCAGGTGCTGAAAATTGTAGTGTCATATCAGGCACTTCAACCAACTCATCCACTAAACCAGATGATGAAAAATCAATAACTTTAAAAGTAGGCTCTTCCCCATTCTTATCAAAAGAAACTAGCACATTACTGGTCTTCAAATCGCAATGAACAGCACCAATTTCCTTTAGTATACTTAATGCATCTAACAATACCTTGCATAACCTCCACCAGTGTTTTTCATTCATTGAATTCATCTTTATATATTCATTTAAATCCACACCCATCCTGCTCATTATCAAAGAAACAACTTCATCGTTCTTCTTAATCAGATCAAAATCTAATTTAGTCAAATAGCAAATCCCCAACAAGTCCAAGAACGGGAAATAATCTTCTTTATTATTATTATCTAAATTGAACCAGTGATGGTTTTTGAAAAAAGAAAGCCGTAGTGAAAAAGCCATTTCTCTTTCTATATATTTACATTTATTAAATGAACTCGGAATCTTTATAACATATCCATTATTAACGACATTCAATTCACATTCATGAACATAAGAATTAGAACCTTTACCAATCCTTTCACCAATTTTTAGAGAGATTATTCCCCCATTACCCCTATTCAAAACAAAATTTTCTAGATTCTTATCCTTCAGACAGTATTTACCGTTCTTTCTTTTTCGATGAGATGATGATGACATCGAACAATCGCTTATCATTCCCGTACTTTCGTTTGTGTCAGTTCGACTGAATTGAAATTTGCCTGTCCGACTGAACAAAGAGTCTGGTGAGTCGTATGATTGCTGGTGATCATCTATTATTGATAGTGACGTTAGATTTGTTACAAGTGACGAAGTATCTATTGAAAGTGAAGTATGACCATCACCCGCCGGATCCATGGTTGAATCCATACCCTGATCCATCATTAATACAGCTAATTACGATAAAAAGACAGAAAAAAAGAGCTGTCAGGCAAGGAAACACCCAGAAAATATAAACTTGTGCATGCTTACAATTAAAATGACCCTCCCCCCACTAAAAAAGCACATTAAACGCAACGCAGCCATTTCTAGATAAAAATTTCTCCTTAGCGATAAGTTACCGAGGCTGAGGTAAGCTATTAGATAATATAATTAAATGTAACCTCATTTTCGAGATTCTAAATTTTCTGACGTTGTTTGAATGGAACCACTTTTGATTGGTTTTCCCAGTTTTTTTTTGTTCATTTGCTTTTTTTCTATCTTTCCTTGATTCTTTTTTTTTCTTTTTCTTAGTCAGGAAACTATCACATCATGTCATTTTGTAGAGGTTCGTTCTTCTTTATCAAGAACTCTTCTATCCTCAACACAGGGTTTAAAAGCTCCTTGACTAATTTGGTAAAGAAACAAGCTTTAAAAAAGCCCGTGAGCACTAGATCATCCATTTCTTTTATCCACAACTCTTCCATCCTGAACAATATCAAAGCTCCTATTAATAGATCGATTTTTAAAAGAGATTTCCATTCTGTTCGTACCAATTTTAATGCTGCTGCAATATCATTACCAAAGGACCATGTTGCTAGACCTGCTAAATCCAAATGGCCTATAAATTCTCATAAGAACGTCGGATATCTGTGTCTATCCTCCTCTATTCTAGTGTTTGCCATCGTTATATTAGGTGGGTTAACAAGATTAACAGAATCAGGATTGTCTATCACCGAGTGGAAACCTGTCACTGGTGCTATCCCTCCTTTAACTCAAGAAGATTGGGAAATTGAATTTAACAAATATAAAGAATCACCTGAATTCAAACTTTTGAATTCTCATATTACATTGGATGAATTCAAATTTATCTTTTCAATGGAATGGTCACATAGATTACTAGGCCGTGTCATTGGAACTGTTTTCGTTTTACCAACCTTGTACTATATTTCACGTAGGAAAGTTTCCATTCCTACAGCAATGAAATTATTGGGAATTTGTTTATTGATTGGAGTTCAAGGTGGTATTGGTTGGTGGATGGTTTACTCTGGGATTGATACGAAGCAACTTGAAGAAAGAAGATCTAAACCAACTGTTTCTCAATATCGTTTGACAGCTCACTTGGGTGCAGCTTTCCTAGTGTACTGTTGCATGGTGAGTACTGGTGTGTCAATTTTACGTGATCATGCAATTATAAAATCTCCAGAAACTTGGGTTAAAACTTTCCAAATGATTAATTCACCATCATTGAAAAGATTTAGAAATTTGACCACTTTATTACTTGGATTGGTGTTCGTGACTGCAATGTCAGGTGCTTTAGTGGCAGGTTTAGATGCAGGTTTAATCTATAATACTTTCCCTCATATGGGTGATGATTACATTCCTTCGATGAATGAATTAATGTCACCAGTTTTTGCTAGATTAGCTGACAAGTCTGATCTGATTTGGAGAAATTGTTTAGAGAATCCAACCATGGTTCAATTAAATCATAGAATTTTAGCCATAACTACTTTCTTCAGCGTTTTAGGTATACATCTATACTCACATAGAATTAAAACAATAATTCCGAAGCAAGCCTATAAATGGTTGAACATTGGAATGGGTTTTGTGTCCCTTCAAGTTGCGTTAGGTATTAGTACCTTGATTTACTTAGTTCCAACAGAATTAGCAGCTGCTCACCAAGCTGGTGCTCTTGCTTTATTAACCAGTATTTTGATGGTTTTCAACTGTTTAAAGAAACCTAGTCGGAGTAACCTAGTACTATTAAAGCAATTTATAAAGAAGTGAATGATATACTTATAAAATGGAAAACCTAACAACAGAAAAAAACTAAAGAAATGCCTGTATATAATAGTTACATAGCGTGTTATATAATAACAATAAATGTGTACATAATAAGTTACATAAGAAATCACAGAAAAATATCCTGTACGCGCACTTTGTAAAATTTGAAACGTCGGTCGAGTACAAGTTGAAGTTCAAACGTTTGCACCCTGTATAGCTTTCCTCTCGTCTTAAGTAGAGTGTCTATTTATATTTCAACTCATCTGTATATATCACATCATTAGCACAAAATAATTTACAATGCTATTTTTTTCATTTTTTAAGACTTTGGTGGACCAAGAAATAACAGTGGAGTTGAAGAATGACATTGAAATTAAAGGTACTCTAAAATCAATTGATCAATATTTGAATTTAAAATTGGATAACATATCCACTGTTTCATCAGATGATGAAGTTGATAAATACCCACATTTAAAAGCTGTCAGAAATTTATTTGTTAGAGGTTCTACAATTAGATATATTTATCTAAGTCCTGCATTGGTTGACACAAATTTATTACAAGACGCAAGTAGAAGAGAATCTTTGGCTGTTAGTGGGGACAAAATCTCTGGTAGATAATACAATTATGTGATAATGGGATAAAGGCATATTAAAGTTTCTATTAAAGTTTATATTTTGTATATTATAGTATATTATAACGATATTTTATTTATTTTTTTTTCTTTTTTTTACTTTTTCTTTCAAGTACAGCGAAATTTTGATTAGAATAATTTTTAAAAGATTTCATTAAAGGTAACATTGGTAGATATTAGGGAGATATTAAATATTAGATATTAACTATTGATAGTTATCATCACCGTATAACCTTACAGGACACTCCGATCTTTTGTGGCCTACCTGGCTGCAATATGAACATGATTTCTTCTTATTTTTACTACTGTAAGCTGGCTTAGGAGCTGATGGATACTTTTCTGCTGTTGTTGTTATCTGTGTATTCGTATCTGTATGTTTTATGGACTCAACAAGGTTTAAAAAATCAGATTTATTTATAATTATGCTTTGATCATCGCCAGGTATATCCCTCTTTTCTTCATTTAATTTATTAATCAACTGGTTTAACTTATCAATTGTAGAATCATAATTGGCTTTATTCACTTTAAACTCCTGCTCTCTGTTTGAAACCAATTTCAATAGAGTTGTTATCTTTGCATTAAGTTCCTCAAATTTCGATTGAACCTCTTCTGGTGAAAGTCTATTTGTCATATTTTGTCCATAATGTTGCCGTGGCCTAATCGAATAACAATCATAAGGGAATAAAAATAATGAATTTATATGATTCTTTTTTTCTTTCTGCTTCGTGCATACAACTCTATTTTTCAAACCGCGACAAATTTTTAGATGTCCCAAATAGTTTTGAATCTTGTCTTTCTTTTGTGTTTTACTCTCTTTTCATTTCTTTACTTTCGTTTACAAATAACATCATATCAGCAACATAACGAACAGTACTATCGCAACAATCAGATTTTAATTAGAATGAATATCGACCTTACAAGAAAGGAGGTTCAACAGTTAAACATCTACCAGTCAGCCAATGGCGAGTACACAGTGGGTAGGATTCCTACTTATACAGCTCCCAATAAAGATCCAGATACATTGATCGACCTAAATGATGAACGATTACCTATAGTGAGCCCTGAGTATACAAAAGATATGGATTATAAACGACCTGTTGGCATATTGCACAGCGGTATTACTATCACTCCGGACGTCTTGATGGGTATTGGTATGAATGTGGCGGTGAACAAGCTCAAATATCTTAGTAGACAAGAAGTGAGGCGCATATCAGGAACAGATTTGCCCAATTCGGCACTTCTTGAGGCGTTGCACTACTATGTGATGGACCGTATAAGCAGCTATTTGGGGAAGGAAAATGCAGAGAAGAGAGATAAAATGTATACAAAATTTATGGATGAAACAGTATTACTTGCCTTGGGAAGCCTTGTGGAATGCTACATCCGCGATCTAGCTCGTGATGGTTATAAAAACTACGTCGAATCAAGTGGCATTTCTTTGAATCATCTCCGAAAATTAAAAAGAAGAGATAGAAATGTGGCGCGTGTTGTTAAAAAGAGAGTGGCTGATGGTATGGCGAAGCGTAAGAAATGATTTAAGGAAAAAATTTTTTTTTTTTCAAAAAATAAAAAAAAAACTGTATTTAAATACCATTAATCTTAGAATAGTTTGTTTGTTTCTACTGATCACCACTATATATAACTCAAAATTTATAAAATCATGGCTAGAAAGTTTAATAAAGGTGGTAGAGGTAAACTTGGCCAACGTGTTGACTCTCACTGGAAGGAGATTGTTAGAGAAAATGCTCAATGGGAACATTTTTACAAGACTCAAGGTATAATTCCAAGTTCAGAATTTGATCAATTTAAGACTGCATGTCAATCAAATTTACCATTGACTTTTAGAATTACAGGAAACAAAAAGCACGCGCATGAAATTTCACAGTTGTTTATTAATAATCATATTCCAAAATTATCGAACATTGATAATGCCAAACCTTTTGCATTTCCATGGTATCCAAACCAATTAGGATTTCAAATTGATTTACCAAAAGCTGAAATTAAGAAAAATCCAGATTATAAATCAACTCAAAAGTTTTTAGTTATTGAAACAGAAGTCGGAAATATTTCTCGTCAAGAAGCTGTCAGTATGATACCTCCAATTGTTTTGGATGTTAAACCAAATCACACTGTTTTAGATATGTGCGCAGCTCCAGGTTCTAAAACATCTCAACTTGTTGAAGCATTACATTCAGGTGATGAATTACCAACTGGTTTTGTTATGGCAAATGACTCAGATTATAGAAGATCTCATATGTTAGTGCATCAAGTTAAAAGATTTAATTCTCCAAACTTTATAGTTGTTAATCACGATGCTCAATTATTCCCAAAAGTTAAATTAAATAACGAATGGTTGAAATTTGATAGAATTTTATGTGATGTTCCATGTACCGGTGATGCTACAATGCGTAAAAATGTGACAGTCTGGAAAGATTGGAGAATTGGTAACTCTTTAGGTTTACATCCTTTACAATTAAACATCTTATTACGTGGTTTACAATTGTTGAAAAAAGGAGGTAGATTAGTTTATTCAACTTGCTCTTTGAATCCATTAGAAAATGAAGCTGTTGTTGCTACCGCATTAAAAAAATTCAGTGGTCAAGTCAGAACAGTTGATTGTAAAGATTTATTACCTGGTTTAATAACTCATCCTGGTGTTACAAAATGGGACGTTTTCGGTAAAGATATGGAAATCAAGACGAAGGATCAACAACATTCATTAGCAAGTACTTTGTTTGCCCCTGATGATATTGAATCCTTAGGTTTAGAAAATTGTATGAGAGTGTATCCACATGATCAAAACACTGGTGGATTTTTCATTACCGTTTTAGAAAAAATTGATGACTCAACCGGTAGCAATAATGCAAAGAGACAAGCTGAAGATGATGAAAATGATTTGAAAAAGAAACAAAAAGTTGAAGAACCAGCAGCAGAATCAACTGAACCAGCAAAAACTACAACAACAACAGCAAAACCCGAAAATACTGAAACAACTACAAAGGAATTGAAACATGTTAAACAAAATAAAACAAAGTTGCCAATTGACGCTAATGAAGAACCATTTGTCTTTTTACCACCTGACAATGAAGAATTGAATAAATGTTTTGAATTCTATGGAATATCTTCCAATTTTGATAGATCATGTACCTTAGTTCGTAATAAAACGGGAACACCATTGAGAACTATCTATTATGTGAGTCCAATCATCAAATCCATTCTTACCGAGAATGACGAAAAATTAAAGTTTGTGTTTAGTGGAATAAAATTATTTGTTTCACAAAAGAATTCCAATGGTGAAGATGCTTTAAATTGGAGAATTCAGAATGAATCCTTATCTGTTTTAAGACATTGTCTACCAACCACTAGACAATTTGAAGTGAGCTTAAGACTATTAAAGAGATTATTAGAAGAGTCATTCCCAAACATTAATGCATTGAGAAAAGAAGGTTACGATGCTGAATTTTTAGAAGGTATAGAAAAAATGAGTGAAGGTTGTTGCTTCATTCACGTTAAAAGAGAGAAAGATGAAGATGAAGATCTATTTTTGGTCTTGTGGAAAGGTAAATGGAATTTCAATTTGATGGTTAACAAACATGAAACTCAAGAAATGTTGTATAGATTGTTTGGTGTTGAACCTGTGGATAAACCAGCTAGAAGTACTGAAGGTACTCCAGAAGTTGAATCCACTGATAAAGCCAGTGCTACTCCCGAAGTTAAATCTACCGAAAACACTCCTGAAGTTGAAACAGAGAATGAGAATGACAACAAATAATTGTAACATTGTATATGCGTGTATTTTATTATAGACTACGTTGGGTCATATATATAAATATAATAATTAAAATATAAGAAACAATGAGAGAAAGTACAAGTATATATAGGTACATATGGGGGTTCGATTACGTAAATTCTATCTTTCGATCTTGTAAGTACTCTGTCCCTCTGAGCTTGCTCTAGTTTTAAATTTCAAACAAACATCTAACTTTACATATAGGTGAAAGACATTTATTTCCATTAAAGATAATTGATAGATCAAATCCGAAATTATTCAGGCAAAAAACAGCTTACGACCTACATGTACATAAAATACACCCTGAAATTTGAAGGTTCAATTTCCACAATATAATGAGGTTCGAGAATCAAGGCCTACAATTATTAGCTGCGCAGCCTGCGCTCCATATTAAACTCAGCAGAACACAAGGCCGCGGCACTCTATTACCACCTATTACCTATTACCTAGTGGCAACTTGATGCTCGCACGAGAGCTACTCGGAATGATCCTGCAAAGCTCTAGCCTCTCTCCCTCCCCTTTCCCTGCTATAGGAAGTACTTACTACTTAGTACCGAGAGAGGGAGAGAGAGAGCCAGGAGGAGAATTGACAGACAATCGCTGTTCGCGAAGAAGATCGAATTACACGATTTGTCACATGCAATGGCTTATGTCATCCTCTGCACGCATCACGCATCACATCACTAAAAACAGCTTATTAAAGTAGGCCATAATAAATGTGCCAAACTTGACTTTACAGTTTTTAACATGTTCTGTTGTTTTACTCTTGAAGATATATTTATTTCAAAGACGCTTTAACTAGCTTTATAGGTGTCATGGGGACTCTTACGTATCGCAAGTTGGGCTTTGGTGCTGTAAGTATAATATATACATATATATAATCAAGTTGCAAAAAGTTTTTTTTCGGGCTTTGCCCTCAGACAGATGAAGGGTGTTACTAACATATATTATTCGTATAGGCAACTGGATCGTCCTTGTATTATATGTCACCATCAATAGAGTTTAACACAATATATAAACTATTTACACAAATAGGTATTATTCATATTATTATTTTTACAATATTTTGCATTATTAGAATTCGTCAAAGTAATTTAATATTCCAAAACGCAGTTTCAGTTAATTACAGTAATAATTTTGGGTCTTTTTACAAAAGAATGTTGGTTGAAATTATCAATTTAAATTTGATAAATATTTTAAAGATATCTATTTCACAAGTACGCAAGTTAATTAAAAGCAGAAAATTCAAATTAATGCTCAGTAAATTCCGAAAGATTGATAACAGTCATATTGAAATTATGAATAACAAATGTATGATTTGTTTAGATGATTTAGTAATTGGTGGTGATGGAGAAGAGGAAGATTGGTCAATAGTTTTAAATTGTGATCATTCTTTCCATATGAGCTGTTTTGAATTATGGTTTGTTAACTCCAACAGTTGTCCTTACTGTAGGAAACTGGTATGATTAATAATAACGTTTTTTTATTATGTATGCGCATTTTGTTTTTGATTTGATTTGATTTGTTTTTAATTAGTAACGACTTTTCTTTAATTAATTTTTCTTTTGATGATTTTAACAATTGATCTTTTCTCCAAATAGATGATAAACATCACCAACAACAATCCAATAGCACCACTGCTTATAAATTGTTTAAAGTTGGTTACCTCATACCCAATTAACAATACATGTAAAGTGACACAACCTGTCCAGATTAATCCATAATTAACCAACTTTTGAATGTCATAGCTACTTATTTGGAAATAACTACGTAGTTTCAAATAGCAGTAAATAATTCTCACAATCATATTGAACCCATTACCTAGAATTAACCCAGACAATCCAAAATTAAACCAAACAAATCCACTACAAACAAATAAAAATAGGATACTATTAAGCATCATCAATTTTGAATAATTTTTCATTTCAGTCTCATTGTTTGACAAAATAATTGAATTTAATAGTGCTTCTAGTATCCCATTACCTGCTAATAATGGTATATATAACCAATAAATTTGGAAAGTTTTTATTAGATTCTCATCATTAATAGATTTGAATAAATATGATAGAATAAATGGTGTATTCACTGGTGCAAAAAAGACAATGATGGACAGCAGATACATATACACAGTCATAATAACGCTAATATTATCATTTAACAATTTAATTTTTTCATTTTCCTTGATGTTCATGCTGAATAGTTTGGTTATATTAACCCTGGTACTCTCTTCCATTGGTTGGAAAACTAATCTAGCGATCAATGAGCCATAATTGTTGACTATTGAGTAGTATCCTTGAGATGTAAGATCAAACAACCAATTTATTATGAATTTATCACCTTCAGTTAAGAAATTTTTAAACATCATTTGTAAAAATAAAGTTTTTATTTGATTTAATGGTTGATTTGGGAAATAAACACCATTAATTTTGGACAATTGAAGAGTTAGTAGTGTCTTATGATTTGTATAATAATCATATATGTAAAACATTAAAAGTGTAGCTGAATAAAAAACTTGTGCTACTATATAACTTATAACATATTTAAAATTTCTTGTTTCCGATAATTTTAAATTAGCAACTAAAATAAACTGTGTTAAACATTTGATAAAGGATGCAATGGAATCAAATTTTGTTCTCTTTTTAAAATCTAATTTATGCTGTGTTAAATTATACATAGGTTCTATTGATAATTCTAACAAAATTGATAATTGAATCAAAAATATCAAAGAGATTTTATAATCTGATAATATAAGGGAAACACTTTCATTTTTAATTAGTTGAAAGTAGAAAAATGGCACATTTATCAATGAATAAATTGCTAATGGTAAATATGACAAATTAACAATGGTAGGAATTGTAGTGGTATTATCACTGGGCAATCTTTCAGCCACTAACCGAACTGATTCCCTGCTAATAAATAACAAGTAGTTGATAAAAAATTCCATGAAATTATTCAACCCAATTGATTCAGGTGTCATAAATTGAATTAACAACTGGTTCATGGTGAAAGTCATAACCTTGACCAACACTTGACCAGCCATCAATACCGTTGCACCATTTGATAGATTTATCAGCTTTGAAGAATCATCTTGGGCCTTCTTCATATTATTTCAACCTTTGGTGGATAGACTTTAAAGAGACAAGTGCTTCAAAGAAGAAAGTATTGCTATAAAAGTGAAAAAAAGACAAAGAAGAAAAAAAAGTAAATAGACAACTCACCGAGTTTACCAAAATGACGTAAGGGGGATTACACAGCCTTGAAATAATATTTTTTACAAGACATGAGCAGAGACGATCGACCGACCGACCGACGCAAAGAGACGGCATTTAGACTTTTTTAACTTTTCTCAAACTCACAATATCGACGCGTCGACTCCTCACACGGAGACCAGCTAAGCTAAAAGTTAAACTAAATAGCTGCGATTTAATAACTCTTTTTCCATCGACTCGTCGGCGATGCTGAAAACTGAAAGCGGAGAATAAATAATAAGCGTTGATGTATCGTACAATTCAAAACAGCGGATAGGTTAATTACTTGAACAAGACTTGTACAATTATAAACAAAGATATTTTTACCATTCTCTTGTGAATATAAATAAAAAAACAAAGAATCAAGTATGACTTTATCAGATTTTGAGCTGAGAGAACAAGACAGGTGGCTACCCATTGCTAATGTGGCTAGATTAATGAAAAATACATTGCCCACCACAGCTAAAGTCTCTAAAGATGCCAAAGAATGCATGCAAGAATGTGTCTCTGAATTTATTTCATTTATTACCAGTGAAGCTAGTGATAAATGTTTAATGGAAAAAAGAAAGACAATCAATGGTGAGGATATTTTATACTCTATGAGCAATTTAGGCTTTGAAAATTACTCTGAAGTTTTAAAAATTTATCTAGCCAAATATAGAGAACAACAAGCGATAAAGCAAGAACGTGGAGAACTAAGAAAGAAAAAACCAATGAAAAAAGTGAATCCATCAAATGATGAAATGGATAATGAAGAATATGATGAAGATGACGAGTTTGAGAAAAAAGTTCAACAAGAGAATGATAATGATGAATTTTTAAATTTCCAGAATACTGAAGAGTTGAAAGATCAAATTCCAAATGTTAGTGATTCTAAAATTAAAGTTGAGACTAATACTGAAGAAGAATATGTACAACAATTATATGAGCAAGATTATGGAGACCATGGAAGCCATTATCCTCAGTATCATAATATTCATAACGATGAAAATGAAATTAAAAATAAAGTCCCAGCAGAAAAATTGGATGATCCAATAATTACTGCACCATCTTCAACGGTTCCTCCAGCAACAGAGGCAACTGTTTCTATCTCAACCACAAATTCAAATAATACAAATTCCATAAATAATTATGATCATACTGAACATGAAAATGAAAATACAGATCAAATTACTGTCAATGAAAAAGGTGATAAAGTGGTAGCTAATACTGATGATGCTACGCTATCATTGAATTTAAATGAAAATGTTACAGGTGCTGTTAGTGAAACTGAAGAATTGGTGTCTTTGACAAATGGACATCACGGAGAAAATGTTTTGTATCGCTACCAAAGTGGTTTCTGATTATTATTATTTATTTGCCTGTGGCAATCGAAAGATTTTTTTTTTATATTGAGTTTTAATCTTATTGTTTCTTTTTCACTTGCCATATTGGCATTATTTCGCTATTTATATAATTACGTGCTTTGCCCCTATTTACTTTGGTAAATTAGATGGCTTTCTTTTTAGCTTTAGTTATGATTTCTATTTATTTTCTTGCTAATTTTCAACCACCATATTCCTGTTATTTTGTATCTTTAATTTATATCCTCTGTAAATTCAACTCTGGAAGTAAATTATAATTCTTTTTTTCAGGTAAATGATTCATCATTCAGGAGATGCTTAAGATCACCTAAACTCTCCATACTGACAGGCTCCAAGTTAACTAAAACTTATAGTGATGAAACAATTTATATTGAAAAAAAAAATAATCGTTATCAAGCTAAAACAGATCCTTGAGTTGATTCTCAATACAGTTGAGTAAAGAACGGCCAGATTCATAATTATGCCAATTGGCGAACTGCATCAATATTTGAACGTCTAACTAAACACTTCTCATCGCGATACAGTAATATGGTGTGAGGTTGAAAGATATAACAGACCAGCCAAAAGCTAATTTTGCAGTGATTTCCATCTAGATTGAACTCTTCTCATAAACTTCAATCCCAACAAAGCGTAGCATTCACACTGTCTAAAAGCATGGGAGCGAAAATACAGGGAATGCCGAGGGTGCTTTGATCTTTATTATCAACAATGCTAAGATAACCACCACCATGGTACTTGAGGAATTGAACTTCGCGATTGATTGAAACGTAAGGTGACTTTGTACAGTTATGATAATCGCCAATTCGTTAATGTGAGTTTAACAGGTCCCATTGTTTAAGGGAGAACATAAAGTCTTTTTAATCTTTCACAGTTAGTTATCTGATTAAGTCATACTTATTGACACTCGTTTTATTATATCTAACTCTATAAATCAGCACTCTGCAACATTCATCCTTGTTCTACTCCACTCCACAATTTAAGAATCGGTTGATGGAATATATATATTTCCAGAATTTTACAAATCTCAGTTGCACCACTACTGCGTTCTCACTTGATAATGTTTCAGTATATGGTCAACAGAAAACAAATAGATTCAGAATCGATCGATCTCTAAATTCACATAGCAATGGGGGGATTTACGCTAGTACATTTTAGCAACCGGTAAATTGCTTTCACAAATAATTGTACAGATGAATAGTTAGCATTGAGTAAGGTGTACTAGGCATCCCCAGTTTATGATCAAGGAAGCAGTGATTAGCCTTTAGTGTAAATAATGATTGTCTATATCTTCCCCAATATTCTAACTCAATGTTACTTTTATGACCCTGGAGTGAAGTAATGAAATCTTCCATTACATCTAGCAGCTTCAATAAAAATTTGTTTAATTGATTTCCATCTTCTAGCTTTTTTTGTCAATCAGATGATTATCAATCGAAGTTTCAATAAGTAATTGATTGCAACGCATAATTCATAAAACATAATGAGATCACTACAGTGGAATTAATCATATATATGTAAGTCACAGAAAATACAGGACCTTAGTAGATAATTATGTAGTGAACATGAATTTAAATACCAACGGTTAAGACAAACAACCATTAACAAATAGGAAAGATGAAAGTTGAAAAACAAAATAGCTTAGAGAGATTTCTCTTAGTATAAAACATTTCTGTTTGAAGCCTTGACACTAAGAAAATTACATAAAAGGTAGTAACACATCACAATCTCTGTTATTTATTGAAAAGGCTAGATTTGTTCTCTTCTTGATTACTTTGGATGTTGTTATTTTAGAGCCATTTCAATTGTGAACAATGTAATGATATCTTTAAATGTAAATTATCTTTTATGAATCTTAATTGGAATTTTTTCTTTCTTTTAAAATAATTAGAAACTTAATTCTATAAAAAAAACTATATACTTTAGAATGTTTAAATCTAAGTGAATTTAATCGATATTCATATTTCAAACCTAGCCATATAATTTTAATTTGACAGATTTGTCAATTCGTTAGAAATTGATTATTCTCCATAGTTAACCCTACTTAAGAAATCAATATGTCAATTAAATTTCCTTTTTATAAACACACTTAAGGAGGCTGGTTGTAATTAATTTTGTTATCTTTATTCATTCCAATGCTATTATCACTTGTGTGTGTGTGTGTGGTGTGGAGTGGAGTGGGAGTGGAGTGGAGTGGAGTGGAGTGGAGTGGAGTGGAGTGGAGTGGAGTGGAGGGGAGTGGTGTGGAGTGGGAGTGGAGTGAAGTGGTGGGGAGTAGATT